>CM076583.1:877201519-877383325 GCA_034641835.2 Pinus albicaulis | reverse complement strand
TTTTCCATCCCGCCCGGAACTGTCGCTATAGCGACATCTATAGAATACTGTCACAATACTGACGTTTCAAATCTGTCGCAATTGCGACGTTTGAAGGAAGACGTCGCAATTGCGACACCATGGCCCAAAGCGTCGCTAACCTACTACATTTGGCATTGACACTTGGTTAAACGCTTTTGACCAAATGTCGGAAATTTTCCCAAATTTTTCCATCCCTCCGGAAGCGTAAGCTATATAGCGACATGTATATACGTCGCAATACCCAGACGTTTAAAATCGATCGCAATTGCGACGTTTGAAGGAAAATCGCAATTGCGACACCTAACCCAAAGCGTCGCTAAACTACTACATTTGGCTTGGTTCCAGCGCTTTTGACCAAATGTCGGAAATTTTCCCAAATTTTTTCCATCCGGCCCGCAACCGTCGCTATACCGACGTCTATAGAAACCTGTCGCAATACCGACACCTAAACCCTGTCGCAAATTTTTTCAATCTCACCCGAAGCCGTCGCTATACCGACGATTAGGGAGATTGGTCGTAATACCGACACTTAGACAAAGTGTCGCAGTGGAGACGTCTGAAGGAAGACGTCGCTATGGCGACCCTATTCTCCACGGGGTCGCTATTGCGACAGATGCGTCCAAACGTCGCAATTGTAACACAATGTCTAAGTTGCAATTGCGACATTTGGAGGCATCCGGCGCAATAGCGACGCTTTGTGTATGTGTTGTGAGGAATAATTATATAGTTCAACTTAATGGTTCATTATATAATCATGTGATCATCACAAATGATATATCTTAAAAAGCAACTGAAAAGCCATGTGTACAAAATCGATGTATACTCTAGAGAGTGGTTCTCATATCACTATGTAAATTGTTGTATGCTACTTCAACAAAATTACAAGATAAACTGTAATACACATCATATATGCACCATAACAATTGGTAGAGGGTAAAACCCACCTGCCACACCTTTGTACTCGATCCAATTTTCTCTGTCAACTCTTCTAGCTGTGGGAGTTTCCTTCGAGGATCATAATACCCCCAAGGCCTGTTATCACCCTAGTAATTCTCAGGTTGTGGGATAGGGATTTTTGTAGTTAAGAACACCAAGGGTAACCAAGAACCGCTTTGGGAATTCAAGATCTAGCCTTCTTGAACTCTAGAGAGGGATCTCTCTGTATGATTTAGCTTTGTTTTAGTAACAGATATTAGGCTAGCTATGATTGTGTATTTGGGTTTGATTTTAAAAGATTGGTGGGAATAAAGAGATTTCAAGGTTAACGAGAAGGATCTACCGGAATATTGGGCAATGGAATCAACTCTCTAGGCAAGCAGAACTAAGAAATAAGGCTCAGAGATGCAAATGTGCTAAGGGCAAGATAGGTGACCTTCTAAGGCTATGTATAGGCTTGATTTGATGGAGTGGATGGAATCTGAGCAAAAGGGCACTTAAGAATCCTTAAACTACAGATAAGAAGATTGAAGAAGGGGATCTAACTGGGAACCGTAGAACTGCCCATAAGGTTTTACGAACAGGCTATTACTGGCCTACCATCTTTAAGGATGCCAAAAAATTCGTGCAGGCCTGTGATAGCTGCCAAAGGGCAGGACGCCCTGGGAAGTCTGATGAAATGCCTTTGAACCCTCAACTAGTGATTGAAACAGTTGAACGCTGGGAACTTGAGTTTTTTGACCCTATTAGTCCTCCCTCAAACCAAAAAACATACATCCTAGTTGCAACCGAATATGTCACTAAGTGGGTCGAAGCAGAGGCACTTTCAAAAGCTACAGAGGACTCTGTAGTACAGTTTCTTTTCCAAATCTTTGTGCGCTATGGTCTCCCAAGGGACATAATCACAGATGGAGAACCACAATTTGTAGGTAATAAATTAGCTGAAACATTGCAAAACTACCACATTCAGCACAAAATTACAACTCCATATCACCCACAGGCCAATGGCCAAGTAGAGAGCACGAACAAAGTAGAAAACATTAAAATGCCAAGTAGAGAGCACGAACAAAGTAGAAAACATTAAAATGCCAAGTAGAGAGCACGAACTATAGTTGTCTTGAGAAATTTTATTCACACTGAATACTTTGAATTGTTAAGTATTTATACAAAAAATGTTTAAAAAATATCTCAGGAATTGAGATGATGTTTTAATCAAAAATAGGAAAGAATTTCCTGTTTTTTATCCATTAAATTCACAGCAAATCTGTGAATTCTTGCCACTTTTCTGCAGAGGGGATCTTCATAGTCTTCAATTTTCTGTAACTTTCATCTGCCTCTGTATACTTGGCAAAGTTAGGCTTGATAGTGAACATATGCCTGATCTCATTATCTAAAAAGAACAGATTTTCAAAATACTGAAGAAGTATTTTGCCTGTTGGTGATCCTTGAGGCGGTTGTTGTCTGGCTTGCTCTTTTGAATGATTTTTGATTTTTAGATCATAATCTTTCTGAGGCATTAACTTGTCATTCAATGCGTGAATATCAGGCAAACCTGCTTCTGACAATGTTTTGTATTTGGCTAAAAATCTTGAGATGGATAAATTCATGTCTTTACACCAGTCCTCTAGAGTACTCATTATGTTTCTTTTGTTCAGGACCTTTTTGATTTGAAGAATGGTTTTTGTTCTATCAACAATTTTCAATTCTTCCAACTCTTCCCTGGTCTTACTGTTTAAAAAAGCTATGAGTTGGATTGCTTGGGCTTGTTTTTTGTCAATTTCCCTCTTAGTCTTGTCAATCTCTGCACTAGCAACTTGAAGTAACTCCCTCTGTTCATAAATTATCCGAATTGAAGGCCATTGAGAATGAATGACATCAATAATTTTGGTCCATAAATGACTTTTTATAAAGGCCACTTGATCTGTAAGATTTACTTGTGCTTGCAGAATCTTTACCTGTTCTTGTAGTCGATCAGCCCTTTGCTCATGTCCTCTAGAAGTAATCAAGGCATCATTTTTGGATTTTTCCAAATTTTTAATAGTGCCTCTCAAACTAAGAATCTCTTTATCTTGGTCTTGTGGCGTGGTCCTCTGTGAGGATGAAGAAGAAGAGGCAGATATTAGAGAAGTAATTGGCACTGCAGTTGGCAGTACTCCGTTCGGTGCCAAGTGTTCTGCCAAAGTAGATGGTATAGCAGTGTTTACAGTGGGGATCATTGTAGGAATGACCATTGGTTGTGCTTTTCTTAGTTCTTCATTCTCTTTCATTAGAGCTTCCATTTGACTTTCCATTGTTTTTATCTGACCTGACATTTGATGTACAAGCTCCTTTAAATCATCATTCTCTGTTTTTTGCTGTAGAATTTCTTTTGCTTGAGAGTTTTCACTCTAAGGCAACTTCAACTGTTTTCTAAGAGCAGCTATATCCTCATTTTTCTGTTTAATTAAGACTTTTTCCCCTTCAATGTTGGCTGGGTCACCCCTGCTTCAATCACTATATCTTCTAGTGCTTTTATTCTTAAATTATTAGCATACAGTGAGGCTTTGTCCAACCTCATTTGATTTTGGAGGTTGAGCACTGTTTTCTCAAGCCTAATTTATTTCATAGTTTTACTGACAATTTTGGAATATAGCATTTCAGTATTGCTCCTATGAAATTCAATTTGATCTAATTCATGAATGGCATATGCATCCAGTTCAAGATCTGTTTTGGAATAATCTGCCACTGATTTTGGCTCAGCCATTGTAGGCTTCAATAATGACATTACCAATTTATTGGATGAATAATCAAATGCTGAAAGAATCCTGTCTTTGTTTCCAGGCTTTTCTTTAAGAAATCTAGAATGAGATTGATTCTTGAGCTCTTCATTCTTCTCTTTAATCTGTCTGAATCTGATCTGAATCTCTGACTCTGTATTGTCAGTTTCGTGAGAAGAAGGAGGCAAATTGTCAGTAGCCTGGTTTTCCTTCATGACTGTATCTTTTTGTTGTGTTCCAATTTTTACATTTTGAAGCTCTTCTAATGTTTGAGTGACTATTGTTGTTGCTTCATCATTTATATCAATATTTACAGCCTTATCCTTTTCTTCTTTTGTTGACTTGCTTCTTTTACTATAAGGAGTTCTGAATTTTATGTCCTCAATAGTCTCAGCTATGAAACTATCTCCTTCTCTGTCTCTTTTATGTACATTATAAGTATCTTTGCTTGTAGAAGCCACCTGTACTGTCTGTTCAATCTGTTTGCCTTTGCCACTGTCTACCTGTATTACCTGTACTGCCTGTGAATCATCATCGGATAGGGTGTTTGGCTCCCATTCAATTTTATTTACATATCTTTCAATATGGGGCTTAGGATCATGCAAGTAAACAGGCAACTTACATTTTACCCTTATTGCACTCAAAATACCTTGTGGGTCATACTTCCATGTAAAACTACATGGGAAATTATACTCTTTAAGTTTGACATTTATCTCATTGGCAGCTTCTCTGATATTCACAATGAATGGCCCAATTTGATTTTTCAGCTTAAATTGGGTCTTTTTCTTGTAAGCTATGAAGTGGATTTCATCTACATTCAATAGTTGTCTCAGATATTCTAAAGAAAATATTCTTGTAGTTACAAATTTGGGTAACTTATATGGGGCCAGGGATGAGCCATACACTCTGATTTCTGTATGATTTTGATATAAATACCAATCTCCAATTTTGTAGCTCTCTGATAACTGCAGAATTCTTCTTGTCTCATCATTGATCCTAGGGATCTGCTGTTTTTCCAAGAGATACATAGCAGGGGCTATAAATGAGTCATTGAAATCTATAAAACTATACTCTTTGTTCCATTTCCTTAGAATAGATGACCAAAATACTACTGATAGAACTTTTCCTTCTGCATCCACTTTCTGACATTCAATTGGAAACTTATATGTTTGATAATATAGGAAGAGGTGTAGTAGATAAGAGGAGTATCTGAAAACTCCTTCTTCTGATAATTTGGATAACTGATAATGCATATTATCAGCAATACATCTAGCAAAATTGAATTGAATGGATGGTGATTGACCAGGGTTTAGAGTTGACAGAAAACCTAGGATAGCCACATCAGTGAATTCATCACTGGCGTATCCTAGTATGAAGGAGAGCATTGAGACAATCTGTCTAGTTTCATCTGGGAAATCAACGGTGTCGAAAGGAGGATCTAACTTAGGAATATCAACTTGATTTGGACAAAAATTCTGGTATATTTTGAATCTAGCATTTAAATCCAAGTCAAGATATAGTTGGGTTAAATCTTCTCTTGTTAGGGTAGCAGAATCGGGGTCATGATTCATTTGCAGCATGGAATTTATCGAATCTTCAGTGATGTAAAACAGGATTTCTTTTTCTTTGTTTACAATACATCTTTTTTCTGGCATATAATAGGCTTGGCATAATCTGATAAAGTCAGGAACAGAATGAGTGAGAGGGACAATATATCTAGGTAGATTGGATTCCCAAATTGGAATATCTTTGTCACCCTTTTCTACTGATTTGCCATAGCACCAATTATAGACATCAAGCGCGTTAAATTCTACATTAGGGTCTATTATTAGACAATCCTGATCAACTAAAGGGCTCTTCTCTGGAGAAATGACTGGAGGCTGGACTGGTCTGACCACTTCTGTAGAATCAGCCGTGAGTGCAGGAGTTGGTTTGTCGATTTTGAAGGACATAAGCTGAGGAAACTTTGCAGAAGACTTCTTTTCAGATTTTAGGCCTCCATTCTTGGGGGTTACCTGCTTCTTGGTCATTTTTAATAATGAACGAAGCAAGCTTAAACGGTTTGCTAAGTTCCTTTACGAGAAACAGGGGTTTCTTGGCGAATTTCTACTGAAAATGGGGTTTCTGAGCAGGGTTTTTAGGAAATTCAAGGAATTTAAAGCTCAGGACGTGTATTTAAAATCGATTTCAACAGCAAAACGGACCAGGGTATGGAAAAAACTGCGAGAAAGGGCACTTAGGGATTCCAGGGAAATTTTGACAGAGTTTTCCATGAAAAATGGACACTTTTTTGCAGTAACTTTGGTAATTATTTGAAATCGACAGGAATTTTGAAATCTCCGAGGGCAACTTCGAATAAAAGTACCTGGAGAACCAGCGGAATTCGGTTGAAGACGTTGCAGAGGTGCTCAGTCTTCAATTTTTTGAAAATGGCTTCGCAGAGGACAATGTAGTACTTTGTAATGGAAATTCGGGGCAATGGGCATCGAAAAATGGTACTGGTAGGTTGAAAATGGCTCTGCAAAGTTTCTCAGGGTTCAAACGGCGTGATTTTGAGGAAAACGGTTCTGCAATGTTTTTACAGGTTTAAAGCGAAAAGGTGAAAATTTGAATGCAAATAATAATTTTAATGTTATCGTTCGATGGTATAACCATAGTTAAATGACATTAAACTCGGGTTAAACGGGTGAGGTTTAGGGAATACCGCCATTGGTATTCGTGAGGGTAAATGGTGGTAAGCGGAAACTAGCTTTTCGAACGCGATACAACGTGGTGGCGACACGTAAGCGCGGGTGGTTTGGAAAAACCACCCATTTCGCGCGGCTTGCCAAAACATCAAACGATTACTTTATGAGCGCGGAAATGTATTAGCGCCGTCGGATCTGGATTCAACGAGCGAACGGCCACAATGAAAAGGAAAGGTGCGGGGAAAATCGGTTAGTTATCGGGTTCAGTGCGATACTATTGCAAAAGTGTCACAAGACCGACGAAAATGGAAATCGTTCAAAACGTCAGTAAGAGCGACGTTTACCGAAAAGGTGAAAGGTAAGTTATCGGGTTCACTTTGGGTCATTGATCTTGGGAAACCGTCGCTATACCGACCTTTAGAGAAATGTGTCGCAATAACGACACTTAGGAAAAGTGTCGCAATTCCGACACTATGCCCCAAAGCATCGTTAGACGGCTTCCTCCAAACCTCGCTATTATATGTTTTACGAAGATATGGTAAGTAACTCTCTCTTGTTCTTCGTAGAAATAATTATATATAATTTTTATTTTTATTTTTATTTTCAAAATAGATTAAAAAAATTGTATGAGAAAAATTATTAATTCATCAATATGTGTGTGTTGTGAGGAATAATTTCATAGTTCAACTTAATGGTTCATTATATAATCATGTGAGCATCACCAATGATATATCTTTAAAATCAACTGAAAAGCCATGTGTACAAAATCGATGTATACTCTAGAGAGTGGTTCTCATATCACTATGTAAATTGTTGTATGCTACTTCAACAAAATTATAAGATAAACTGTAATACACATTATATATGCACCATAACAATTGCCATACAACTAATTTGTTTCAGGATACATGTGGCATTCTAGGGGTAAATTCTATATGATGTGTATATCAATCTATTAGGTGTTGGTAAGTTTTGAGTATCTAAGAAATGATAAGGAATATCCATACATCATGATCTTGTAATGTGATTATAAATTGTCTATAATTTCCATAAAATGTATAAATGATTTGTTTAAAAAAAATCAACACAATCAAACCCTAAACAATGCTCATGATGTGGAATGTCATTGGCGAAACCAAAATGATGGTCACATGTCCCATTTCAACCCTAAACAATGCTCATGATGTGGAATGTCATTGGCGAAACCAAAATGATGGTCACATGTCCCATTTCTATGGTAATGGTGATCATATATATGTTGTAGCGACACTTGATGAGTAATTAAATAAATCTAAGAGTGTGACTCATTGTGCCATATTTGGAAATCTAATTAATGATGCTTTAAGTAATTAGGACTTAATGAGAGACCATCTTCACATCTTCACTGAAATATATTGGTAATTGTAGTCACTATATGGACCGCACATGCATGCTAGAAAAATTGAAATATAAGCTATAATACACATCTTATATCTGCCATAACAATTGTCATACAACTTATGGAAAGCTAATTAATGATGCTTTAAGTAATTAGGACTTAATGAGAGATCATCTTACTTAGGACTTAATGAGAGATCATCTTCACATCTTCACTGAAATATATTGGTAATTGTAGTCACTATATGGACCGCACATGCATGCTAGAAAAATTGAAATATAAGCTATAATACACATCTTATATCTGCCATAACAATTGTCATACAACTTATGGAAAGCTAATTAATGATGCTTTAAGTAATTAGGACTTAATGAGAGAGCATCTTCACATCTTCACTGAAATATATTGGTAATTGTAGTCACTATATGGACCGCACATGCATGCTAGAAACATTGAAATATAAGCCATAATACACATCTTATATCTGCCATAACAATTGTCATACAACTTATTGCGTCACATTTTTGATGACGTCAGCAAATTTTTTTGGCACCTGAAATTGAAATTTCCGGATTTGAAATCTCACTGAGGCGGATTTAATAGAAATTTCGCATCACACTCAGCCGTCCACATGAGTGCCCAAAATCAGACGCGAAAAATTCATAAAGCAGATTGAATAGAAATTTCGCGTCACATTTTTGATGACGTCAGCAAATTTTTTTGGCACCCAAAATTGATTGAAGGAGAATTTAATTTTTGGTTGACGTCCGCTGGTCAAAGTTCTTTAATGTTTGTTTTAAAAATGTCATGCGTACAGGTCCATATATATATATGTTTTACATATATACATCATATGCACAATTCAAAGCAGTGAGTTGTAAATGCACAGATAGAGTGAAATTTTAGAGTGTGAGTTAGAGTGAAATTTTAGAGTGTGTGAGTTGTAAATGCACAGATAGAGTGAAATTTTAGAGTGTGAGTTAGAGTGAAATTTTAGAGTGTGAGTTTTGTGTTGAACTATGTTTTGAAGCAGTCAAAGTTTTTTTATTCCCTCAGTCAGAGGAGATTTTGTAACCAAAGTTTTGAAGTTTAATGAAATAGTTTTTACAGTGAAAACTCTGTTTCCAGTGAAGAATTTTTTTTTTATATTTTCTGTTCCGGAATTTTAAATATTCCAACACTATGATCTACTAAAAATTACTTCAAAAATCAAGTAAACCTTCCAATATAAAGAAAAAAACATGAACGAGCTTTCCCTAAATTGCAATAAATTTATGTTTATTATTAATATTGCATAATCTGTCTTATAAAAATTGCATAATCGGACTAAGAACAAATCCTCGGTGCATTTTTTATTGTTGTTGTGATTAAAAAAATGAGCCAAAGAACGCTAAGGCACTCAGAGAAATCAATCTATGTATTATTTCTCACAAAACATGTTGAGTAGTGGAGACTAAGCCCTAGATTTTTTTCTGTCCTCGATCTCTCTATTAATTATGTCTATGTAGTTATAAGAATAACAAGCCAAAGAAATCTGAGGCTTCCAGAGAAATTAGTCTCTGTGTGCAGAAATTGATGATTACTGTTGACTAAATGTTATACCATTTGAAATTGCTGAGCGAAATTAATCGGGCCATGATGTACCATTTGTCAGTATCTATTTTCTCATGTATGAAAGTTTTTTTTTTCTAAGTAAAAGTAATTCTATTAACAAAAGGAGTACAGTACAGCGGGCCGAAGCCTGATCATTGCCGAGTGCTGTGGCATTTGAAACAAAAAACCATAGTTTGAAGACTGCCCTACAAGAGGGAAACCAGTCTGAAACAGTTCATTTGAAAAATCCCGCGCAGGGGAACCAGAGAATTGTAGTACTGGAGACCATATCGAAGAAAAAAAAACAGATGCATTTTCAGAAACAGCAGGAAACACATGAACAGGCCCGTGAGAATGGGCAGAAATAGAGCAAAAAACCAGAGTGAAGAGGAGGAAATATTCATCAGGATCAGGTTCGTAGACAACTCTGCACCAGAATTCATCTGGTTCCCCGTCAGAATTATACAGGTCAGCAACAGAATGGATCACCTTCCCACGAGGAGGAGGAGTAATCTGCGCCTCGCTCGCTTGCACTGCGTCCTGCCGCTCAGTAGGTTGACCCACCGCTTCCTTGTTCGCCTGGTCCTGCGTGGCCTTGCCCATATGACCCTGCACGTTCGCACTATCAGGTTGCTTCAGCCCAACAAACTGCGCTGAATCCTGAGCCGCCGAGAGGCTGCATTCTGCCGGGCGAGAACTGGGATCAATTTCCTGAGGCTCTTCACGAAAGACGACCGTAATTGAGGAAGTCACCCTGGGTTGATTGAGAGTGCTGTTAAAGGAAAAATGCGCGGTGTGGGTTTGAGCAGGAGGAGCGGAAGGAGTGGGGGAAGCAAGGCGACGGCCCGAGCGGAGAAGGAGCCCTCTAGGTTGACTGTCAAAGTGGGAGATAGACGCAGAGGAGGTGCCAGAGGTGGAGGGAGAGCGTCGAATTTGGCGCCTCGTGGGTCCTCTTCGGCAGCGCATTCTATGCCTGAGGCGCGGCATAGTCGCACTCGAGACAGCAGGGCAGGGAGGCAAAAGATGGATAGAAGACTGAGGCGAGAGGGGCAACAGGGTGATAGAAGCAAGCTTGCAGGAACCAGCGTGGCAGAAGTGGAGATTTTCTCCAAAATCCAAACAACAATTGAGACAGCTCCTCTTACCAGTTATAGTGCGAACATTAGAAAGCCCTGCTCCTGGAGCGCACCACAGATTCACAGGCGAGTGAATTCTGTTCAGACCAGAGGGACGTTCCATAATAACAACCCAGTCTACCTTGCAACTGTGAACCGACTGCAATAAACCACCATAAATATGAACTGGAGGCTGAGTAATGTCGCGGCATGCGAATGTGTATCGAGGAGCGGGACTATGGTTTATTCGAGCGAGTAAATGGCATTAAACGCCGATCAGTCGACATTAAGAACTGAATGACAACACTCTTGCGGGTGGGCCAGTGGCTTCCCCTCCCCCATCCCATGACGTTAAACACCACCAACTTCACCCGATTTTTGCATGGCCATTGGACAATGATTTACTATGGTTTTCCTACTAAATTCCAATGGATGATTATTCAAAAATATTGAGAATTAGTTTAATCTCAAGGCATAGCCAAGAGTCTTACTGGCTAATTATAGATTACCTCTCCAATGGATGATTGTACATTTTTCATGTACTTTTTCACGTGAATTTCAGTTGATGCTAGATCTTACATTAATAACTATACTTGCATGAATATCCATGCTTTTATAATTCCCCACTATGGTGAATGTTGATGTATGGCCTTGGCCCATTGATTTTACAATTAACTCACTATTCATATTCAATTTTATCCAGTGCAGCCCAATAAAATAAGGAAAACAGAAAATTCAAATGCGGGCTACATAAAAATGATTTTTAAAAAACTACATTAATGTCTGATATCACGCGCGCATTCGCCCTCAGCTCTTGCAGAACAGCATTTGCTCTCAGCATTCGCCCTCAGCATTCGCCCTCAGCTCTTGCAGAGCAGCATTCGCCCTCAGTTCTTGCAAAATGGTAAGTTCTTACTGCAGGCCCTTCCTCCTGTAGTAGGGTTGACCCTATTTGGGTTTTTTTGGAGAATACAAAGGTTGTGATTGATTATGGGGCACTGCCTATATTTGTGGAACTTCTTGCCTCTGGGAATGATAATGTTCGAGAACAGGTAGCACGTTCATTTTAGAGGCATAAAATTATTCTTCCCAACTATCTTTATACGTCTATAATTTTGGAATTTGATTTAAAAAACTACTACCCAACTTTGAGTTCAACTGGTGTTCGTGTAAGGCTATTTGGGCTTTGGGAAATATTGCTGGAGACTCTGCATCATTTAGGAATCTTTCCCTCAGTCATGGAGCTCCGAGGCAGGTGCTTGCCCAGTTGAATGATACTGCTAGAATTTCAACGATACGAAATGCTACATGGGCTCTGTCAAATTTTTGCCGTGGTAAACCCCAAGCACTATTTGAACAGGTAAGAAGAATACATTTTCTGCCTCTTCTTCTTAGTTCGCAGATACTGTGGATTTTTTTGTATAGATCTTGGTGCTTGGTAGATTTGGACATAATATGGACCTAGGCGCTTGTTCATTACAATGACTCCGTCATCAGGTTTTAGAAAATGCTCAAAAATTTGGGTTTCACAAGGGGATTACCCTTGCTTGCAGTTATCGATTATCAATCACATTCAAAAAAAGTCTTTCGTAGCATTGCTGAGCTCTTTGTAGGTGAATTTCCGAGGCAATTTCACAATATCTGAACTAAATTTGTCTGTCCTTTTCAATACTCTGTGCTTGTAACAGAACCATACAAACAATCTAGTGGCCAATGCAACAACTGTTGGAATTTTACAAATTCCAGAACAGAATTGGAGAATAAAACTCCCCTTCTTAACACAGAGAAAAAAATTTTAAAATTTCATTCACAGACAGAGTTTCAACTCAGAAAAATTTATATTCAATGTATAAAAAAACTGCTGTTACAATTCTTCCTTAGCTGATCCGGAATATGTGCATAAGCCACACATCCGAAAACCTTCATATGTGTGACACTTTGGTGCCACTCCATGCCTCTTCTGGCACTTTGTTCATAACAGCTTTTGTAGGGCACCTGTTCAAAATATACGCTGCACAATGTACAGCTTCAGCCCAATAATCATTAGGAAAATGCTTTGCCTTAAGCATACTCCTCGCCATGTCCATTATGGTTCGGTTCTTCCTTTCGGCTACTCCATTTTGCTGTGGAGTATATCTAGTTGTAAACTGCTTTTGAATACCATTTTCTCTACAAAAACGTAGAAAATATTTAGAGATATACTCACCTCCTCTATCAGTCCTTAAGACTTTGATATGCAGCCCACTCTGGTTCTCAACAAGTGCTTTGAAATTGCAAAAATTTTCAAACACTTCACTTTTCTTTTTCAAAAAGTAAACCCAAGTTTTTCTTGTAAAATCATCTATGAATGTTAAGATATAGTGGCTGCTAGCAAGCGATGGAGTTTTCATCGGTCCACATACATCTGAGTGGACAAGTTCTAAGGGTGCTTTTTCCCTTATGCTTTTCCCGGAAGGAAAACTTTCTGTGTTGTTTCCCAAGAATACAACCTTCACAAAGGCTGTCCGGTTTCTCTATCAATGGTAAACCACTTACCATCCCTTTTCTGTTCAACAGATTAAGACCTCCAAAGTTGAGATGACAAAATCTCAAGTGCCATAACCAATTATCATCTTTTGGTTCGCTTTGGAATGTCTCTTGTACTACTGCTGCTTTCTCTTCACCATTCATCAGATCTGCTCTCATTCTGAGAGGGAACATCCTGTTCCTTGTCATCTTCACTTCAACAATACACTGTTTTCTGGGTGGTTTATCCATGATGGTACAAACATCATTATCAAAGAAAACATTATATCCCTTATGGACAAGCTGTCCAACACTTAAGAGATTACACTTCATTCCTGGAACATAATAAACATCTGCTATGGTTTTCTTTGCACTTAATCTTGTTAAAACATTTACATCTCCTTTTCCCATAACAGAAACTTTGCTATCAGTTCCTAGTGTGACTTGTGACTGCACACTTTCATCTAACATAGAAAACATTGCTAAGTTTCCTGTCATATGGTTACTATAACCGGAGTCTAGAAACCATAAGTCTTCACTCTTTTCTTCAGCCATATTACAAGCTAAAAACAAATTACTTTGACTGCTATTTTCTTTTGTGAAATTGGCACTAGTTTCACTTCTCATATCATTCTGCTTCTTCTTTCTACATTCATTAGCATAATGACCATATTTTTTACAATGGTAACATTGGACATTGGATTTGTCATACCTTTGTCCTTGTGCATCCTGCTGACCATTCTGTTGGCTGTTGCCTTGGCCTTGATGCTGATTTGGATTGTTGCCCCTTCCTTGAGCATTTGCTGGACTGTTCCTTCCACCTCTATTTTGGCTTCTGCCTCTTCCTCTCTTGTTTCCTCTGCCTTGCCCTCTTCCTCTTCTGAAAGACATCTGGGTCTTAAAGGCTTGCTCAAGAGATGAGTTTTCACTCCTACCCAGTCTCTGTTCATGGGTCATCAGTGATGCATGTAGTTCATCCACTGAAAAATTTGTGAGATCCCTAGTCTCCTCTATGGTGGTGACAATCACATCGAATATTGAGGGTAAACTTCTCAAGAGTTTTTCCACAATCCTTTTATCTTCAAGAGTCTCTCCATGAGATCTTATTTGTGTGACCATTCCAATCACATGAGTGAAGAATGAGTCAATGTTATATGACTCCTTCATACAGAGAGTCTCAAAGTCTCTCCTCAACAACTGAAGTTTTGCTGTCTTCACTTTCTCCATACCCTGATAAGCTGTCTTCACTTTCTCCATACCCTGATAAGCTGTCTTCACTTTCTCCATACCCTGATAAGCTGTCTTGAGAGTTTCCCATGCTTCACTGGATTTCTTGGCTGCTGCTATCCTTGGAAACACACTCTCATGCACAGCTTGATATAAGAAGAAAAGAGCCTTGGCATCTTTCTTCCTATTGCTCTTCAGAATCTCTCTTTCTGCTTGAGTTAAAAGAAGAAACTCCACTTCATTTGCTGGCTCTTCAAATCCATCCTCAACTAATTCCCATAAGTCTTGGGAGACAAATAATGCCTTCATAGTTATTGACCAGTAGTCATAATTTTTCCCATTAAACATTGGGAGATGGATATTTCCCATACCCATACCTGTGCTGGCTCCAGCCATTCTACACTCTTAACTATGATAAAAACAATTGACTGTGTGTTTAAAACTAACCAAATGTACTGCAACAGTAACACAAAACTATATAGAGAAATACCTTAAATCCTTTATGGCTGAGTCTTCACACTGCTGGAGAAGCTGCTGCAACAAAGAATTCGTTTCCTTCAGCTTATTTGACCTTCAAATAGCTTGGATTGGCTCTGATACCATGTTGGAATTTTGCTGAATTCCAAAATAATAAAACTGCCTTGCTTAACACAGAGAAAACATTTAAAATTTCATTCAACAGTGACAGAGTTTCACATAAAAAAAATTCTATTAAAAAAAAACTGCTGTTACAGATTCTTCCTCAAAAGAGGGATTACAAAACAAAATATGACTGCTGCAAACACAGTTCAGAAATATCACTCTATCATTCACTGCTGTTACAAAATATTTCACACTGTTGTGTAAAACATAAAACACTCTGTTTTTCTGTCTCTGTTTGAAAAAAATACTCTGCTGTGTGTAATAATTAAAAAAAATTACAGCTCTCTGCCTCTGTATATTAACAAAATATCCCAGATTCAATTAATGCCATTAACTGACATTCAACCACAAAATTCACCGCTTGGAAAAGCATTAATGGTCTCCATTAACTTCTGTCAGCACCGCTTACAATTGGCATTGATGGCAAATTGAATTTGTGGCACCGCTGTTCTTTCTTCCTTTCCGCACTGCTGTGCAATGAAACTGTTGTCTTTTTAAAAAAAAAATTACACTGTAAAATAAAAATTACAGCCACGGCCCTCTTTTTTGTTTTGGCTTTCGGGCCTTTAAACTTTCCAAAACATTTCATTTAAAAATAAAACATATTAGATTAAAAATCTTTCGGGAAATCACATGAAAATATTAGGATTTTATTTTTGGTAATTTATTTATTTGTTTACTTATTTTTATTTATTTATTTATTTTATTTTATATAATATTTAATTCAATTATTTAATTAGTTATTTGTTTATTTTATGTATTTGTCAGTATTTTATTTATTAGTTTACTTATTGATTATTTTATTTATTTATTCTTTTATATTTATTATTTTATTTTATATTTAATTTAATTAATTAATTATTTATTTTTATCCTAATTGAACGTTATTGTTTTATAGATTAATTTCGTTTATGAGGACTTTGACTTTTATTGGATTTATGTTTTTATTTTATTTTTATCTATTTATTTATTTATATTTTGGGGTCATTTTAGTTTTTGGTTTTGGTTTTATATTATTTTTAGTTTTGACTAGTATTTTTAGGGGTGGGTTTGTTATGTTTTTTGTTTTTATTTCTATTTTTATTTTTGACTAGTTAATTTTGATTTTAACCGTCCTTGGATTTGACCGTTGCTTCTCTCCTCATGGTATAAATAGGTGTGTCTGATCAGCCATTCTTCATTATCCTGATGATGAACTACAGTTGGTAGTTCGAAACGCGTTTTTGGTCCTAAAATTCTCATGTGATTTCCCGAAAGATTTTTTAATCTAATATGTTATGGATCACAGAAGCTTGCACTCTTAAAAATAAAACATTATTTATATATATTATAAATATTAAAAATATTTATAATATATATTATTATTAGTAAAAAAAATTTACCGAAGGTCTTTTAAAAACTTTATGAACCTTTACGGATTTCAAAAAGTAAATAAAACTCCTTTTGAAAAAAGCTTTTCGCGTTCCAAAATCGAACACTGACGTAGGCCCAATGTGTGACGCGAAATTCAAATTAAATCCACCCTGTAAAATTTCGGGTCCGGATTTTGCTTGTTGACGTAAGCTTCAAAATCAACGCGATTTCATGTGTTTTCTCCACGGAAATTCCTGTAGCATTGCTGCAGTTGAATTTAAAATTCAACAACAACAACAACACCTCCTGTTGCAATGCCTGCAATTCACCCTCTCTGCACGCATGAATGACTATGGCACCCTCTTTTGTGAACAGGTACTGGAGCTGAAGGTATTGGTTTCCATTAGGATCGTGGAATTCAACATCCAAAATAGTATCAAATTCCACTGCAATAGTATTCCCCAGCGAGGGCAACAGTTCATTGAGACCTATTGGACTCATCACCCCCAAATAGCCTCGAGGGCTACCCAGAGTGTGATCATCTGGAGCAATAACAAATGCTCATCCATCCCCAATTGAAACAAGAACAGGACCCACATTGGTTACAGAAAAAGAGAAACACGTTTTGAAAGAAGAAGAAACTTTTGTATTAGGGTCCAGAAATCTAACTGGTCTATTGTACAATGCCTTACCTGCACTTCAAATTGGTACTCCCAACTCCATGCTAAGGCTCACTATGCCATTCTTCAGATGAGCATCTTAACCTAAAGTTTGATTCCAAAAAACCCAAGTCCCTTGTTCTATGCCCAAGACCTCTGTTACAACGAGTAGAGTTCTGAGCGAAATACTTCACAATAGGAAGCAAAAGAAACATCGCAAAATTTCTCCGCTTTAGACTGATAATTTTCTGTGCGAAAATTCAACTGCGGACAGTAAAAACATAATATCAAAAACAACCAATCAACAATGGAATTTGAACATGAGGATTTATAACCACAGAAAACCCTCTCCGGGTTAAAAGAATTCCGGAATGGCTTTAAGATTCTACTAATGAGCGCTTACAACACCATAGCAATTACTGTCACAATGAAATCTGCTGGAAGCAAAGCCCTTGTACAGTTTCTACATTTCCACAGTGGAAGCAAGAATCTTGCTATCTCTCATGATCTGGTTCTGTGGTCAAATCCTTTGCTATGGCTGTCTTGTTCTGCTAAACGTGGATCTCTCTTAGCTTTGGCTCTGGTTCTCATTTAGGATCGTGGCTATCTGATCTTGTTGTGGCTTTGACTATACAAACTTGTTCAATAGGAAAATGTTGACTCTCCTATATATAGGAGCTTCAATGGGTGCTCTCAAACACTTTTTGGGGCAGCTTTGTTTTGTCTCTGATTCAAGGCAGAACTATGTTGGCCTTGGTTTTTTAGTCCTTGGAACTTAGTTCTCTCATATTTGCCATCCTATCCCCAATTTGCTACCGAGAAAGACATAACTTCACGATATCAAAATTGACTATTTTTGGCCATTTATCTTTAGTAATGGTACATCCTTAATTTGGTGCATTCATACAGTATCTGAAGAGCACTCTCAAGCTGTTATTCAGTATTTTAGCATAACTACTACATTTAACTACCATGCTCTAATATTTATATCAACCATAAGCATTCTTAAGGTAGTTCCACGTTTGTGAAGCAGAAGGAATGCTTCTGACAGCTTCTTATCATAGTGGTACAATTATGTCCGCAGTTTATCTTTTATAAACCTCCAATTTTCCAAAAGTAGTAGAGACTACAGTTTGCATCTGAAATTTTGGACAAATCTGTTTAGTATTCTACAGAAAATGCATTAAGAATAAAAAAAGCCCACAATTTGTAAAAAGCCCACAATTTGTAAAAAGCCCACAATTTTGTAAAAAGCCCACATTATGTAAAAGCTCACAATTTGTAAAATGCCCACTTTTATTTTCTTTTTGCTTATATATTGAGCTCCCATTGAGTTCAACAAGTCTTGGGTTTTCTACACCATTGAGAGAGATTTATTGTTTTCTTTATAGGATAATTTGCATCAATGGAAGAAAACATTGGAGTTGGAAAAACAATTCAAAAGGGTGAAAGGGGTGATGGCAGAGTTTATTGCCCTTGTAAAAAATGTTGTATGAGAAATAATGTTAGAGTTTTAATAGCAAAAGCAACAGTGCATTGTAGGAAATATGGGCACATTGATGGTGGATCGAATGACTATCGTCCCATGGTAATTAATTATCTATCTTCATTTTGATTATATCGTAAAATTTTATATTATTTTAAATTTTTTATATTTTTTATATGCGCACTAATGTTTAATTATTAATGTTTGTAATTTTCATAAAGGCACAGTTGCCCCCCAACTTTTTGCAGATGATCAACCAGCTTCCACAGAAAAATAGTAGTAGATTAGATGATGTTGCACCAGTACAAGAGAATATTGCAGCAAATATTAGTATTGGAAATGATGTTGTACAAGGTGAAGAACATGAAGCGAATGATGAAGGCAATTTTAATGATCCCATGGAGGTAGATCACGATGACAGTAATGAGACAGTTCACATTAATGATGGGACAAATCAAATGCTCCAAGACTTGTATGGTGAGTCAGATGATGATGGTGGAGATAACAGTGACGATATTTATGATGTACCTCTGATTGAAAGGTCAAGTGAACGACTTTTTGAACACTCAAATGCAACTCTTCTCTCTGCTACATTGTTGCTAGTGAACTTAAAGGTTATGAATAATTTGTCGAACATATGTATGACACAACTCCTAAGGTATGCAATATGTATATATGATCACGTATATGTAAATGTTGATTATTTTCCCTTTTTAAAAAAGGAAAATAATTAACATTTATGTGGCATATATACATATTGCATATGCTGCAGAACATTGTCCTTGGTTCAGTGTCATAACCTTTAAGTTCACCAGCTCTCTTGTATTGTTGCTGGTGAACTTAAAGGTTATGAATAATTTGTCGAACAGGTGTATGACACAACTCCTAAGGTATGCAATATGTATATATGATCACATATATGTAAATGTTGATTATTTTACCTTTTTTTAGTTGTAATAAATGTGTAAAATAATAACTTATATATATATATATATATATATATATATATCATAGTTATCAAAATCGGCCGGTCAGGACGGCTGCCGGTTGGAACCGGCCTTGCAACCCGGTCAATAGCCTATTCTCACCTGTTTTGGCCGGTTAACCAGACCTAACCGGCCCGTTAAGTACAGAACCGGCTGGTTTATGCATAAACCAGCCAGTTCCGTACTTAACCGGCCGGTTAGGTGCTCCTCCATGAGTTGCAAATTCCTTAGTGTCTCCTCCATGAGCTACAAATTCCTCTATTATACTAGCAACAAACTTTTCTAATAACTCATACTCAACACCTTATAGCAGCAACAATACACATGATGATTGATAAATACAAGGCTGGCTAGCATCAAATCCCTGGCAGCATGCAACTCATCAAGTGTACTTGATGACAATTTCTATTCTCAAAAAAATCAGCAACAACCTTATTTCACACTCAGCTAGTAACTGTTAGACCCTCTCTCTCGAAACCAGGTTCATTAGCTCCACCGTCCGGAGTCACGGTTCGGTTTTAATAACTATTATATATATATATATATATATATATATATATATATATATATATATATATATATATATATATATATGATTAATAATCTTTACAAGACACTACTTTTTGTTTCTGTTGTAGATTGTTGGGTGGAATTGGTGGAATATTTGTTACCATCGCCAAAATGCTTACCTCGAACATATCGAGATCTACGTGCTATTATGAAAGACTTTGGAATGTAATATAACACTATAGATGCGTGTCCTAAAGATGATATTATATATTATGGAGAACATGCATCGAAAAAAAAATGTCTAAAACGTGGTACTAGTAGATATCGAACAGATCAACTAACAAAAAAAGTGTCTCAAAAGGTTCGTTGTCATATTCCCATAATTCCACGTTTGCAGTGAATGTTTAGGTGTAAGAGCATAGCACAGTTTATGGATTACCATTCAAAGAATAGAAGTGGAGATGGTGTTCTTCGAATGCATGCAGATGGTTCTGTATTTAGAGAAATCGAGGAAAAATATGTAGATTTTAAAAATGAACCTCGTAATGTCAGGCTTGCATTGGCAGCCGATGGTGTTAATCCATTCGGAGAGCTTAGATCTACTTACTCAGTGTGGCCTATTTTCGTTATCCAACAATAACATTCCTCCTTGGATGTCAATAAAAGAGGGAGCACATAATGTTGACTATGATTATTCCAGGTATTTGATACATTATTTCTTTGAATGTAACATTTTCATTTCTCTCGTTGTTTGAATAAATATATATTTTATTTATTTACTTATATATACATATATCATGGGAGTAATTATTATGTTAAGTAATTTTGAACAATTAGGTAAGTACAGTCAAGATATGGATGTATATATTGAGCCTCTTATCGATGAGCTAATACGATTGTAATGGCATCACTATGTATGACATCACTAAGCCAATCATGTTGACTATGATTATTCTAGGTATTTGATACATTATTTTTTCGAATGTAACATTTTCATTTCTCTTGTTGTTTTCATAATATATTTTATTTATTTACTTACTTATATATAAATATATCATGGTAGTAATTATGTACCAAAATTTTGAACAATTAGGTAAGTATACCAGGTCAAAGATATGAATGTATATCTCGAGCCTCTTATCGATGAGCTAATTTGGCATGGCATCACTATGTATGACATCACTAAGCCAATCAAGTAGAAGAGATTTAAATGTCATGGAATGCTTGTATAGACAATTCATGATGCCCCAGGACTAGCACATTTTTTTGGTATGTAATATTTCGTTGCACTTTAATATAGTATATAATTATTTAAATTAGATATACCATATTGCATTTTCTTAAAATGGTCTCATTGTATAATTTTCATTGATCCATCTATTACATGTCTTCAAACAAAGGGTAGATTTTCATGTCCAGTTTGTGGCCCTAAGATGAAGTATCGTCATTCGCTAGACTTCAGAAAGATGATGTTTGATGAGTTTAGACAATTCCTCTCTAGGAACCATAAGTATCATATTACTGAAAAACATATTTTAAATTATAAATAAGAAACTTGATTAAAACCATAAAGAATGACACCTCGTTTTTGGAAGTTGGAATATAATAGAATTAATAATTTTCAAGGTACGTAATTTCTCTCTCTCTCTCTCTCTCTCTCTCTCTCTATATATATATATATATATCTATGTTTATGTAATATTTTGAATTTTTGTCTAAATTATTGAATTTATTTTATCGTATTTGATAATTATTGTTTTGATTTATTTTATTCTTTAATATCAAGGTCGTCATTGTGAAGGTACAAATATTCTACTTCCACCTGGAATGAAATGGCATCCTTCTCAATTCATGAGGTTTCCCTACTATAATTGAGAAAGCATATTTTCCATGTTTGGCATATTGTAGTCGAAACACCACAAGGCTATAAGGTGCAATGGTCGTAAATTTCGAATCAAACAGCTGGATGATAACAAGAAAAATTAAAATTCTGATAGTGGGATAACTGCAGTATTCCAAGTCACTAATATTTCCTCCAGGAGTGACAAAAATCCTCGAGAATCTTAAAATAGATATTATGGGTTTTTAGATGATACAGTTGATATAGTTGATAATATCAATAAAATGTAAGAAGACCTCAATTGTCCATTCATCTGGGTCAGGCCATTTATCTTTAGCAAAAGGTTTAAGGACATTTGTGATTTCCTTTAGGGAAATATATTCGTTAATCTCCAAAAACTCTTCCTTCAAGAAATTTTTTGGGATGGAATGGATACAATCCAACTGATTATCAATATCCACACTCTCCCTTGCTATAAATAAGCCCAAAAAATATCACACAAACTCCTATTGGGTATCCTTAGTGGTCATTAAATTTTCCCGATATTCAGGTGCAACCTCCCAAATAGTGTTCTTATCCCTGCACACCATAGCATACCTCTAGAAAAAACGAGTGTTTCCCCCCCCGCCTTTAACCATATAACATGGCTTTTTAGTCTCCATGTTTCCTCCTATAGTCTAAGGATGTGTCGTTAATGGGCTTCCAACTCTCGTACCTCGTCAATTTGTGCTCGTGAAAGAAGTCTGACATTGAATAGAGTAGTTTATGTGAACCATCTTTGCCTTCATCTCCTCCAACGTTTTTCCAATGTGAAACCATTTTTTCTCACTCCCATCTCTTTACCACCCTCTTAAGGATGTGAAGCTTCAAGGAAACTACATCCTTCCAATAAAATTGATCATCCACAGATAATTGGGACCATGACTGACGAAATATATTGCAAAAATCCTCATTGGCCAACTGGGTTTTGTTGAACTTGAAGAGAAATCCTTTCCACATACTATTTCCCTTCCAATGTAAAATGATCAGAGCATTGTTAAAGAGATTTTTAGGAAAGACCAAGGATCACATGTACCCCATCCTATCCACGAGATTTGCATGAACTAAAAATAATCTAACATTTTTGCAATGTTTTCGATATGAGCCCTGTCATTCCTCCAAGTCAATACGATGAGTCTTGGACATATATTATCGCATCATAAATTTTTTGTATACAATTTATGCTGTGCATATCACATTAAAAAATTAAATTAAAACAAATTATAAAATATATCAAAGAGAATATCATTTTTATTTTATATATATGACAATATGCATTATAAATGTTTTAAAAAAATTCAAACTAAAAATCCCGACGAGTGGGTGTGCCACTTCCTCTGTGTTATATCATGCTAAGATGATGCAGATGTGACGGTTTCGAAACCCCATGAGGTCGAGTAAGCAGAAAGAAGTCAATCTCTCTCTAGAAAGTCCTTCGACTCCCACAGTTGCGGCTCCAACTGGCCCAGACAAACCCTTGAGGTTGGTCTACTACGATGATAAGGGAAAGTTTAGAATGGACCCCGAGGTTGTCACCACTCTGCAGCTCATGAAAGGGAATCTTGGTGTTGTTTCCTTCTGTAGCCCGGCACGTCAAGGGAAGAGATTCATTTTAAATCATCTTGGTTGTGAAAATATTTTGTGGAAGATCTTTGTTCCTTCGCTGGCGAAGACATAGTAATATCTTTCATTAAATTTGAAAATAATAGTGTGATTATTGTGGCATACTCTATAGAGAAATAACAGGCTATTGTGTAGAAGCTAGGGCATTTGAGATTGAGTGTATTTGATGCAAGCCAAAACCCCTTTCTCATTTAATGCCCAAAGCCAGAGCCACCGTGGCTCTGAGCCTCGTCTCTTCAAAGGGGTGTGAAACCTTCGGGGGACTTCTTTATATCCTGCTCCAACTAAATGTCGGGGGAATTAACCCACACTAACAAAAACCTCATAAGAAAAGTAAAGGAAACCGTATGCCATTCCAACCGCTGTGTATTTTTCCAAAAAGATTTCGGGGATGTGTTCCTCTATCAATCTTGCTTTGAAATAGTAAAATAAAAGAAATTTCAATCAAGTTCAGCATGTCACTTGATCAAAATAATGCACTCTTCACCTGACTATTTCCTTGCTCTTCCCCTACATCTGTTGCCCTAAAAGTAATGATTTCTTGCCCCAGGGCCTTCAGTCTCTCATCATTCACCCTTCTAACATCATCATTTCTCAAATGAAATCTGGTCATTGAATCATCTGATTTCATTGATGGACCATCATAGTTATTCAATTTGGCCAAGGTTTTTGGGTGAAACATACATCTACTTATTTCTTGCAACATCTCTACTAGCTCACTATCTGACTGTCTAAATACATGCCTTAATTCAATCTACTTGTCAAAAAGGTCATTCAGAAAATATATATTAGTTTTATTTTTATTTCTAAATTTTTTAAAATATTGTTTAATATATATTATTGTCACTTCCTATTTCGCATTTCCTGTAAATTTGTGAAAAACTTAACTGTACCAGTTACTTGTATCCCCTTATCCCTATGCTATCATGTTCAAGAAACTTGTGCAACATTGCATGTCACTTTATAATTTATATTTTACTTAGAAATTTTGTGAATGTAGTCAGTTCAGGCATTACTAAATTTAATTTCTCGAAAATGGTAAAACTAGAGCCATTTGGAGACATACAATCCACAGTTTTTGGTCTAGGTTGTTTGTTTATAGTTTTTCATAGGCTTACAAATGGGTGGTATTCAAAGTATAGTTTTATGTGAGAAATCAAGCAGGGGTATTCTTTTAGTAGTTCATGCTTCACGGTTTAGAGTTGATGGTTTTTAAATTCGAGCCTCTAAAATTTGAGAATGACAGCAAAATAGATAGAAATATATGATCCTAATATTTCATTTAAAAATTATTGTTGCGGTTATTTAATGGGCTAGAAAATGTCTCTTAAATTTTGAGACTGAAGTAAAGAAGTTGTTATCACGGTGCTAAAAAGGCACTTAATTCTGGTATTATTATTCTACAAATGGATCAAACGAGAGTTGAAGAAAAATACTTTGTAATTTTGTTTCATTTCCTTACAGTTGCTTTCACAATGTAATGTGTTTCTAGTGCTTACTTGATCACAAATATTTATGCAGTCACAGGTAACACCGGAGAGTGGGTACTTATGGCAAAGGTTGAGCCCTCAGTTGAGTTCACCAAGTCAGCCATACTCCTTACCTGAGGCATTAGCTCAGGCATAATCATCTTGTATAGGAGATTCCAGTAGAGCATTAAGGGATATTCTACACCCAATATCTAGGAAGAAGTTAGTAAGTATTTTTGTATCCTTTAAATCAAGCATTGACAACAAGCTGCATGTAAAATAACCTGCTTGGATGTCAATGAAGTAAATGAAGAGAATAAATATTCATCAATGTAATTTTTAGGAGCTTTGGGAAGAGAACATAAGTGTATATGTAAGTCTCTAGATATTGGAAATTACTGAGAAGTTCTCGCGAGCAGCTGCAGATCATAGCATTAGGACTGAATATGGAAAGCTTGACTGTATTACATCGATATTCATGGATTTTCTTTCTCACAGCCAACCACTCGTATTTTGGAATGCTTTTTTCCCTGTATTGAATAGTATTTTTAATCTTCATGGTTCAACACTGATGGAAAGAGAGAATGATCGCTTCTTGAAGCAGGTGGAATTTCATCTACTTCGTCTTGCAGTTTTTCATAATGATTCCATAAGAAAGAGGGTTGTTTAGCCTTCAAATTCCTGTGCAGGTAAGTTTCCTTAAGGAGATATCTAGTCTTTCTGAGTGGGATAAAGAATTTAGAAAACAAATGTTTGTTTGAGGAAACAATTGCTTATTTAATTTTTCTTTTTATTTTGTTTATGGTGATTGTGTATTCTCTATTTGTAGAATTCCTTCTACTATTTCCAAAATACTGCACGGTTGTGTGTTATGTTGAAAATCACCTTTTCAGAATTGATGTCTAACATACAAGTTAATCAGATGAAGTCTGATGGATCCTTGGAGGAAAGTGGGGAAGCCCGACGTCTTAGGAAGCCACTGGATGAAATGGAAATGGAAGAGAGGAGTGGTGATATTTTGAAAAGATGCGGTCTTTATGAGAATGCATTGGATGCTATATCTGAGGGTTCTACACAGAATCATTGGCCATGGTAAGAAGTCAAGAAATTTTTTATGTACCTATATTACTAGTGTAGTCCCTTATTGTTGTTAGTGTATCTCCCTTATTGTTATTCTTGTACCCCTGTAACCCCAATATTGTCATTATTGTGCCCTTGCATTATTATTGATAGGTTGGCAAAGATTATATTGTGACCCTGTGGACTCCTATATATAGAAGGAGGTTTTGTCATTTGTATCATCCAAGAATTGTTCATTTATGTAATGTAAAGGAGGTTTCCGCCTCAAAGTGGATTATTTCTAAGGCATTGATCTCTCTTTTCTTCTATTTTTTCAGCTGGTTTCATAACATTTGGTATCACAAATTTGGATTCTAGGGTTTTGCTGCTCCAAAAATGTAATTGTGAATGCTATAACATTTTTTCTACGAAGGTTCAGAAGCTAAATTTTTTATCTTACAAAGACGAAATCCTAAGGAACTTCATGAAAAACTTTTAGATCTTGGTTCAAAGTATTTTTGGAGATATAATCTATGGAAGTTATGGTTTTTTCAGGCTCCCAAATTTCATCTCAAAGAGGTGACCATGGGAAAATGAGCATCGGATTGGAATTATATAATAAGTGGCCCCAGGCATACGAACTCTAGTTTCATTTTTATCAATTTCAAACCCAAAGGAGGAAACAGTGACACGTGGCACGCCGTAGAAGTTCGCTCTACTAAACCAGTCCATAATTAGGTCATTGTGGGAGATTGGGAATAACTTTGTCTTGAAGTATCGAAATCAGTTCAGACTTGTGGCATTCAAAAGAAGATTCAGAGGTTGCTACAGGAACAAATTTTAGATATTGAAGATCCTAAATCACTGAGATAATTCAGTTTCAATACCTATCTCCTTAAAACAAGGAAAAAGGTGTGTATTGTTTTTCCCGAATTGCATAAGTCTTGTTTGAAGAATCAATTTGAATTGATTCCAAGGGCATATTGAAGAATATATATTATATTGGGTTATAAAATTCCCCCCAAAAATAATTCAACACCCATTAAGCCTTCAGAAGGCTCTACTATGACTCATTAAGATGAAGAAATGAAACATGAAATATCACAATTACAAGATCAAGTGCACAAAATTTTTCTCTCGTAAAGAGCAGCAAAAAATGAAATGGAAGTTTTGAAGAAATATGTGGAAGCTAAGATCGATGGTTTTAAGAAAGGCATGGATGGTTTGAATAATGGAATGGATGGCATGGAAGCTGGCATGCAAGTTAAGATGGATGACATGGAAGCTAAGATCAATGAAAAAATGGAAAACATGAAGAATGATATAAATGTAGACATGGAAGGTTTGACAAAGTTGATACAAGAAATTTTTCCTAATGGCGAAAATATAGTAGATGAAACTCATGATGAGGACAAAATAAATTTTAATCGTGAATTCATAAACTCTAGTGTTGAATGGAAGACCCACCATATTCCAAAGATCAATATGAGGAAGTTTGATGGCAAGGATGTTGTAACATGGGTACAACATATGGAGAAATATTTTGATCACAATAATGTGCAAAACACACAAAAGGTACGCATTGCAACTTTATATTTAGAACAAAATACATTTGTATGGTATGGATGGATTTTCTCCCATAAAAAAATTGTCACTTGGTCAATTTTTCCGGAGGAAATGATAACACATTATGAGGATACCAAGAGAAACACCTTTTTTAGCCAATTCATGAATCTCAAACAAAAGGGTTCAATGGTGGAGCACATTGAGGACTTCCAAAAATTGAATATAAGGGTAACTGATATTCCAGAGGAACACATGATTGATGTCTTCATAGGGAATTTAAAGGAAAAAAGCCAACATGAGGTTTGTGTTTGGGAAATTTATTCGTTGGAGAAGGCATTTAGGTTGGCAAGAAAAATTGAATGTAAAACTATGGCGACAAGGAATCCTATCACTGACATATATAAAGATGGAAGTGTTGCTTCTCCTAGACTACCATAATCTACAAGGTTGACACGACAACAGTTGGAAGAGAAAAGAGAAGAATGGATTTGCTACAGTTGTGATAGAAAATACACTAAAGGTCATAAGTGTGTGGATAAAACTTCTAGTTCAAACAATATTTCTAGAACTTGATAAGGAAGGAAAAATCATATTGGAAACTGAAGTAGTCACCGAAAAAAGAACTCAACAGCTACGAAATCGATCAATTTCAAATTATCTCATCAAGTGAAAGAACTTACTCACCAATACAAGAAAAAATGACATTGGCGAGGGGCGAAAAATGTCACCATAAGCTCATTGGTGACGGTCAAAAGAGCCTTTATCACCAAAACTGAACGTCACCAAAGGTGGCGTCACTGAAAGTATAAGTATTGTGGTGAAATTCAAGGTTCATCACCAATAATTATTTATAATGATGGATAATGAACTTCACCATTTCATATGAGCAATGGTGGCGTAAAATAGCTTCAGTCACCAAAAAACTGAATGTCACCAAAGTTGGCATCGCTGAAAGTATGTGTTGTGGTGACATTAAAGGTCCATCACAAATATTGATTATAATGATGGATAGTGACCATCACCATTTCATACGATGTAATATCCCAAAATAGGGAAAATGTACAACAATAAGAACATCTTAAGATGTTCCAAAGTTGGATATAGTTCATATGATGTGTTAAAAACACATAGCAATCAATTAAAGTTAGAGAAACAACTTATACTCCATTTTATGATCCAAAAGTTGGATAAAAGAAGCAAAATAAGCCCCAACAATGTTATTCCTAGCTATTTGCATAATAACAGAGGAAAATAATGGTGGGATTCTTTAGCTTATGCTATATGGGACTCACACCCAGAAAAAAATAAAAAACAAATATGTTTTACTAAGTTAAACAAATCCCCTAGTCCCGATACAGCTAAAAAGGCCCAAACCCCATGACTTACGGTATGCAGAAATTAATGAAGCATGAATAGCGTGATTTCATGAGGGTTTCAGATGTAATATGGCAGAAACATCAGATATGGACTTTATTACATCAATACATGGAGAAAAATAGAGATTTGGCCTCTTTATTGCATTCTAGAGACAACCCAACAAGGGTTTCTTGAAAGCACAATTACAAAAAGAGAAGATCTAAATATTCAGCTCTGAAAATGCAGTCTTACTCCATCATTACAGAAATTTTGTTGAATAATACAAAATATGGATGAGGATCCCTTCCTCTAGCTTTCTGGGAGAAGGGTTGGCCCTTTCCCTAGGAAACTAGCTCAGAAACAAGGGTCTTAACCCTGCTGCAGCAACTCTATGCAAAATGATGCAGTTCTTGCAAGGGACTGCACTGTAGGAGATGAGAAATTCTTTGGCCTGCTGTCAAGATGTGAAATGTGCTAAAAAATATTCCTAGCTAATCTCTCAAGAGAAGGGAGGCACCCTCTACTGAGAAACAGACTCGGAAGTGGTGTTAACAAACCTCCACTGCAACACCCTGCAACACAACAATATTCTGCTACAAAAATAACGCTGAGGCTGAAGAATGGTGCTTGGCATAAAGCCTAGATGTGGAGCAATACAGAACAAGCTCTCCCAAGAGGAATCTCAAGGGAAGAGTTGGGATTCCCGCTCGGGAACACCGTGTGCTCACTAGCACTGCAACCCTGCTAAATAGCAAGAGGAAGCAAAGTCTAAACAGACAAGATAAAATGATCATATCAAAAGCATGAATAAAAAAGGCTCCCATTCTTTCCATAAATATCAAGTGAACCTCTTCTCATTGGGTCCCATCGACATGTGCCATCAAGCTCATGCAAGTTGTCCTCCACCAAAACTGCGTTGTTCATCAAGGAGATTCAATGCATCTAGACAACTTTGTTGACTTGGTCAAAGTTGACTGAATCAACATGATCCCATCTTTGTTCACACATAAGGGTGCACAAATTAGTTGCTTATTCTTCCTCCTTTCACATTAGGAGTGTTATTGATCCTTCTAAAGAGGTTAATGGTTTTCCCTACCCATGTATTCACCTACCTAGTGATAAAACAACTCTAATATTCCATTTAGCTTGAAGGCTAAAATTTTGGAATATTACAGTCCTCCCCTCCAAAATGTTTCTTGTCCTCAAGAAACTGTATAAGGAGAGCTAAAATCCTCCCCTCTTCTTATTGTAGCCTCATCCAAAGTCCCCACCACTACTGAAAATGATCTGCTACAAATCTATCGTCCAATGTTTCCTCCCAAGCATGCAAAACTATATGGCTCACATCATAGAAAGGTGGAAGGTGTAAGTGGAAACCTCCTTGCTATCCAATGGTCCCCTCAAGGTAGGAGTAATGATAAACATGGGACATATTATTCCCAATGAGTGACTTCCACACCCATGCTATCATCCAAATGACATAAGCCAATCTAGTTAGCTCAAAAAGATCCTCACCCCCCAATTCATACAATGTGTTGGGGCTGCATGGAGAGATTGGATCCTCCCGACCAAGTGGTTTCTCTCTCCGTTTATGATAAGTATGGGGCTGCTGCTAATCTTGGGCTGAAATATCATGACCTCCAGGAGTGGCCCAAGCTACCCCACCAAACAAATAAACCATGAAGTTCCTCCTCCAAAAACTCAAGTTCTTCAAATGGCTCATCCCACATGAAGGAAAGAGATGTAGTTTGGCAATCATGGGTTGCCCATTAATTCTACGGAAACATGAATCATGCAAAGTAGGGAGAATCATACTCCCAATGGGCATCTCCAACTCATATCCAAATCTCCAAACCAAGCTCCCCATGAACATAAAAATATCAGCAATACATGGAAGCAAAAACCAATGGAAACAAGTTGTCATATGACAACCGAAAAGTGGATCAAGGTTCCTCACATGGAACTAGTGCAATGCACCCTTTGCCTGCATCAAATCAAACAATAACACATGCTTTTCCAGCCACTTGTTTGCTGCCATAATAATTTTACAAGATAGAAACATGAAAGTACAAAGTGTGTCAATGGTGCACACCAAATATCATGTGGCTTCCCCCACAAACCACAAATGAGATGGCCAATCTCAATGCTAGAAATGGCTTCAAGTACATCATCATACAATATGAAAGAAGGGATAATCCTCCTTGGTAAAACATGATACTCATATAAAGTAAAGAAGTACAAAACATAATGTGGAATTATACATTCTCCACCATGTACTTGGGACCTTGAGGTGAAATGGCTCAACTGGAAATTCTCCCTCACCTCCAAAGAGTAGGGAAGTGGCTGTAACATCCTCTCTATCACCATCCGGGCTATGCATCTCTCCATATGCTGAAATATATCATGTTGGATGCCCTCCTAAATAAAATCCTCTACCAAGGAAAGATATGCATCAAAGTGCATGGAAAAGAAGTCCTCATGTGCTGCATGTAGCAGCTTCTCCTTGAGCTTAGAAGCTCTAGTCAAGGAGACTTTTCCATGAGAATAGATGACCACATCATCCACTATATATCTATCATCTCCATCCGTGTCATCAAGAATCATGCAAGCACCAAGATCCTTGGAGTACTCTACCAAGATTTGAGACCTCCAATATGGATCAACTCTCCTAAGAGACAACGCTGGTGATCTGGCATGTGAAGCTCTCCTGATGCTACTGCCTGCTACTTTGACATCCCCCATGCCAAAGTCTCTCTCCAAACTCTTCACCTCTCCAAAATCAAAGAGTGTTGAATCTAAAGACAAGATGTCTCTCATCAACTCTAGATTTGGTGGCCTCCCAGGTGGATTGCCTCCATGTAGTGAGACATTAATGTCAAGAGTAGATTGTACATATGGTTGGGAAACCTTGACCTTGCCCTCACAGTGAAAATCAGTCTTCCTCTTCCTTGCATCAGCTCTCTGAAATCGATAGGGGTGTGTGCTCCTCATCAAATGATGATAATCTTCCTCCCTATCTTCTTCTTCCATCTGCAATGCTCCAAAATCATGTTTTCCATTGATTGTGTCTTGACCTCCATATGTGAGATCCTAGGGAACTTATTGCAATGCTACAAGAAATCCTCCTATTGGAGCATGTGCTCCTCCTCCCTCTGCATGAGGTACTAGATATGCTCTAGATGTGACAGCGTTGTAACCCCCATCCTTCTCTTCCTCTTCAATATGAATAGGAGGTAACTGCTCAATAAGAGGATCCTCTTTTGCAAAAGGAACCTTCATGCCCTCTTTTCCAAGGTTATGAGACAATGATCTTGCCTCTAGCAAGGTATCATGCAATATGTGAGCTTCTTCAATAGGTTTCTGAAGTGGTTTTGAGTTTGTAGGTCCTTCCAACTTATGCAAAAGTTTCATTGGTTTGATTGTTTCATGTTTTTTATCAAACCTCTCTACCAATCTCTTAGTGAACTTTGCAAAAGAAGAAGTATTGACATTTTTCAATGAAAATGACTCAAACATCCACCAAGCATAGGCCTTACCTTCAAAGTACAGTGTTGCAACTCTGATGGCTTCATCTTCAGAAACTTGGTGTTGCTGCGAATAAGTATGCAACTCCTCCACCCAAGCTTTGGCTAAACAAGTTGGGGATCCATCAAAGGTAGATAGAGAAAATCTATCCATGTCATGCAGATTGATCCTCTCCACCTTGATCTTGAAAAACTCTTTGAAAGTGATATGATTTCTAAACTTTTCAGTTTGAGATTCATACTCTTGCAGAAAATTACTAAGAGTTCCCCTCCTCGACATTTCCTCTTCTTTCATCTCTTTCATAGCAGATATAGACATTTGACTGCGATGTGAATAATAGGGTGTAGCTACATGCTCACACCTATCATGTGCCAATCTAGATCTAGCTCTAAATTCAAACTTCTCTGGAGATTCCATCTCCTCTCTCATCTTCTTAAGATCTTCATTGATGCTCTGCATAGATCTTGGAAGAAGATTTGAGAGCCTCTCCTCCTTTCTTACTCCACATAATGGAGTCTTCTTTTTTTCATCTCTCCTTCTCTTGATAGCATCATGGCTGAGTTCCACAGGATGAGCCAAGACTAAGCTCTAATACCACTGTAATATCCCAAAATAGCAAAAATGTACAACAATAAGAACATATTAAGATGTTTCAAATTTGGATATAGTTCATATGATGTGTTAAAAACACATAGAAATCAATTAAATTTACAGAAGCAACTTATACTCCATTTTATGATCCAAAAGTTGGAGAAAAGCAACAAAATAAGCCCCAAAAACGTTATTCCCAGCGATTTGCGTAATAAAAGAGGAAAATAATGGTGGCATCCTTTAGCTTATGCTATATGGGACTCACACCCAGAAAATAATCAGAAAAAAATGTGTTTTACTAAGTTAAACAGATCTCCCAGTCCTGATACAGCTCAAAAAGGCCCAAACCCCATGACTTATGGTATGCGGAAATTACTAAAGCATTCACAGGATGATTTCATGAGGGTTTTAGATGTAATATGGCAGAAATATTAGATATGGCTTTTATTACATCAATACATCGAGAAAAATAGAGATCTGGCCTCTTTATTGCATTATAGAGACAACCCCGCAAGGGTTTCTTGAAAGCACAATCACAAAAAGAGAATATCTGAATATTCAACTCTGAAAATTTAGTCTTACTGCATCATTATAGAAATATGGCTGAATAATAAAAAATAGGGATGAGGATCCCTTCCTCTATCTTTCTGGGAGAAGGGTTGGTCCTTTCCCTAGGAAAGTAGCTCAGAAACAAGGGTCTTAACACTGCTGCAACAAATCTATGCAAAATGACATAGTCAATGTAAGGGACTGCATTGTAGGAGATGAGAAATACCTTGGCCTACTGCCAAGATGTGAAATGTGCTTAGAAATCTTCCTAGCTGATCTCTCAAGAGAATGAAGGCACCCTCTACTGAGAATCAAACCCGGAAGTGGTGTTAACAAAACTCCACTGCAACACCCTACAAAAAAGCACTATTCTACTAAAAAAATAATGCTGAGGCTGAAGAATGATGCTTGGCCTCAAGCCTGGATGTTGAGAAATACAGAACAAGCACTCCCAAGAGGCCTCTCAAGGGAAGAGGTGGGATTCTCACTCAGGAACACCCTGTGCTCAACAACATTGCAACTCTGCTAAACAGAAAGAGGAAGCCAAGTCTAAATAAACAAAGATCAAATGATCATATCAAAAGCATTAATAACAAAGGCTCCCATCCTTTCCATAAATAGCAAGTGAACCTCTTCACATTGGGTCCCATCCACATGTGCCATCAAGCTCATGCAAGTTGTCCTCCACCAAAACTGTGATGTTCACCAAGGAGATTCAATGCATCTAGATAGCTTTGTTGACTTGGTCAAAGTTGACTGAATCAACATGATCCCATCTCTGTTCACACCTAAGGGTGCTCAAATTAGCTGCTTATTATTCCTCCTTTCACATTAGAAGTGCTATTGATCCTTCTAAAGAGGTTAATGGGCCTCCCTACCCATTTATTCACCTACCTAGTGATAAAACAAATCTAATATTCCATTTAGCTTGAAGGCTAAAATTTTGGAATATTACATACGAAAAAAATGATTTATTGTGATGGGCCTTTCATGGTCATCACTATTGGTGCATATATATGGTAACATTCGTTGATCATCACCATTTCATATTTGGTGAAGGTCAAAATGACTGTAATGACAAACAATGACACTCACCATTTCTTATCAACAACAATGATTTATGGTGACTGACCTTTCATGGTTGTCACTATTGACGTGTATATAGGGTGGCATTCGTTGATCATCACCATTTCATATTTTGGTGACGGTCTAAAAATTTCACCATAAGCTCATTGGTGATGGTCAAAAGATCCTCTGTCTCCAAAAATTAATCACCTCCATTCCATATGAATATCAGGGCATGATGGAATCGAACCACCAACCTCCTTGTAAAACATGTGCTCTTCCATTGAGCTAGCACCCTTTAAAGAATTATAATTTTAAAAATTATATCTTAAAACATTATAGATTGTAAATTATACAACTTTAAATAAATTAAAGTCTCGACAATCTTTTACTAAACAAGCAAAACATCATCGAAGTTGCAGGTCCCTACGTAATTGTTATGGAAGTTATCAAAAGTGGGTGGAAGGAAACATAGTTACGTACAGGAGAATCAATATATTGAGTTGAATACTCAATTATAATTGAAACACTGAAGACATTTATAGCCTAAAAATGACCTATAACTCGCAAATGCACCAAATATTGCAAAGGAAATGTCATAAGTGGATAGCATATGTTAGAAGAGAATTGATGAAGAAAGATGCAATATGTTACAGGTTGAATGAAGGAAAAATACCAATGTTGTTGTTGTTGTTGGGTGAATTTTTATAGTTGGGACATTTGTCTTTCCTTTATCACGTAAATATTGAAATTAAAATTAGAAATTTTAGATATCTGAATGATATCTAAACTTTTGTGAAAATGTAATACGAATCTCCAAGGAACCATAAGGAAAAATAAAAATAAAAATAATATATATATATCCCGTTCAAATAAAGCGACATGTGATTTGGAATTTCACAAGTCTGCACTCAAAACATGACAACAACCAACAAATAAAAAAATATGAAACTTATCATAGTAAGAGTATCTCCTTTCAGTAGTGGACACCAAACAATCGCATAGTAATTAGTTCACTTTAAGACTACAAAACATTGGAAAAAAATAATGTGTTCAATAATCTCCTAGTACAAAAGGGACTTAATTATAATGAAGCAAGAGAGTTTATACTAAATCACAAATAGTTACGTATAATATACTCAATATTTTCAGTTGAATACTCAATCAAAAGTGAAACTTTGAAGACAATTACAACCTATAAATAACCTATAACTATAAAACCTAAAATATGAAATTACACTAAAGATTTATTTCTTAGCTTGTGAATCATGTAAATTTGTTGTGAAAGCATAAAAATATACCATTAAAAGGTTGATGTGCATGCCAAAAAGTAAAAAACAAGGAGTATATATGACATAGTTATGAATAATGGCAAAGATGGTGATCCCATTCATAGGATTCATAAAGAAGAAGATTTATTATATTGTTTAGCTTTGAAATGTCGGCAACAAGTCTTCCAACTTTCCCATCACTAATGACGGCCTCTTGCAACAAACCTTGTTTGAATTTGACATATTGCATTAAAAGAATGAATTACTCTATGAAGAAATTATTTCCAACTAAGAAATTTCTATAAACAAATGTGGAAATATTCATTATGTAGAAATATTATTCTAGCATAATGTCATGCTTTACAACTTAAAGTATACTAAACATCCTTTATATACATTTATAATATCACCTCAAATTAAACTATCCCTTTATGCAACATTCCTTCAAGCTCTAAAATTTGTCTCCTTGATTCAGTAACCTTAATACGAAAATAAAACGATCCATATGTGGAAATTTTTTATCCTATCTAACAGAGAAAATTAAAAAACTTTCTAAACAACATTTCCATTTTAGCTGTAACCTATACATTTGCATCAAAATGCACATTAGTTTGGATCTCTGGGGTCCTATTCCATAGGTATCATAGGAATATAAATTAATTAGCAAAAATCTACCCATATGTATAATATGTATCATAAAGTACCTTTGCGGCTTCCTTTCTGAACCAAACTTGTCGATGTGGATCATGGAACTCTAATTTTGAAGGTGGCAAATGCAGAGAAAAAACATTTGTGGAGGAATATTAGAAACATGCAATCATTCTTCCAAACCTCTGACATTGAATTTGGGAAGAACATAAGTCCAGTATATTAGTATAGAATAGTCATTAACTGCCATACACAATTATGGGTAATCCAAAAAAATCATGAATTACATAAATTATGTAAGATATCATAAGGTAAAAATAAAAAAATAATATGAAAATTTCTTCCAAAACATAAAGCAGCCAAATTTAGTGGCATAAGAAGAGAGAACATTGTGGAAATGCTTTAGGTTTAGCTTAAATTTACTTGACGGTTTAGGATATTTCTTAAAGAATGGTGCTTGAAAGGGCTGGAAAAGGGTAAGTAGAGAGAGGAGTCAACACCGCATGGTCATTGCCTTGTGTCCAGGACCACATTCAGACACCACTCCATCTTGATGTTACTCCTATAAATTTAAATAGTGAAGTCAGCATTGAACAAGTGAATGTTAGAAAAAAGGGGGACTGGTCTTATAGAAACATATAGTTTAATTTTCTGGTAGAACTGAATCAAACTATTGTGGTTAAATCATCTTAGCATCTCTGAGGGAGTAGTAGACAAGAAATCCATTTTTAATTTCAACAAGAGTGGGGAGATAAAAATGACACTCAACAATTTCAATAATTTATGTAACTCATGATGTTTATGGAGTACCCATAATTAGTTTTCATACACAATTATGGGTACTCCCGAAAAATCATGAGTTACATAAATTATGTATGATGTCACAAGCTCAAAATAAAGAAATAATATGAAAACTTCTTCCAAAATATAAAACAGTCGAATTTAGTGGCATAAGAAGAGAGGACATTGTGGAAATGCTTTCAGTGTAGCTTTAAAGTTTACTTCATGGTTTAGCATATTTATTAAAGCATGGTGCTTGAAAGAGCTGTCAAAGGGTAAGTGGAGAGAGGAGTCAACACTGCATAGTACATTTGATGAAAGAAAAATAAAATAAATTTTTTTTTACAAGCTCATAGAGGAAGCTTTGAGGCCATAATTTGAAGAAATTGCTGCCTTAGATGGAGAAGGCAACATATAACTAGAAAGAGATAGAATTTATGGTACATTTTGGAGAGGGTATTGCAGATCCAGATGGAAGATACCACGAAAACCCTGATGTAGAATGAGATATAGATGCTTTTATCAAGAAAAAAAGTCTCAAATCATAAGTGATGTGTTTCAATGGTTATCTCATTTATAACACCTACAACTATTATGATAAAGAAGTTCTTGGAAAAATAAAGCAGGCTAAAAATGAGGGTCAAGAATTATGGTGATTGGCCCTGTCCTGGACATATTTTGGTAGAAATTTAGTTTGATAATTGAAAAATGAGTCACTTCCTTATGTCCAAGTCCACATTCAGACACCACTCTAGCGTGAGGTTACTCTGGTAAAGTTAAATAGTGAACTCAGAAGTGAACAAATAAATGTTACCAAAAAGGGAGAATGGTCAGATAGAAACAATATAGTTCAATTTTCTGGAAGGACTTAAGAAAAAACTTGTGGTTAAATCATCTCAAAATCTCTGAGGGAGTAGTAGACAATAAATCCATTTTGAATTTTAATAAGAGTGGGGAGCTAAAATTGGCACTCAATAATTTCAATAATTTATGTAACTCATGACTTCTCATGAGTTACCCATAATTATTTTTCATATAAAATTATGGGTAGTCCAAAAACATCACGAGTTACATAAATTATGTAAGATGTCACAAGGTCAAAATAGAAATAAAAACATATGATAAATCCTTCGAAAATATAAAGCAGTCGAACTCAGTGGCATAATAAGAGAGAACATCGTGGAAATTCTTTAGGTGTAGCTTTAAATTTTACTTCATGGTTTAGCATATTTCTTAAAGCATGGTGGTTGAAAGGGTTGGCAAAGCGTAAGTGGAGAGAGGAGACAACACTGCATGGTACATTTGATAAAAGAAAAAAATCAAAATTTTTTACAAGCTTACAGAAGGAGCTTTGAGACCATAATTTGAAGAATTTGTTGCTATCTTAGGTGGATAAGGAAACACATAATTTGAAAGGGACAACACTGTTGGTACATTTGGAGAGGGTATTGCAGATCTAGGGAGAAGATAGCACGATAGCCCTGATGTAGAATGAGATCTAGACACTTTTCTCAAGAAAAAAAATCTTAAATCATATGTGGTGTGTTTCAGTGGTTCTCCCATTTATAACACTTGCAAATATAATGATAAAAAATTTCATGGAAAAATAAAGCAAGCTAGAAATGGGGGTCAAGAATTATGGTGAATGATCCTGTCTTGAACATCTTCTGGTAGAAATTGAGTTTGATAATTGAAAAATGAGTCACTACCTTATGTCCAGGTCCACATTCAGGACACCACTCCACCTTTATGTTTCTCTTGTAAAGTTAAATAGTGAACTCAAAAGTGAACAAGTGAATAATAGAAAAAAGGGAGAATGGTCAAATAGAAACAATATAGTTGAATTTTCTGGCAGGATTGAAGCAAACTCGTGGTTAAATCATCTCAACATCTCTAAGGGAGTAGTAGACAAGAGATACATTTTGAATTTTAATAAGAGTAGGGAGCTAAACAATGACATCATTAGTGAGGGACTGATAAATGATGGTGAGGTTGATGATATTCATTCCAACACTATGTTTTCACGCAAATACAAAACTTACAGAGATGAGTTTCTTCCTATGACAAAGGCTCGACCTTATTCCACAACACTCGAATTAGATTTGAGGAAGAATAACCAGTACTGTATGCTCCCAGAGAGTTGTAAGGGAAGTGTTTCAGTTTTGGAGAGATATTCATTGGTTGGAAGTTTTTATGATGGCCATTTTCAAAAATGTGCACTCAGAAGTTATCTTGGTTTTGAAGTATGATGTAATTTGTGTTGGGTTGCATCCCCATCAATGTGGGTTGTGAAAAATATCTTTGGACCTTGTTCGTGCACAGGTAATTGATGATTCCAGCACTATGCTTTCATGTAGAGACAAAGTTTATGAGGATGATTTTCTTCCTATGAAAAAGGCTCGACCTTATCATACAACACTTGAGTTAAATTTGATTTAGAAAAACCAGTAATGTATGCTCCTAAATATTTGCAAGGGAAGCATTTCAGTTTTGGAGACATATTCACGGGCTGGAAGTCTTTATGATGGCCATTTGAAAAAATGTGCACTTAGAAGTTATCTTAGTTTTGAAGTATGATGGAATTTTTGCTGGGTTGCACACCCATCAATATGGGGTGTGACAAATATCTTCAGACCCTATTCGTGCACAGGGAATTGAGTATGTTCTTGAATTGAGGATTGCAGCACTATGTGCAATCAGAAGTTATCGCAGTTTTGAAGTATGATGGAATTTGTGTTGGGTTTCACACCTATCAATGTGGGGTGTGACAAATATCTCTAGACCCTGTTCGTGCACACAGAATTGAGTATGTCCTTGAATTGAGTATTCCAACAAAATGTGCACTCAAAAGTCATCTTAGTTTTGAACTATAATGGAATTTGTGTTGCGTTGCACACCCATCAATGTGGGATGTGAAAAAGACCTATACACCTTGTTCGTGCACAGGGAATCGAGGTAGTAGAACCAATACTGTATGCTCCGAGATAGTTGCATGGGAAGCATTTATGTTTTGGAGAGATATTCATGGGCTGGCTTGAAGTATTTATGGATATAGCCCCAACATTCCAGAAACTCACACAACATACAATATCCTTTTTTAATTGTGTTTATAGAAATATTTCCAAGGTATTAGCAGTGACATTGAAAAAGACATTTTCAGAGGTAATCTCTCCTAAACAATTTGGATTTCAAGTTGGTAATAGAATCCATGAAGCCATAGGATTTACTCAAAAAGGTCCACGCAAAGTCAATCCATAAATATGACAGCTTTGGTAATCAATTTGGACCTTTTCGAAGCATATGATAGTACAAACTAGTTATATCTCACGATGGTTTTAATACATATGGGCTCAGTTATTTGGCGGTCAAGTGAATTATGAGACGTGTCACAATTGCGGAAGTGAATTACGAGATGTGTCATAAGTTATAGCTACCTCTTCTGTTATGCTCATCAATGCAACAACCTCTGCATTCTTCACACCTCCAAGGGTATAAAATAGGGTTTTCTACTCTCACCCCTTCTGTTTTCGTTGGTTAAATAGGGGCTTTGTTGAGTAATTTGGTAAGTAAAACAATTTATATTTTTAAAGGGGTCAAAATAAATAAATAAAATTGTGCTTTTAACTCATTTGTTATTTGTCGATGATATATTATTGTTCGTTCTCTGATGGTTTAAAGAGGGGAGACAGAAAATTCATAAACTTATCAACCTCTATAGTGTGGTTATGGCTATGGAGATGAATGTACAAAGGTCATGAATTAGTTTTAATGGTTCGAATCACTGTTGCAAACATCAAAATGTTCCAATTTTTTCAATGGAACGATAATATCACCCACAAATATTATGATATTTTTGTCCCCAAAAATATCACAATATTACCACAAAAAAAACAAAAATATCGCAATATTATCACACAACAAACAAAAATATCACTCCCCTTCAGAGGTGCATAAATGTGCCTTTTTTTTACTTTTTTTGCAATATTTTTCCAATGCCCCAATATTTTATTTTCTAAAACCTCAATGATATTTTCATGGCATGATGTTTTCAACACTAGTTTGAATGTGACCTCCAAAGGACTCCTCCAGACATTGTTTCCTTTTAGGATTTGACTTACAAAAAGGGTTTAAATACCTAGGTTTTATTGTCCAGGAAAATGGATACGGAAAAGGTGATCATGGATGCCTGTTGAGAAAAATAGGAAAAACAATTCATTTATTGTGTAACAGATGGTTCTCAATATGTGCAGATTAAACCTTGACAAGGCTATCTAGAAGCCATCCACATGTACTAGCATTCTCTAGCTTGAGTCCCAAAGGGAGCACTTGAAAGAATTATAAAATTCTCTTGAAAATTCTTATGAAGTGGTAAAGGTGAAGATGGTGGAAATCGAGATTCCTTGAACCTATTAGTAGTCCATAGGTCTTCCCCCAAACAAGGAAGATGAGGTTTGAAAGAAATACAAGTATTTCGAAAGGCTTTGGTCACAAAACATCCTTGGAATCTCATTACAAAGGAAATCCTTCATAAATCTTTTAATTATTAAGATTCAAGAAGTATGTAGCCCCTACTTATTTATTGGACTAGATAAGGACTCCTTAGAAAAGTATTAAGAATATTTCAAGTCACTAGAAAACCATGGTACTAGCCGTTCCTATCATTAGAAACTCCTTTACATGGAAAATTAGCAATGAGAAGAATGTAAGGGTTGACTTAAATCCAATTACGGGATGTGGTGAACAAATTATTCTAGGTCCTAAGCTTATAAACCATTTTTCACGAGAAAAAATGAAATATTTTTTACGTTACATAAAATTGTGTATACTAATGCTACAAATGTTTGGCAGTGGGGTTGGGAATCAACATAACCTATCAATTTGGGTGGTGAATTGAATGATTCAGAAGCTTCCTTGATGTGGGCTAAAAATAATGTTATAGGTATGTACACTATAAAGCGAGGTTACATATGTTTAATGGATATTTTTGGTCAAGAAGATATGTGATGGTGGATAAAAATAAATATAAAATAAGAATAAATAATAAAACCTAAGAAACAAGAATATTCCTATGGTTCACAATCAAATATAAGGTTCCAACATGGGAAGGCTTACAAAAAGATGAAGACAAGGACCTAGCATGAGGAATGTTATTCAGTTTCCATATGCTCAATATCTTTAGAAATATCTAGAAAAAAATATTGGAATGTAAAAATCTTGAAGAGATACTTCGATGGAAGAATGCCTTAGATCTTGGTTTCAGAAATAGGAATTGAAAGTTTTTAGGGAAATTTTATGTCCCGCTACATAGGGTATTTGGCTGGTATGTGATGCTAGATCTTTGAAGGGAAACAAATTATTAATTCCAAGGTTTGCAATAAGGTATATGGATTTTTTCATGAATGAAAAACATCTTCAAAGATAAGACAACCATGGTAGGCAGGAGACATATATATTGACAAATACTCTCCATGAAGTTTTGTTTGATGGTGCTCGACAAGGACAAGATAATTTTAGAAATGCAAGAGGTAATTAATTCCCATATGAGGAGCCCCAATCACATTCAAGGTTGGTCTAGGAATTGGCTCAAACAATTACACTGAAATAATGGTCCTTCATCTTCTTTTGAAAAAATCCATGGATAAAGGGCTAGGAGACTACATGTATATGGGAACTACCTAGTTATTCAATGGATGAAAGGGGAGATTAAACTTCAATATACTCAGCTGAAATATTTTGGTAAATAAATTAAAAGTGATATCATCCTCCTTCATAGCTATATCACACACTCATGTATAATGTGAACACAATATGGTGGCTGGAGGTCAACATGTTGAAGCTGAATTATCTATTTTGGAAAATTCTATCTCTGGTTCCTTAACACGATCAAGGTATTCTATTTTTAGATTTGAAGGCTAGTGTTGAGTCATTATCAATGCTATGATTATGCATTGTAAATTGCTCAAGACAGTCATGAGACTTACTTTTGGCACGTATCGTTAGAAGATAATCTCAAGTTCTCAACAGTAGAATGTAAGGGGGATTTCTTTTCTTTAAACTCTGATTTCTTTAATCCATATGTATCCAGACGAAAAAATGAAAACCTCTTTTATGTTCATCTTGTTTTGTATACATGCCTAGAGTGAAAAAATAATGTGATTTCCATTCCTTTTTTTGAATAGAATTTATAATTTTTTCTGAGGAAAAAAAAATGAGCTTGCAGTATGATTTAGACAATCTAGGCAGTAATGCATTCAACTTAATATGTAGCTATCTGGAAAATTGTCGTTAATTTACATGAAGTTTCAAGTGGAAAATATAAATCCTCTTGAAAAAAATCCATTTAGTTCAAAATATGAATAAAATAAAATCCAATAAATGTATTTTTTTGGCTAAATTAATGCATGAGAAAAAATATATGCATAACCAAATTTTGGAAGAAAAACAACATTCAAATTTACAAACCATGACTAAATTCAACAATCATATTTCATATTTAGAAAAACTTGTCCCTTTCCTTCATTAATGCCACAATAGATAGGAAATTATGCTAAATATATATGGAAAAGAATTTCAATGCAAAACATTCTGGAGAAGATTGAAGAACTAACAAGCTAATAGTTCTACAATTTTAGGAGATACTTCCATTTAAGATAAATGTATAAGAAATCTAAAGAGATCTTATAATTTACATACTTGACTTGTCAAAGATATTCAAGCCCATCTTGCGGTGTTCTAGAATCAAAGTTAGGCTCTCCAACAAGGAACACACTATCATCAAAATCATCCTACTCCTCATATGGCAGATTACTATTTTGTTGAATGTTTTCAATATTGCTTTCTGAAATTTGAAAATGTAGCTCATCATAGCACTTTTCGTTTGATTTTATCAGCAATAATGGACCTACAAAATAAATTGACAAAAATATAAGATACTCATTGGCACATTAGCAACGGTGTTCGGATGGAGATGGGTAAATGAAGGCAAGGGATTATGATGTGTTGCTTAATTTATACATATTAAGAATTCACGTAGGCTACATAGAACACTATTGCTTAGAGAATTGTTTCCTTGAACAAAAGAAAAGTGATAATTGAGAAAAGTTTTAGGACACAAAATTTTCGTATCAGTTTTTGAAATTTGAAAATGTAGCCCTTCATAGCACAATCCGTTTTATTTTATTAGCAACAATGGAACTACAAAATAATTTTCGACAGAAATATAAGATACTCATTAGCACATTGGCGTGATGTTCTGATGGAGATTGGAGATGGGTAAATAAAGTCAAGGGTTTTTGATCTGTTGCTTATCTTATACAAATTCATCATTTAGGAAGGATACATAGAATACTAATTCTGAGAGAACTGTATCCTAGAACAAACGAAAAATGATAATTAAAAAAAGTTTCATAACACAAGAAAGCTGTAAATATTGAAACTACAAAACACACCATTTCTTACAGATGTTTGTAATAAACCTCATGATGGTATTGAATTACAAATAAAAACACTCACATCATTTGATAGAGCTAAGTAGCAATTGATTTTGATTATGATCAGGTGATACTATGGTCTCAAACATACCTCTGTACAGGGAAACAAAGAGTTATGAAGTTTATGTCAGATGCAAACTGCAATAGTATATCCATGTGGTAAAAATTTTGTCATTTATGAAAAATAGCTAAATATCACGAAGAAAAGTTATCTCTATAAAAGCTAAGAACCATCCTATCTTTGTTGTATGAGGAATACCACTCTGCATCTAAAAACCCTAGGGTTTCTGGCTCGCTAACTATGTTGCAGACCTTATGTTCTGCAACGCTACTCTCTGAGTCTTTTCATAGTGAAAAGGGGATTGAGTTCGAATTCCATAGCAGGGAATATACATATGGCTAGCTCGATTTCAGGGCTCTTTGTGTGTTATCAGGCTGACCAGTGACCTGGAGGAGGATCCTCAATCACAATCTTTTTATCTGCCATTTTTGGGAATAGAGTTTTGTCTTCTGTGAAGACAAAATCTTGGAGATAAAATTTTTGGGGACCATAGAGAAGACAAAATATTTGAGATAAATTTGTTGAGGACTATAGTAAGAATCAGAGGAAAAAAAATGGAGCAGCGGTCTCTTTTTTTCTTGATGTTTCCAAAGAAATCCTAGGATGCTGCACTGGGCCTGGCCACAAAACTTTGACCCAAAACTCAAATGCAAGAGTCACCGCTTAGGCTGGATCTCATGCAATGTATGTTGGGCTGACCTTTGTACATAGTCCTAACAGAATTGTAGCGGTCAAGAGAAATCTTTTAAAAGGCTTTGTGTAGGCGCGCCCTCTCCCCATCCATCGTGAGGGTAGCCTACTTTCCTATTTGATACATTGTCTTTACACAAGTGTAATTGTTTCATTGCTGGAAATATGCAGGAAAGGAAAGGGTTTGTTCAGAAAAACATGCAAAATGTGATAGGGCATGAGATAAATACAGGAGTAAGTCTCTATCCTCAATCTATCCCCCTTCCTCCGTTTATGATGATGCATAAGTCTCTGGTTTTGGGTTTTTCAATCCATCAGTTTATGAGGATCCGTAAGGCCAGCCCCCCAAATATTAATATCGTCACTTCATATTCCCCAAATGTCTCCATAAATAGCAATATCACCTAATAACAATCACCGAAATATCTATTACCAAAGCCCTTTTTCTTCGGGCATATTCTCCGAAGTGCAGTCCTGGACCGATAATGAAGGCCTTGTGCTGGCCTTGTATGTATTTCAGGCCTGATCCTTCCGGATGAATAGAATCCATACCCCCTTATTATATCAATCAAATTTCGTACCAATGTCATTTTTTCCACGTACCAGAAAATCTCACCGATATGTCCTAAACATATCAATAAGTCCAATGGCTAATGTGTAATGCTTATATTCTAGCTGAATATCCAATTTTAAGTTCTTGTCTCACAAAATTATGAGTGGGATGGAGATATGAATGTTGAGTCCCGAGTTCTTTCACACAATGTCGAAGACCTAGTTTCCATTACATAAAAATTTGGCTTCAACATAAAATTTTGAACTGAAACTTCATGTAAATGTGTCTGGATTTTATGAAAATGAAAACCTGAAATGTCATACAAATGTGTTGGGCTTTTAAGAAAATGAATCAATAAAGAGGTGGCCTCACCTTCGCAATTCCTTGGGTACCTCCAAGGGTTTCAATAGCTCGTCAAATGGAAGAAGGATAACCGGCATTTACATCCATCTCTGTACCATTCACAACACTGTGTGACACTTGGAACCCCGCATAAACCCTATTCAAAAATCATTGGGCTTGAATTTGACCTGCAATCAAGGGGTTTCAACAGCTCGTCAAATGGAAGAGGGATAACCAACATAATTATGTGGTGTTTGGTATCACTCTGACACGCTTCCATCCTCATTTACACCCATATCTATGCCATTCACAACACATTGTGATGCTTATAATCCAGCATAAAACCTATTCAAAAATCGTTGGGCTTGGATTTGACCTGCAGTCCGCTCTTTTTTCAATTCTAATTCCCACATTATGACTATCAAACTTCGCTCTTTTTCAAATTCGAATTCCCGTATTATGACTATCAAACTTTTCTCTTTTTAAAAATGGAATTTCCGCATTATGACTATCAAAGTTCCAGAAAATAATGCTTGCCATTGGTGAATGTACATTCGATTTAAAAAATAAAATAAAATAATCTAGATAATTTCCTTTTAAAAAAGAGAGTCGAATCCCAGTGGTTAAAGTCGGGGGACAATTTATGGAACCAGATATATATAATTTATAGAGTAGGAAAATATGTGACATATATAACTTAAATTGTTATGTATTGGAAATGTGAGTCTTGTAAATAAATCATATTGTTGTGATAATGATAACTAGTGGATATTATAAAATATAATATTTCTAGGAAAAGGTAAATGGTTTTGAATTGTTTTTTTTTGGGTTAGGTTTAAAGGTGGTTTTTTTTTGGCACTATTTGAAATTCAGTTAATTAGAGCAATTATATTTAGTGCATGCAAGCATCCAATGAGGGATAGAGTTAAAACTCCATAGTGTGTAAATTTGTAATTCCACTCGAATGGCTTAAACCATTCAATTTATTGAATTTAATTCATGTTTTCTAATTTTTATAAAGTGTGAAAATATCTCAAAGGGTGGGTGACCTAATGATTAAATGCCTAATCACTTTAAGTTAGAAAGAACAATGACCCAACCTGTAAAGGGAAACGATTGACCATAGTTAGAATGACTAATATCTGGAATGGATTGATGGAAGTGTTCAAGGATGGGTTGATAATTTTATTTTTGAAAAAGGTCCGATGGCCAAAATTGAACCATCAAGGATTGGAGCCTTTTCTTTATTAAGTTTGCAAAGTCAAAAAATTCTTTCATGTGTCAAAATGGGTTAATGTTCAAAATCCTCAAAGTTTAAAAACCTTGCTTCAAGTTGCAAAGTGGTTCAATAGGCATTCATTTGGAAAGGGCCAAAGTTTCAAAAGGGTAAAAGTTCAAAAAACACCTAATGTTTCAAAAGGGGTTTAAGTTGGAAAATCATTCAAAGTTTCATAAGGGGTTGGAGTTTGAAGTGGTTCTAGTGGACCAAAATTACAACATTTCCAAATGTATGATGCTTCAAAATGACTCAAGTGGATTAAGTTCAAAGATGGCTAGTTTGAATTTCTTGAATATGTTTGACACATGTTATGTCCAAATGGCTCGATGGGAAAATGACCCAAAGTTTCAAAATCACCCAATGTTTAAAAAATTATCAATGTTATGAAGTTTTAAAGAGAGGCCTTGCTAAAAATAGTACAAAACAATTGATGTTTTAGTTGGCTCTAATCACTAAGCTTGAAAGGGGGATGATACTTTGGAGAGTTAATGTCCTCCTTTGAAAGTACTTGGTCACCATGGTTTGAATGAGGTCAATATCCTTCATAAAAATGAGCTTGATGCTTTAGGTGGGATTAATGTTTCAAAAGTGATTGATACCCTTGTATAGAAGCAATTGATGTTTGAAAGAGGCCTATTTCTCAAGTGAACCTAATCTCTTCAAAGGAGTCAATGTTCAAAATATCTTTGATGTTTGAAATTTTTTTATCTTTTGAAAGGGTTCAATGGTTGAAATTTAAAAGGAGGTTGATAACCTATGGGGGAAAAATATACATCATTAAGAGAAAATCACTAGTGTAAAGGGGGTTGATGCCTTGGATTAGCTCGGTGATAAAATCTTGGTATTTATAAGAAGACCTTCGACAATTAGTTAACTGCTATATGGTGCAAACAATGACTCACAAAATCTTATTTTAGGCATAAGTTGAGAATACAAATTCGAATGAGGATGAAATTTCAATTGAACATTGTATTGACCTTCACACTCACCCTCGGGCTAGGAAAAAGGATAATTTCCCTAGAAAAATAAATAAGTCAAATGAAAGGAAGGAACCATGGAAACTTGAGTTGATGGGTAGGAATGAATGAATCTTATTTTATTGTAAGGGAGAAATTTGTTGGACCAAAGAGAGAGGAAACACTTCTATTCTCTTGACTGACCATGTCAAGAAGGGTTTGAAAATGCGTGTCAGGGATGGTCAAGGAAAAAAAATAGAGATAAAAGTTAAAATACAAGGAGTTGAACACATCAGAGGGTTAATAAGTCATCAATTTACCTCTTTCATGAGGGGCATGCTAGGAACACCAACACGAGGTGCGAATAGGTGCCAAGTGCCAAGTGTTAGTGCATTCTATGTGCCAAATATTCCTCTATTGCTTCTCATCTACTTTCCAATAATTGAACTCAAATAACTTTAATATTAAACCATGCCAAAGCATACCAAGTCATCTCAATGAATGTCAAAACATGCAAAGACATTCCAAGCGCTAACATGTGCCAAGTGCCAATGTGTGTCAGGGAGTGTTATGCATGTTATGAAGTGCAGGGCATGTCGAAAAGTGCTAAGTAGAGAGTACTAGGAAAAAACAAGGGAGCACTACATCAAAATAAATGGAAATGAATGAATATTAGGGTGCATCAGGGAGTGGCAATGAGTGCTAGTTGTCATGCCAAGGAGGGAGTGAGAAGGTATTCTAAGAATTCACACACCATATTGACCACTCACTTCTTACCATTCCCACACCATAAAAAACCCCAAAAATGTCATTTTCAAAATCTGTTGTGTAGTTTCCTAATGTCACTGAAGTATAATCTCGCAGTTACTTATGTCAGTAATGGTGCAATCATTTGTTTATTCTCTTAAAGGAGCTCTCTCTAGACATGCACCCCATCAAACATCAATCATTGAGTGAAAATGAATGGAAATGAATGAATAAGAGGGTGTGTTGGGGAGTGTTAGTGAGTGTAAGACGTGCGAAGCAGGGAGTGACAAGGCATGCTAGGGAATGTTATGGCATTTCAAGAAGTGCCAGGGTGGGTTAACATGTGCCAGATAGTGCCAATACATATCATGTGTTAAGACATGACGATATGTGCCAGGTGTTAGGGTATGAAAACGCGTGTTAAGGAGTGTCAGGCAAAAAAAGGGAACACTAGTACAAAATGGCTAATTAGCTATTAAAAGAACGACTAAAAATTGCATATAAACGACTATTTTTTGATTGCTGACCAATAGTAGCTAATTTACAGTATCTTATAATGTGACCAACTTTTAGTCGTTTTTAGCTTAGTCATTAATTCGTTATCTCAATTTTTTTTTCTAGTAGTATATTTGGTTATTAATTTGGTCATTTATTTAGTTATTGATTTGGTCATTAATTTAGTCATTGATTTGGTCATTGATTTAACTATTAATTTGGTCATTAATTGTCACAATTAATGACCAAATATACAACAAAATATATTACTATATGATGACATGAGAAAATCAATTAATGACTTAAAAAATATGACCAAAATGTTGGTCGTGTATAAGATATTGTAAATTAGCTACTAATAGTCATATATATGCAAGTTTTAGTAATTGTTTGAAACAAATTAATGACCAAAAAAATATGACTAAATTTTGGTTGTGTTATAAGATACAATAAACTAGCTACTAATAGTCATATATTTGCAACATTTAGTCATCATTTGTAATCACAAATTTATCATTTGCAGTAGTCATTTATCTTTTTTTGGTAGTTTCATATTCATTATATAAACGACTAATTTAGTAGTTTATATTCATTCCATTTACTTTCATTAATAATCATTATAAATGACTAATTTAGTCGTATATTCATTTTATTTTTGTTCATCATTAATCAATATAAACTACTAATTTAGTAGTTTTAAATTGATTTTGCGTTCATTATTAATCAACATAAATTAATTTTTACAATTTAAAAAATGTCATACAATGTGCATGTTCACCTAATATGAAAACACAAAGTTGCATATATTAATTGCAATATTAAACAATATCAAGTGCAACTATAAATAAATTCAACCACATAAATTATATTATATGAAATGTTAAATTATTACAATATGAGTTTCCAACTTAATATTGGTTGGACTACAATTTACACATGAAATGATGTTTCATCACTTCAAATCATTATTATTGTGTTGCTAAGGCAATGTAGGTGACTTCACCAACTTCGAAGGTTTGACCATCAATATCTATATATGTGTCTTATGCGGGATATTGGCTCTAAGGGTATCACTAGACTAGTTTTATTTTCTCTCTCTTTTTGCATTTATCGCTCCAATGTTATGGCTCTCTTTTTTCTTCAATTCCTACTTTTTAACATCAGTACTGATTTCATTTTCTGAAAACAAAAGAAGATAAAACGTAGAGTGTAGGACATGAAAGACAATGAACACTAGAATATAAACTAAATTAGAATATAAATAGTTTATATGACATATACCTCAACATGAGCAATGTCAAAGCCATTTTCCCCATACAAGAAAGAAACCCGGACAAATTTTCTTCAGTGGGGCGATAGTGGCCACTATAATGTGTCTTGATGACCTGTATAAAAAAAGAAAATAAAATGTCACCATATATAGAAAATAACACCTCAGTAACTTAGTATTCAACCTTCACAGAAAGCTTAAGAACAATCATGTCCACTAAGTTATATGCCAAATAGCTCAAGCTATAGATAACTTGTGAAAACAAATAATCTGAGGTGTTATGTTTAATCTTTGTTGTTTGATTCACAACAACGTTTCATTTTCTAATGCATGAACTTGGTCAAGTATATAAACAACATGTGCTCAAATTACAACATGAAAGTAAACTATTCTAATAGTCATGAAAATATTTTAACACAAAATAGCTATAAGGATTCCAGTCAATATCATTGAATACTAATTTCATCTTCAAGTTTTGGTTTTTTTTTTAAATGGACACGATACCAGGTATTTTCAATTTCATCATTAAAATGCAACAAAATAAAAATAAACGTCCAAAATACATTCAAACAATAAAGAGAGGATACCACAGAATGGAAATTTATATTATAATTTTTTTTTTTACTTGTCCACTGATGTCGTGTTTGGCATTCCTAAAAAATTTGCTTGCACAAAATAACTATGAGGTGAAATAATCACAGTTACATTAAAAACCATATGAATTCCTACTAGAAACATTTCCAAATTCGATGGCTAAGGTTCCTAAAGGAACTCTAACAGAAAATGAATCATATCCCAGATGTGCTATGCATTGTCTCCCAATCCTTTTTCCAATCACATTTCCTGTAACCTACCCATAGCAGATTCAAGTAACAATCAAACGAGCACATTTACATTTGTTTTTATCTTTTACATCTATAAAATTTTAATCTCATTTGTTTCATCAACATATTAATTCATATTTAAAGCCTTCCTGATATATGAGAAGGTACCAATAAAGTAGGACATCAAAAAAATCAACCTCAATGAGCTCCTCAAACAATTTCTTTTCTTGTTGTGATATCTTAGGTAGAGAGAAGAACATATCTGCAAAATGAAAATGCATATATTACTTATGTTCAAACTTTGTATATGGTGTATTCTTAAGTGACTTTTTAAGATGTTCCTCTGCCTTTACCAAAGTGAACTATAGCTTGGTTAAACTATGTATCCTTTCATTCGGCATCAATTTATGTAAGACAAATGTCACACATTACTCTTTCCCACTTCTTAACATGCTACATATGATAAATTGAAAGTCACATAAAACCAAGAGCAAAGGATTTTCTAACCAAACCAAACAAAAAAATAGTGCCTCTAATAAAACTTCATTATAAAACCTGTCTATTTTTGTTATGAAAGTGTTGATCTTTAGGAACCAAAAAACGTGAGGGATGTTGTAAATGTGAAAAAAATAATGTTGACCTAATTTGTAGACTTCTTCAAAATGACGTGAGTGATGTCATTTTCGGCTGTGGTAAATCTCATAATAAGAAATGGCCACACTCAATGCAAATATTAAATATAAAAACTTGTCTACATGGCATATATTCTAATAAATTACATTGCAATGACTACCATGGGCCTCCACGGATTGTAGGTCATTAGTATGTTAGTCTTGATGATGAAAGAGAGATGGCAATGATAAGTGTGGTTGGTCCTAGTTTGTATGGTGGATATCTTCAAATCAAGGTCGTCATATCAATGAACCTAGGTTCTAACATGGTAAACATGGATTTGGTCTTCACCCAAATTCATTCCATCATACTTTGTCAAGACTCAAGAGGACATAATGGTCCTTCATCTTATAATAGGGCTTCTTTTGAGGTTATAGATAAATCTTATTCAAAGCAAATGGATTTTTGGGCTCCAAGAGATATGTATAATTTAAACGATAACAATTATATGTTATTTTCCAAAGATTCAAATGTAGGGATACATTTTGTGGATTTCACTAATAGATAGAATGAGAGAAGTAATCCATGAGGAGAATCTATTGATCATTGTGATTAGGGAAAAATTGGAGATAATAAGACTGTTTAGGTTCAAATCAAAGATGGTGTTGATTCTTGTAGCTTCTTAGTTGCCGATAGTTTTTAAGGTAGGAATTCAAGTTCTTCTAGGGTAGGGCCATTCATCTTAATTGCATCTACCTTAGCCCTATCACCCAAAAGAAAAAGATAATCAACAAAGGTAAAAAAATTTTACAAACTAGATGAGCACCTTGTATCAATCGCTTATTGTCTCGATTAGTCTCAACAACCAAGCTAGAATTTTGCGATGTTCATGTCATTCTTTTTAGGGTCTTTTTCTTCTTGAACCAAGTTACCATTTTGCTAAAGTGCACCTTATCTTCTACGCTTCCTTTGAAATGTAAACCTTGTAATTATTATGTGTGCATGTTGATCAGGATGCTTCACATTGGTTTCTATACCCTAGCCCACATTTATATCTGTCATCTCACCATGAATTTTTTTCAGCCCTTTGTCGCAAAAGGTATGCTAACTAAATTTTTTCGCTCACATTTTTGTCCAATAAGTTCCATCCTTAACAAGAAGCTTGCTAGAGGTACTGAAATCAAATTCTGGATTTCCCTTCTCTTCAACATGCTTATTGATATCCCCTCCACAACTATTTGCATCTTTGTTTTCAACTTTCATGCCTAGACTCCCACTAGTAGAAGATGCAACTTTCTCATCTGCACCAGAAGACTGAGAAGATCTAGCTTCTCATGCACTTGCTTCTTTATCTTGTGGAAGAAATGTTGCACTATATACATCGCGATAAGAAAAAATATCTTTTCTTCTTTGCATTTCTAACTGGAATAGCACTGATGCAGGGGCATGAGGCTTAGAGACAAAAGCTTCATTAATTATTCAAAAAATCCAAAAAAATGTTACAATAAAAGGTGTTGTTACCTTTAGCTGTCAAATTTACAGTTCTAATAGATAGGGTTGAACTATTATTTAGGAGGATTGAACAGCTTTAGATTTGTTTCAACATATTTAGCTTTAGTTGATAGAATTTAGGAAGATATGATATAATTAGGATTTTTTCTAAGATAGAAGATTGAATCCTCAAGAAGAGGTTGATTGTTATGTAAAATACCTATAAATGTAACCTCTACAAAGGAGGAATTCAGATTTGGCAGTAGAAGAATGGATTGAGAGGGGTTTCCCTCTATTTTAAAAATTGAAGAAATTTGTCTATCTGTGTATTCTTGGCAAGTTCTCGGAGGTTCATCCCTTTTAAAATTCATTTGATTTAATGTGTTCTGTGTAGAATTTGAATGTATATTAGTTTCTATGCGAAGGAGGGTCTACATGTATTAAAATATATGTAGAAATTGATTGTAAATTAGGTTCCCTGCGCAGAAGGATTTACATATGTTAAACCTCTGTTTAGAGGGTTCTGAGGAAAATTAGAACTCTACTTTCTTTGTTGAGATTGGACTGATAATAATTATTGAGTTACAAAGTGGAGAGGAAAGGTTTAAAAAGAATTTGAAGTCACCTCTGGAATTCGGTGAAAATCCAACTTTTAATGGGATTAGAATGAAAATTGAAGGTTGAGCGATTTTGTAAAACCAAACCAATAGTTTCGCACTGCTCTTGGCATGTGAGCAGTTTATTTGAAATCAAATGCGATCAAATTCCAACTTGACATGTCACACCAGAAATACCGGCCATTTCGCGTGCTTTTCACGTGATAAAGTCTGGGGTGCAAATTAACACGATATCCGTCAGATCGGATCTGTAGAAAATCCAATGGTGGTCGCATCGGCAATCGTGTGGAGGTTAATGATAAGGTATGGACCCGAAGTTTCATGAACCCAAGTTTTATTAAAGTTTGAAGTCCGGATGTATGAGTTCCAAAGATCTTTAACTTTGGTTTAAGTGCTTTATTATAAAGTTTCCGAAGGCTGTCATATCAGTTCAAAAAGAGCTTTATTAAAGTGATACATTTCCAAAGGTTTAACACTGTCTCTGAGAGGTTTATTTAACAGAGTTTTATCAAGTGTTGAGGTCCGAATTTAGTCCCGATCCTTTTTGAATATTGTTTTAAAAGTCAATTATTATATTCCGAAGGGATTTTAAACTTTGGTTAAGTGGGTTTAAAGGTTTCGGAGGGGGTACACATTGTTTATAAACCTTTAATATTATAAAGGGACTTTTAGCTTCCAATGTGCATTCTATTAATCAGATTTTTAAGAATTTTCTGAATGATAGTAAAAAAGGAGATTAGGAACAAATTCCTCCTGAGTTAGAGAACATTGTACGAAATTTTGAACAACTCTCCTTAAGGCTTGCACCCACACTACCATCAAGCACCTGTATCAATCATAGCTAATTTGCTCTCAACACATAGGAAGGTATGAAACTCTGAAGTTGGAGATGATTTTCTATCCAAATGGATTGAACTTCCATCAATTTTACAACTATTCCCTATAGAGAAGACTAAGATTGTGCTTTGAGAAACAAAACACCCAACATTTTCTTTTTTCACAGAATTCATGTCTTCAAAATCAAAATTTACATTGGTATTTTCAAAAGTGGCACAAGGATATGCCATTGCAATAGAAACATGTTGTCCTCTTGAATGTGTATAGTAATCATGAGTTAAAATTGTAGCAGTAGATACAAGTATATTTGTTTGGCTTTTAAAACAGATAGTGTTTTCCATCTGTCTTTCCTCAACTCACCGTGACCTTAAATCATTCTCAATAGACATGAATTCTTTGTTCTCATTTCGTTCTAGTAAAGGAAACACATATGTAGTTGATTCATTAGAAATTTCTCTATATCTTCCCTAGTTATCTCCATTTGCCGGTATATGTCGTTCTTTTCACTTCATGATTACAGATGGAAAACTAGGTTTGTTCAGTAAGCATGCTATCCTTGCTATTTATATGATGGATTACTGATAACCTGTTATCCACTATTTTGCATAAGGATAGCACATGTGATTTTTCAATATTCATCCAGGTAGCATAGTGATTCAGGCTTTCCAATGGTTGGGAATATGAAAATATCTATTGGGAAAGGACACTTTTGTGCACGAGTTTCAAGGCATCATGCCAAAGTAAATGATATACTCAGATGAATATTGCAAGTTGTAAACGTAGAGGAAAACCATCATCTATGGCATATATGGCACTAAAGAAAGTTACAGAGGGGAAATTTAAATACATATCTACTTGATATATAAATTGTGATGAGTGTAGGAATGAAGCGAGTAGCGATATGAAGGATAGTTTCAGAAGTTGAACAAAAAATTTCAAAATGGTTTTCTTCAAGTTCATTCCCATCATGGTGGTATTGATTAGACAATTGAGGATGCAAAGGACAAAATCAACAATTTTTTGGAGGAATATGAGACAGGAACAAATATTGGAGAAGCATGCCAATGTATATGGGACCATAATATGCCATTCTCACACCATGAGGTTGTGAAAAAATATTTGGTTATGGAAGTGGACAAAAATGAGAACAATCCTTGTGTAGAAGAGGAGGTAGCAAGCCATATAGTAGAGTTTGATCATGAAGATTTCAACCCAAAAGATAAGATCCATAATAATGTGCATTTAGATAGGAAAAAACTTATAATGAATTTTTTTTATAGTGGTAACCTCATCGAAGCAGTGGATGATAGCTGTAGTTTGAAAAATCATAAAGAAATTTGCAGTACTATGTTTCAAGAAAAAATATCTGATTTGGGCAGCAATGTTCATAGTTTCAGCCTTCTAGTAAGCCAAACCATTGCATATATTACTAGGATTATAGTTGAAAGTGAAGATTTTAGATCTCACTTTGCAACTTGCAACCCCTTATGTGAAGAAGAAATTAGGATTTTCAACCATCTAGAAAGTGGAACGAAAGTTGTCCAAATAAGAAATAAAGAATAGAAAAATGGTGTTACAAAGACATTTATTTCATATCTACAATATCATGTTGATGACTTACATTTTTTAGATATGGGTAATAGCTATATCAACCCACTTCAAGAATATGTTGATAGATCTTGTGGCAGCTCCATTCTATTTGCAATTTCACTAGAAGACATGGTTGTTACGCAGGTGATAAGATGCATTTTTAGCATGATGGTCATAGAGATATTAGCACACAAGCCACACATTTCTAGTGTGTCTTTGTTTTACATGATAATAAAATATAGAGGACGAAGGAAATGGACTGATGCATTCTTTAGGTGGTTACATTGGATTTTTTGTATTCACCTAGCATTGTCACTTCAAGAAAGCCAAAGTAGGGTAGGAGATCAATAAGTCCACTTAGACAGCAGTAGCACCATTTTAATTTTTTAAAGTTGTTGCTCAAGTATAGTGGTGAGATTATAGGGTTCTCACATCCTTCCTTATGGAGTTGTGTCCCGTAACTGGAGTCAGTTAAATTTTACTTTCCTTCAACAGGGTAGACTGGAGATATTACTATTTTTGGCTATTCTCACAGATCCTAATGCATAGGGCTCCCAGTGACAGAATAACAAGGGCTCATTTTCTTCAACATCATGTACGTTTGACATGTCGTGTTGAAATATTGGAAAAAGATAGATTCTTCAAGAAAAATTCAGCACGCTAAGGGGAACATGGTCGTAGTAATGCATGAGAAAAAGGTGGCAAAGTACATTCAAGTTGCATGCAAGATGTCTTACATTTCATTTCATGCATAGATCCTTCTATCACATATGCCAACCTCCTAGAGCCTAAAAATAGAAAAATTTGGAGTTCTAGCACCCTTGCAAGAAAAACATGCAACCTCTAGCTCACAAGTGCAAGTTATTCAAGTGGGCCTACAAAAAATTCCCTAGCTTCAAATTTTGCATGTGATAGCTTTGTGGAATCATCATCATGTGACCCACCTTCCTCAACCAAGACTTGTGTGTATCCAAAGAGAAATAATATGTCATCTGATTTGTTATGCAAGCCCTATAGCAACACCTACTAAAACCAGCAATGTCACAAAAGAACATGTATACTGCATGCAAAATGAAAAAAACTCAACTTATACCAGTAAAACCCTAAATATACCATGAATTAACTCAAAATATTGAATTGCAATAGTAGAAAGATACCCATGTGTGAACTAATCTCTGAAACAAATGATATCAAACTGGTACACCAAAAACCCCACATAGGATTGCTCCCAATGAACTATCCTGATAAAGAAATATAGAAGTTAACATGAGAATTACATGAGTTTGATTTTGGGCATTACTGGTAGATCCATGTGGGTACAGTTTCACCCTATGAGGTGCTGATAATCTCATAAATCTCCTCATTAGCAGACAAACAAATTGCAACTAAATATTCAAACTCCATCTCTGCTTCCGCGTGTTCATGACGATTGGACCAATGATGGTATTTCCATAGATGTTGCTCATTCCTACAAGAAAAGAATGTATACGTATGAAAAATACTTGATCTTCATTTTTTTTCCCTATATACAAGAAATGTAAGTGGATACCAATAGTATGACCTCTGATTTTGACCCTACAACATTTGGATTCCATTGGTAACTTCTTATACCCCAAGAATTTTACATTACATGAGTCAAGGGAATACGACTTTTCTAACCCTATTATCATGTATATTGTTTTGATATACATAATACTAAAACAACAACGAAAAACAAGTCCAAGGAACAAAAAGAACACTTTAAATTCATGAAACATTGATAATTCTAATACAACCTTTTTAATCAAATAAGATTAAGTTTACTCAAAACTATCATAGCTACCATAGAATCAACTAATCAAGCATAATCAAACTTCCAATGTATCTGTGCAATCATTTTGTTAATAAAAGAGCTTTGGCATAAACCTGTTTGACACAAATTCAGGAATGGTGAATCCGATTGACAAGAGACTATTTCTTGACATGAAAGATCAAACACATCAATTAAACCATAATGCTTACACAAATCCCACTTCATATACAAGGAATGCATCTCTAAATGAATGAAATCAATTATTAAAATTGGACAACTAGGTCTAAACTCCATGTTGTGATGCTTAGATGAAGACACCAATATTTTTATTGGGTTCCTCTTTCAAAGAGGTGCAAGATTGATCTAAAGATCATCTTGATCCGATAAGCAGAACATTTATTTTGAATTTATTTTTAATACTTCCAAAATATGTGCAGGTCGGCCTTAAGGTTTTACACCCCCAGCAGATGTGTCACACACACCTCAGTGATTGATATAAATAGAGTCAACGTTGGAGGACTTTATCAATCATCTCATCCTCACACAACATCTCCTCTTTTGATTTAGTACGAGCTCCTTGGAGGCAGCTTCAGTTCACACGCGAGAAAGAAGGACAAAGAGGTGTAGCTTCCGTTGCTACTGGTGTTGTTGCTGTTACTGCCATTGTTGCCGATGTTGTTTCCGTTGCTGCCGTTGTTGCTGGTGTTGTTTCCGTTGTTGCCTTTGTTGCCGGTGTTGTTGTCGTTGTTGTCGGTGTTGTTGCCATTGCTGCTGTTGTTGCTGCCATTGCTGCTGTTGGGGTAACGTTGAATTTTTTGGGGTTGAATTTGAGTTGACCATGTGGCTGTTTTAAGGGCTATTGTGACACATGCTGGGTTGGCTGACCAAGGAGACTTTGCTGGTTGAAGCATCCTGTTGACCACCGTAATGCACCACCACATTTTTTTGTTTTTGGTTTGTCTTCTATAGATCCACTGGTATGTTTTATCAACATTTTACTTGATTGTTTATGTGATTGCTATGGTGAAAAGTAAAGTTGCATCAAGCATAGAACATATACATAAAAATTTACATGGTATCAGAGATGATGTGAAGACAAGCCCTACTTTATAGCAATCACCGAAGAATAAAATGGGTTCCACAAACTATGGCTTCAAGGAGGATGACAAGTTGACTGGGAAGGATGACGTCCATGCTTGGAAGATGATATTGGATCTTCAGTTGGAAGACCAAGATGTCATGGACTATGTGCAGGGTAAAATCCAAGAACCTCCATACACTGCTACTGCTGCTGCCAAAACAAAGTACAAGAAGGGGGAGATAAAAGCAAAGCTGATGATTAGGAATCCATTCATAAAAGTCTAGTGGCCTACATCTCTGAGTTGGGCACATCCAAAGAGATGTATGATAAATTGGTCCTCATGTTCAAGGCCAACAATGAAAATCAAGTACTATTCTTCAAGAATCAATTGAAGAATCTAAAGAAGGGTAGGGATGAGTCTGTCCAATCATACTTTCTGAAGCTGACCGAGATCAGGAACAATCTACTGGCTATTGGGGAGACAATAGTTGAACAAGAGATGGTACTCAGCACACTTGGAGGGCTCTCATCCGAATGGCATGTGTTCAAAACTACCATTCTAAATAATAATTTGATACTTGACTTTGACAAAGTACTGTCAAGATGCATCAAGAATGAAGGAGTATGGAAATGAAGGAAATGCTGCATACGCTACTCATTCTAGAAAGAAGAACTTTGATGGTCCAAAGTACAAAGGAAAAGCAGGGACCCAAGGAAAGAAGGGCAAGTGTTTCACTTGTCATAGGTCAGGTCACTATGGTAGAGAATGCCCTTTCAAGAAGGATTCTCCTGATGATGATGACAACAACAACAACCGGAGGGATGATAATCAAAGGAACAACAGGTTCCAGGGAAAGAGAAAGGCTCCCTCTCGCGGAAATGATCAACCTTTCAAAAGGTCAAGAAATTCCAGTTATGAGGAATCAAATGTTGTTGATAAAATAAATGAATACATTCTTGTATCTTCCCTCTCCATTGCATCTCCACCCGAAACTATGGATGTTTGGTTGATAGATAGTGATGCCTCAAGGCACATCACTAGGTTCAAGGAAGCACTCTTTGATATGGTTGAGAATGATACTAATCTGGAAATTATCCTTGGAGATAATGCCACATATCCCATGAAAGGGACAGGGACTGTGACCCTCCACTTGTCTCAAGGTCAAGTCCTCCACTTGCAAGATGTACTCTATGTACCTAATTTGAAGAAGAACCTCGTGCTTATATCAGCCATGGAAGACAAAGGTTTCAATGTGGCCTTCATTGATGGAAAGGTGCGAATGTGGAAGAAGAGCTTCAAGGAAGCTATCATGTTTGGGTCTAGAATTGATACACTCTACTAGGGTGGAGGATGTCCACTGGGAGCAATGACATGAGATGCTATCCGAAAGACCGATAATGGCACTGAATATGAGACAAATGAGTTTAAGAACTTTTGCAGAGGAGCTAGCATCAAGAGGGAGACCACAATGTTTGTGGGCTACAACGAAACTTCGAAGGCCTATAGATTCTATGTGCCTGGTCAAAGGAAAGTGGAGATATGCCATGATGTCACCTTTGATGAAGATGCTTCCCTAAGGAAAATAGTCAATCTTCTGAGATCTGAGGAAGATCATGAAGAAAGGCCTGGAAATCAAGAGGAACCAAAGGATGAGGCGATGCCTGATGTTGAAGGACCAATGGACCCGATTGGTCCACCTCCTTCACTGGGAAAGAGACCATCATGGCTCACGGAAACTCTCGAGGATGCTGAGGGACATTCCATGAAAGCAATAAGTTGAGTAGATACCAAGGGTATCTAGCAGCAATGAGTACTATTGTACAATCCGAGCTTGGTTCTTTTTGATGAAGCCGTAAAGCATCAAATCTGGAAGGATGCTATGCACGAAGAGTATGAGTCCATAATGAAGAATGATGTTTGGGATGTGGTTCCTAGACTAGAGGACAAAGCAATTGTCACTTCAAAATGGCTCTACAAGATCAAGCATGGATCTGATGAAAGTGCTAAAAAGTTCAAGGCAAGATTCGTTGCTCGTGGCTTCTCTCAAAATGAAGGCATAGAATATGATGACATATTTGCACCTGTGACCACCATCTGATCTATCATAGCCCTTGCTGCTACACAAGGATGGAGTCTTCATCAGATGGATGTGAAGACCGCACTTCTGCATGGTGCGATAAAGGAAAAGGTGTATGTGGAGCAACCTCTGGGGTTCGAAGTCCAGGATCAGGACACCCATGCGTACAATTTGAAGAAAGCCCTCTATGGGTTGAAGGAAGCACCAAGAGCTTGGTACGAGAGGATAGATAGCTACCTGATGAAGCTGGGCTTCACTCGTAGTAATGTTCATCTGAAACTTTACTTCAAGGTTCATAGAGAGAAGCCTCTCATTCTGGTGTTGTATGTAGTCGACCTCTTCCTGACAGGTGCTGACCCTCTCATTCATCAATGCAAGAGGGAGCTCATTGTTGAGTTCGAGATGAAGGACCTAGGACTGATGCACTATTTCCTAGGCCTAGAGGTCTGGCAGAGACCTGGCGAGATTTTCCTTTCTCAAGGAAAATTCATTGTGAAGCTTCTGGAAAGTTTTAGTACGGTGGATTGCAAGTACGTGTCAACACCGATGGATCTCAACTTCAAGAAGTTGATTGGCGGCGCTGTTGGGCCTGTGTTAGCAAATCCTACTAAGTATCGTCAAATCATAGGGGCCCTGATGTTCTTAGTGAACACACGTCTAGACGTAGGTTGTGCAGTGAACACTTTGAGTCAACACATGGTTGATCATAACATTCATTGGGTTGGTGCCAAGAAACTCTTGAGATATCTCTGAGGCACGATAGACCATGGGCTGAGATACACTGTCGGGAGTATGACACTCCATGGATATACTAATGCCGATTGGGCTGGTAGTGTGGTGGATCGCAAGAGCACATCTGGATGCTACTTTACACGTAGATCTGCTTCGAGTAGGAAACTGAAGTCGGTAGCCTTGAGCACCGCTGAGGCTGAATACATTGTAACATGTATGTTCTGTTGTGAAGTCACTTGGTTGCGAAAGCTCTTCAGTGAGCTGTTCGAGCATGTGCTAGATGCCACCATTATCCTTTGTGATAACTATAGGGGGATTCGTTTGTCATAGAATCTCGTGTTCCATGATCGATCCAAGAATGTTGATGGCTGGTACCACTTTATCTAGGATATGGTACAACGAGGCGTTGTAAGGCTTGATCATAGGAACTGATGAGCAGGTCGCGAATATTTTCACTATGCCCTTGGGGAAGGTCATGTTCCTAACCTTCCATGAGAATCTTGGAATCGTGGAATGACCCTATTCTGAGGGTCCTGTTGGACGATGAGCTCTGGGAGCTCTGGGGGGCTTTGGGGATAGCTTCTCGGAGCTGTAAGCAACCACAAGACTAGGCATGTCGAACCTTGTTGGTGTGCTTGGGCCCCACCACGATGATTGAGTTGGTTCGCATCTCATGATTTGTGCCCCGTATGCATCCTACCCATTTGATGGGAAGTACCTCTCATTTGGACAATGAGGTGGGAAAAGCTAGAGACTAGTAGCAAAGACTGATGGACGCATCAGAGATTGCCGTAATCTCTATCTAGGATGACATGTGTCCAACCAATTGATCTGGGATCAAGTCTAGTGAGGTTTCGAACCTCCAACTGACTTCAGGTTAGTGAGACTAACTTCGGGTTAGTATATATGAATCTTCTGAGTCTAAGCGAGGTTTTGAACCTCCTACTGACTTTGGGTCAGGGAAACCAACTTTGGGTTGGTATGAGACTCTTTGTGAGTCCGATAGAGGTTTCAGACCTCTGGGCTGAATCTGTCAGCCGGGGAATGATGTCTTTGTGACTGACCCACTTCTGTTCTAAAATAAAGAGGCCAGCAAAGCAAGTTACGACGGGATGACGCACGATGTTTGATTGCACAAGTGGATGGAGTTTTCCCTAGTTGAGAGGGAGTGTTAAAATTGGAAAACTAGGTCCAAACTCCATGTTGTGATGCTCAAATGAAGACACCAATATTTTTATTGGGTTCCTCTTTCGAAGAGGTGCAAGATCAATCTAAAGATCATCTTGATCCGATGAGCAGAACATTTATTTTGAATTTATTTTTAATACTTTCAAAATATGTGTAGGTCGGCCTTAAGGTTTTACACCCCTAGCAGATGTGTCAAACACACCTCAGTGATTGATATAAATAGAGTCAACATTGGAGGACTTTATCAATCATCTCATCCTCGCACAACATCTCCTCTTTTGATTTAGTACGAGCTCCTTGGAGGCAGTTTCAGTTCACACGTGGGAAAGAAGGACGAAGAGGTGTTGCTGCCGTTGCTGCCAGTGTTGTTGCCATTATTACCGTTGTTGCCGGTGTTGTTTCCGTTGCTACTGGTGTTGTTTCTATTGCTGCTGTTGTTGCCGGTGTTGTTATCGTTGCTGCTGCTGTTGTTTCCATTGCTGTCGTTGTTGCCAGTGTTGTTGCCGTTGCTGCCGTTGTTGCCGGTGTTGCTGTCATTGCTGCCGTTGGGGCAACGATGAATTTTTTGGGGTTGAATTTGAGTTGAATGTGTGGCTATTTTAAGGGCTGTTGTGACACATGCTGGGTTGGTTGACCAAGGATACTTTGCTGGTTGAAGCATCCTGTTGACCACTATCACGCACCACCACATTTTTCTGTTTCTAGTTTGTCTTCTATAGATCCACTGGTATGTTCAATCAACATTTTACTTGATTGTTTATGTGATTGCTGTGGTGAAAGTAAATTTGCATCAAGCATAGAACATCTACATAAATTTACATCAATCCTATTTATTATATATCAAAATAATTAGCAGCATCAACTGGAACTAATGCAAGATATTATGAAAGAAATGATGTTGATATGCATTTATAAGGTGTTATGGTTTCCCAAACTTGAACATGTTTCCACATTTCATCCAACTTAGAGCTACACATTTTACCTCTTCATCTACTTTCTCTGCTGTCACAAGTAAGCAACAAAAATAATGAATAATTTTTTTACATTCAAAACCAACATCATTAACCACCTCTTATGCATGAAAAAAGTTTATAATCTCTCTGGTAAAATCTTCAAATTGCTTCTCATCTTCGCATGAATTTTCTTCATAATCGGAACTGAGTTAATGGTGCTACTAATTTGACACTCCTCTATTATTACATTAGGCCAAGAAACCAATGTATCATCAATGTCCTAATGTGTCTCATGTCTGGAATGGAAACTATTACCTGATTCGTTGGAAGAACACTCTTCCACATCAAACTCAGGAATTTTACATACATTTGATTGCTCATTATTTTCAGAAGGAATAAGTAGGACCACGTTGAAATTGCTTTCATCACATACATTTTCTCTGCAAGGTCCTTTAAAAAATATCTCAAAACACTCCCACTCTGTGCAACCATGGTCATAACTACTCTACCAAAAAAAGGATATATATGTCAACTCAACCAAAAAAGGACACCACCTAAGGCAGAAATCTAGAATAACATTTGGTGCGGTAAATAACTACTTAAGTTTTTAAAAAATTGTTGGTTAACGACCCATAATTAACTCCTTACCACCAACAATATCTATAAAAGAGGTGTAATTGGTACTTGCATATTTAAAACTTTCAGAGTAGCCAAAGGAAAACTCATCCTTTTAACATCACAACTAATTTGGCTTGCATGAAACATAGCGATCTTCGAAGACAAACAACCAAATATGCATAGTGACAGAATTTCACCTTTATTAAAGACACTGCCACATAAGGCAATTATCGAAAAAGGTATAGGGGATATTTAGTGGAAGCACTACTCTGTGCAAAAGAAAGAGTAGAATTGACCTCTATTTCAGCATGCTAGCCTAGCCCCTCTAGGTGCACTCACCTATCCTATGAATCTACTTGGAAATTGAGGATTGGTTCTATGCAAATTGAAGAATGGATCAAACTTCAATAGTATCACATTATATTTTTGATGGTGCATCAAGAGAAAATCCATGAGAAGTAGGTGAAAGAGTCATCTTTGAATCCAAAGTAGAAGTAGAAACTGACATTTTCTTTAGGGTGTCAATAAAGTGACAAGTAATAAATTTAAAGCCTTGATCCAGATGTAAGGTTGCATCAAAGGAATTAGCAGCATCAACTGGAACTAATGCAAGAGATTATGAAAGAAAGGATGTTGCTATGAATTTATAAGGTGTTATGGTTTCCAAAAATTGAACATGTTTCTAGATTTCATCCAACTCAGAGCTACACATTTTGCCTCTTCACCTACTTGCTCTGTAGTCACAAGTAAGAAACGAAGAGAATGAATAATGATGTTACATTCAAAACCAACATCAGTCACCACCTCTTTTGCATGAACAAAGTTTGTAATGTCTCTGTTAAAATCTTGGAATTGCTTCTCATCTTCACATGACTTTTATTCATAATCAGAACTAAGTTAATGGTGTTGTTAATTAGACACTCCTGTATTATTACATCAGGCCAAGAACCCATTGTATCATCAATGTCCTAATGTGTCTCATGTCTTCAATGGAAGTTATTATTTGATTCATTGGAAGAACACTCTTCCTCATCAAACTCGGGAATTTTACATACATTTGATTTCTCATTATTTTTATAAGGAATAAGTAGGAGCATGTTGAAATTGCTTTCATCACATACGTTTTCTCTGCAAGGTATTTTAAAAAAATCTCTCAAAAACACTCCCATTCTGTGCAACCATCGTCATAACTACTCTATGAAAAAAAGGATATATCTATCAACTCACCCAACAAGGGACCCCATCTAAGGCACAAATCTCGAATAACATTTGCAGTGGTAAAGAACTGACTAAGTTTTTAAAAAATTGTTGGTTAATGACCCATAAGTAACTCCGTACTACAAAAATCTTTATAAAAGAGGTGTAATTGGTCTCTGCGTATGTGTAACTTGTAGAGTAAACAAAGGAAAACTAATCCTTTTAACATCACAACTAATTTTGGTTGCAAGAAACATGGTGATCTTTGAAGACAAACAAGAAAATATTCATAGTGAGAGAATTTCACCATCAATAAAGACACTGCCACATAAGGAAATTATGGCCAAAGGTATAGGTGATATTCAGTGGACACACTACTCTGTACAAAATAAGGAGTAGAATTGACCTCTATTTCAGCATTCCAGGCTATCCCCTCTAGGTGCACTCAGCCATCCTACGAATCTAGTTGGAAATTGAGGATTGGTTCTGTGAAAATTGAACAATGGATCAAACTTCAACACCATCACATTCTATTTTTTGATGGTGTATCGAGAGAAAATCCATGAGAAGCACATGAAAGGGTCATATTTGAATCCAATTTAGAAGTAGAAACTGACATTTTCTTTAGGGTGTCAACAAAGAGACAAATAATAAATCTGAAGCCTTGATCTAGGAGTAAGGTTGCTTAGGATAATAACACATGAGGATATTACAATTGTTGAAGAGCCTCCCTCTGAATCCCACCCTCTGAAGCTCGGTTGGGCAATAGGACCATTCTAGAGACAACAAGAGGGAACTAGGTTTCAGTGACGGTTTAGTTGATAACCACACCAAGGACTGGAATCGTGGTATTTGTTTCAACAAGCTAGCCCAGAATGACACCCTTGGAACAGGTCTTGGTTGAATAGTTTTTAGTTTACAAGCCATGTTTTTTCTAATTTAAATTCCTTCACAATATACTAGAATAGCGACCCAAAATGCTGCAAATTTTGGTGCCTCTAAGTTGGTTCCTGTGTCGGAGAAACCTCCAGAAAGTGCACCAATAGAAAAAATGTCCAAAAACGTATTATAACACGAAAAATGTGGCCAAAAACCTACAAAATATGTACAATCAAATGAGGCAAATGATATCTTAGGGAAAAATACCCACATTAATCTGCAGGGCCTCATCCCAATAGCCAACAAGCATGTTTATATGGTACGATTCCCTCACAATCTACCGGAACTTCTACCCAAAATGCTGCAACTTCTGGTGCCTCTAAGTTGGTTCCTGTGTTAGAGAAACCTCCAGAAAGTGCACCAGCAGAAATAATCTCCAAAAACGTATTATTACAAGAATAACATGGCCAACAACGTACGAAATAAGTACAATCAAATGAGACGAATGATAATAGACAACTAAACAATACACAACCAAGACTATCTACTACTGTCGGAACTATATAAGTAATGGGCATATAAATATTTGTTAGATTTATAGGTTAATGATTAATCATAAGAAACTGAATAAATTGTATTCACACAAATGAGAAGGACAAAGGAATCAAATGTTAAGAAAATGACTTCACTTTCCAATAGCATGTAAAGTGCTAAAATATTTGTTGGATAAGCTTCAGGAATTTAGGAAACTCCATTGGGATAAACTAAAATGCAATGGCTTCCAACATTTCATTATAAATGATAATGTGGAAAGAAAAATTACTTAACAAATAGCTCACCAAAGTAGTAAGTGTGCTTAAGTAACAACTCCTATATACCTAGGAGATCACAAAATGCTGCAATAACTTGAGACTTTGTTGAAGGTTTTTAAGAATTGCTTCAGAAAGAACATATATTTCCTTCAGAAAAATATTAGGAAAGTGACTTGAAATCATTAGCTTCTGCAATCTCGACAATATTTTGATTATAATCTAATAAAGTAAGGGTCTTTACTATTAATCAAGGTGACTGTAGACAATGGGTCTTCATTATTAAGCATGGTCACTAGTAGATGAATTCAGTCTTGAACTCTATATTTTGTTGCCAATATTTTTTATTTACTAACAACTCTAATAGTAACACTGCTACTTCCTTTCCTTCCTCTATATCCCATGCTAGCGCACCCAAGGGAATGCTAGATTTGTTTTCACTTTTCATCAAGCACACTTAAGAGCAACTAGTTTTGACAAGTGGAAACTAGACATTCCTAAGATAGTTGAGGGAAATCTGCCCATCTTCAGGAGCATTTACATCACCAATTTTATGGGATGTGGGTAACATCCCAGCAGAAAAAGAGAGGTCCCCAATAGTTTCCTTATACCTCATGGAAAAGGAAACACTAAAGTCTAAGCCAACCCACTTTCATTTTTCATATGATGGTGGCCAGATCCATTCGGGTTGGGCTGACAATGAGAATAGATCCACTGATTGATCCATCAGCGGATGCATCCCTTAGGGGTGGGACACATCCTTAACGAAACTAGGTCCCATCCAAGATAAAAGGGAAAATGATATATATCATTTCTCAGTGACATAAATAGAAGTTGGAACACTTGAAATCATAAAATTATTTCATCTAACACAATTATGTATGAAGACTTTAATCTTCGACTCCTAAAGAAATTGTCACATGTCATTTCTGATGTATGTATGAGTAATTTTCAGGGTAGGTGCCCCCATGTGTGGGTGCACATCTCACATATTTGGTAAGGGAATGACAACATATCCTCCCAGGCTAGTGGGCATCCCCAACCAATAAATAAATGCATGATTGGTGGGCCCTATTAACCATCATATGGCATGAGAATGAATTCAGTTGAAGACCTCACCCAGGCAGGTTGCACTTGGAGAATTTTGGCTTTCTGGCTTGTTACCTCTCATGTTATATGAGGCCTACACTTATGAATATTTTCACTATCATTTTCATTTCCATCACAAAGGGATGTTTACAGGTTGAATTTTAGATGGCGCTAGAGTCGTGATTGCATTTGATGAGGTTTTGGTGATGGCCTCGTCCTAATAGCCAATAAACAAGTTTTTCTAGTTCAATTCCCTCAAAATATACTAGAATTGCTACCTAAAATGCTGAAACTATTAGTGCCTCTAAGTTGGTTCCTATGTCATAGAAACCTCCAGAAAGTGCACCAGCTACCAAAAATGTCCAAAAACATTATTACAAGAAAAACATGGCCAACAACCTACAAAATACGTACAGTCAAATGAGGCAAATGATAAATGACAACTAAACAATATGCAACCAATACCATCTACTACTGTTAAAACTACTGAAGTAATGGGCATATACATATTTGTTAGATTTATAGGATAATGATTAATCATAAGAAACTGAAAAAAATGTATTCACACAAATGAGAAGGACAAAGGAATCAACTACTAAGAAAATGACTTCATTTTCCAATAGCATGTAGAGTGCTAAAATATTTGTTGGATAAGCTTAAGGAATATAGGAAACTCCGTTGGGATAAACTAAAATACAACAGCTTCCAACATTTCAATATAAATGATAATGTGGCAAGCAAACTTGCTTAACAAATATCTCACCGAAGTAGTAAGTGTGCTTAAGTAACAACTCCTATATATCTAGGAGATAACAAATTGTTGCAATAACCTGAGACTTTGTTGAAGGTTTTTAAGAATTTATTCCTAAAGAACATATATTGCCTTAAAACAAATATTACAAAATTGACTTGAAATTATTAGCTTCTGCAATTTGGAAAACATTTTGATTTTCATCTAAAAAAGTATTGTGAGATTCCCAACAATTCTCTACAGCATGGGGTCTGTTGAAGAGCTTGTCGAATTATCCAAAGTATCAAGAAACATTTGTTGATGTTTTGAATCCCATCGGAGATCCATCTTTAGGACAATGGAATGAATAATTTGAAGAAGGGTATTTACTATTAAGCAAGGTGACTCTAGATAACGGGTCTTCAATATTAATATTGTTGACTAGTAGAAGAATACAGTCTTGACATGTATATTTTGTTGCCAATATTTTTTATTTAATGACATCTCTAATAGTAACACCACTGCTTTATTTCCTTCCACTGTATCCCACTCTAGTGCACCCAAGGGAATTCTAGATTTGTTTTCACTTTTCATCAAGCGCACTTAAGAGGAACTAGTTTTGACAGGTGGAGGCTAGACATTCATAAGACAGTTGAGGGACATCTACCCATCTTCAGGAGCATTTACAAGATAAATTTTCTGGGATGTGGGTAACATCCCAAAAGAAAAAGAGATGTCCCCAATAGTTTCCTTGTACCTCATGGATAGGGAAACACTAAATTCCAAGCCAGCCCACTTTCATTTTGCATATGATGGTGGCCCGACCCATTCAAGGTGGGATAACAGTGAGCATAGATCCATTGATTTATCCATTAGTGGATGCATCCCTTAGGGGTGGGACACATCCTTAATGCAACTAGGTCCCATCTAAGATAAAAGAGACAAGGATAAAAAATTCTCATGCATACATGAGAATGGACTATATCATTTATCAGTGACAGAAATAGAACACATAAAATCATAAAATAATTTCATCTAACATAGTTATGGATGTATACTTGAGTCTTATAATCTTACAAATTTTTTCACGTGTCATTTCTGATGTATGTATGTGTAATTGTCAGGGTAGGTGTCCTCATGTGTGGGTGCACATCTCACATATTTGGTAGGGAGATGACAACATATCCTCCCAGGCTGGTGGAAATCCCCAACCAATAAATAAATGTATGATTGGTGGACCCTGTTACCCATCATATGTCATGAGAATTAATCCAGTAGAAGACCACACCCAAGTAGGTTGCGCTTGGATGATTTTGGCTCTCTAGCTTGTTACCTCTCATGATATAGGAGGCTTGTTACTTCTCATGTTATAGGAGGCCTACACTTGTGAATATTTTAACTACTCTTGTCATTTCCATCAAAAAGGGAGGCTTATAGGTTGACCTTTGGATGTCCCTAGAGTTGTGATTGCATTTGATGAGGTTATTGATGAAGTAAGCATCGATTGCTTTATGATGTTGATTTTTGGGTTGCCTTTATGACGATTGTTTTCCTTTCATTCTAGCCAACTTAGTTTTGCATCCCCTATCATATTTAGATGGTTAATGATACATGTTGTTGTATGAATCACTTGATGAAATCCCCTTGCATTTTTGGCCTAAGGAAACATCATTTTCACATAATCATTTCAATAGCTTCATGATGGTGTACAACACTCTAGCATTCTCCCCTTGCTATTACTTGAATTGAAATTGTTCTTGGGGTGATTGAATATGCTCTAGCATGGTTTGATATTCATGAGGTAAACACCCTTTTTCATATTGAAGGATTGTAATCATATTATGGTATGCCATGATATAGACTAGACTCATTTCCTGCTTTACAATTCTATCTACGTAGATCCACTACATATTGGATTGGTTGGCATGATTTGAGGAATGCCCCCACATCTTATTGGCACACATGTTTAGATCACCCTTTGAGGAGTTTTCATAACAACTATTTGACCATTTCTTGCCCACTTATCTATGAGATCCACTTATGGAGGAGTGTGATAAATTTATTGGGGGGTCATCCTAGCTCTTGAGAACATACCTTTTGACAAGTCCTCAAATTGTTGCCAAATTAGTGCCAATAAATGAAAAATTATATTAGAATTTTTAAATTAGGGTCATAATAGAAATTTGGAAAAATATTGCTAGGAGCTATGGTGGATATAAATACATCACCTTAAAACCCTCACCGCATTTTGATAAACATTTTGAGAAATGCCCAACCTTTGTTGCTTGATCACGTTGGTTATTTGGGAAGTTGTGATTGCAGAATACACATGGTGGAGAACAACTTGAACATAGGTAACAACTTTATGTGTTATGAGTGTTGATTTTCGTGTAGCTTGGGAGGTACTCTAGGCCCTAGTGTTCAAGGGTTGGAGGTCAATGTGCCAAAAATGGGCTTGTGGGCTTGAGATCCAAGCTTGGGGGTTTTTCACCCATCGTGCTTTGGGCCAAAACCATGATGGATTTTTGACATGTGATAGATGAGGATGATAGTGCTTGGTGAGATGATTCCAACACAATAAAAATTATCCTATTCTGAGTTGTTGTTATAGAGAATTAATTTTTGAATTTGAGAAGTTAATTATTGGTTTTCAAGTCATGTTGGCTTGATGTAAATAACTCCAATAGGTGTGTCTCTTCATAATTCGTTGAAGCCCCTCATTATGTCTATAAAAGGAGGGTGAGGACCTGTATTTTAGGCATCCATTGTGTGCAACACATTACAAGAAGAAAGCTCGTGGAGGGGAGCCAAAGCTATGTTTTAGGCCATAGGCATAAGAGGGCTAGTAGCGTGGAGAAGAGGGAAGTTCAAGGCACTCTTGGTGACCGTTATGAAGGTCCATTTTCTGTGATAGAGGGCCAAGGTAGAGGAGAGAATTTCTATATGTTTTTGGGGTATGTTAGGGTGTTTAGACCCTTGGAAGAGAAAATTGCATCCCTAAATGGATGTTGTGGAAGGTCGGAGGCCTAAACCAACCTAAATAGAGCTGCATAGGGCAATGTTAGGTTTGGTTCATGCCTAGGACAACAAAATTGAGGAGGAGGGTACCTCCAAAGGGAAGCCAATTTCATCTATAGAAATTCTAGGTAGAATTGAAGGATAGAAGAAGCGGTTGTGTGATGCCCTTACCAGGCCGAGATTCCAGCAAAGATGGAGACCACAAAACAATGAGCTTAAGGTATGTATTTTAGTGCATTCTTGTAGATGTTGAATGCTAACTTATGGATCAGTTTTAAATCATGATAGGGCGGCATGTGGAATTCAATGAGGAGGGGGCATATCTCATCATTGGATGCCCTAAACCAGTGATAGTTTCCACAATGATTGGGAAGTTGTGTAGTAAGTGTGCTTAAGTAAAAAATCCTTTATATCTAGGAGATAAAAAAATGTTTCAATAACCTGAGACTTTGTTGAATATTTTTAAGAATTTCTTCATAAAGAACATATATTGCCTTAAAACAAATATTATGAAACTGACTTGAAATGATTAGCTTCTGCAATTTGGACAATATTTTGGTTTCCATCTAAAAAAGTATTGTGATATTCCCAATAATCCTCCATGGCATGGGGTGTTTACTATTAAGCAAGGTGACTCTAGATAATGGGTTTTCAATATTAATCATTGTGACTAGTACTAGAATACAATGTTGAACTCTATATTGTGCTGGAAATATTTTTTATTTATTGACAGCTCTAATAGTAACACCACTTCTTGATTTCCTTCCTCTGTACCCCGTGCTAGCGCACCCAAGGGAATGCTAGATTTTTTTTCACTTTTCATCAAGAAAACTTAAGAGGAACTAGTTTTGGTAGGTGGCAACTAGACATTCCTAAGACAATTGAGGGACATATACCCATTTTCAAAAGAATTTACATCACAAATTTTATGGGATATGGGTAGCATTCCAACAGAAAAAGATATGTCCCCAATAGTTTTCTTGTACCTCATGGATGGGGAAACACTAGATTCTAAGCCAACCCACGTTCATTTGGCATATGATGGTGGCTGGATCCATTCAGGGTGGGCTCATAGTGAGCATAGATCCATTGATTGATCCATCAATGGATGCATCCCTTAGGGGGTGGGACACATCCTTAATGCAACTAGGTCCCATATAAGATAAAAGAGACAAGGATAAAACAAAATTATCATGCATACATGAGAATGGACTATATCATTTATCAGTGACAGAAATAACACATAAAATCATAAAATAATTTAATCTAACACAACTATGTATGAATACTTGAGTCTTAGACTCTTACATAAATTGTCACATGTCATTTCTGATGTATGTATGAGTAATTGTCAGGGTAGGTGTCCCCATGTGTGGGTGCACATCTCACATATTTGGTAGGGAAATGACAAAATATCCTCCTAGGCTGGTGGGAATCCCCAACCAATAAATAAATGCATGATTAGTGGACCCTGTTACCCATCATATGGCATGAGAATTAATCCAGTAGAAGACCGCACCCAAGCAGGCTACACTTGGAGAATTTTGGCTCTCTATCTTTTTACCTCTCATGGTATAGGAGACTTTTTACCTCTCATGTTATAGGAGGCCTACACTTGTGAATATTTTCACTACTGTTGTCATTTCCATTAAAAAGGGAGGTTTATAGGTTAACCTTTAGATGTCCCTAGTGTCGTGATTTTTTAGGAACCTATATTAATATTTTAGTCCCTTATTGTTATTATTATAGCCCCCTAATTGTTATTGTTGTACCCCTGTAACCCCAATGTTGTTATTATTGTGCCCTTACATTATTATTGTTAGGCCGGCTAGGATTATATTGTGGCCCCATGGACTCCTATATATAGAAGGAGGTTTTGGTCATTTGTAGCATCCAAGAATTATTCATTTATGTAATGTATTGGAGGGTGCCCCCTCGAAGTGGCTGATTGATAAGGCATTGATCTCTCTTTTCTTCTTTTTTTGGATCTAGTTTCATAACATTTGGTATCAGAGCTTTGGATTCTAGGGTTTCACTGCTCCAAATAGGTCATCGTGGGATTTTTGTGATAAATTTTTTTCTACAAAGGTTTAGAAGCTAAAAATTTTAGAGCGTGAAGCCGAAATCCTGAGGAACAACGTCACAAAATTTCAGAGCTTGGTTCACAATAGTTTCGAAGATATGATCTGTGGAAGTTAGGGCTTTTTGCAGGCTCCTAAATTTAACCTAAACAGGTCATCGCAGAATTTTCACTATAAATATTTTTCTATGAGGTTTTAGAAGCTGAAATATTCACAGATCGAAGCTGAAATCCTGAGGAAGGTCGTGGAACATGTTCAAATATTTATTCGCATTATTTTGGGAGGTAGGATTTGTGGAAGTTAGGGATTTTTTAGGCTTTGGAATTTCATGTCAAAGAGGTGATCATGGGAAAATATTCATAACTCTCTCTCTGAGAATCGGATTGGAATTTTGTAAAGAGTTTCCACAAGTACACAGAATTTAGTTTCCTTTCTATAAATTTTAGAGCTGAAGGAGGAAATAGTGACATGCGGTAAGTCATACAATTTTTCTCTACTGAACCAGTCCATAATTATGTCATTGTGGGATATTGGACGTAACTTTGACTTGAAGAATCCAAATTAGGTTAGACCTGTGGCATTAAAAAGAGGATTCAGAGGGCTACCTTAGGGCCAGATTTCAGATATTGAAGATACAAAATCATAGAGATAATTCAGTTTCAATATCAAGCTCCTCAAAAGTAAGAAAAATGTGTGTATTTTTTTTCCGAATTGCATAAGTCTTGTGCAAAAAATCAGTTTGAAATGATTCCAAGGGCCTATTGACCATATAATTCAGTATTGGGTTCTAAAATTCCTCCTAAAAATAATTGAAAACCCATTAATCCCTCAGAATACTCTACTATGACTCATGAAGATGAAGAATGGAAACATGCTCTATCAAAATTACAAGAGAAAGTGCACCAAATTTCACTCTCGCAAAGAGAAAAAATAAATAAAATGGAAGTATTGAAGAAATGAGTGGAAGCAAATATATATGGTTTGAAGAATACTATCGATGGTTTGAAGAAAGACGTGGAAGCTAAGACGGAGTACATGGAAGAAAAAATGAAAGAAAACATGGAAAACATAAAGAATGATCTAAAAGCAGACATGGAAGGTTTGACAAAGTTGATACAAGAAATTATTCCAAATGGTGAAAAGATAGTAGAAGAATCTCATGATGAGAACAAAATTGATGTTAATCGTGATTTCATAAACTCCGATGTTGGATGGAAGAACCACCATATCCAAATATGGATATGAGGAAGTTTGATGGCAAGGATCCTGTAACATGGATACTACAGATGGAGCAATATTTTGATCTCAATAATGTGCAAAACACACAAAAGGTACGCATTGAAAATTTACATTTAGAACATAATACATTTGTATGGTATCAATGGATTTGCTCCCATAAAAAAATTGTCACTTGGTCAATTTTTATGGAGGAAATGATAGCACAGTATGAGTATACAAAGAGCAACACCTTCTTTAGCCAAATGATAAATCTCAAACAAAAGGGTTCAGTGGTGGAGCACATTGAGGACTTCCAAAAATTGAATATAAGGGTAACTAATATTCCATAGGAGCACATGATTGATGTCTTCATAGGGAATTTAAAGGATAAATTCCAACATGAATTTCACATTAGGGAACCTGATTCATTAGAGAAGGCATTTACGTTGGCAAGAAAATTTGAATGTAAAATTATGGCGACAAGGAAGCCTGCCACTCACATCTATAAATATGGAAGTGTTCCTACTCCTAGACTTCCACAACCTACAAGGTTGACACCAGAATAATTGGAACAAAAAAGAGAAAAAGGGCTTTGCTACAGTTGTGATAGCAAATACACTAAAGGTCATAAGTGTGCTAAGAAGAAATTATTTTACATAGATTGTGAAGAGGAAGAAGAAAATGAAAAAGAATCTTCAAAAGAAGAGGATATACACCAGAAACCAACCCTAGAAGAGGAAGAAATGAGTCTGACCATATCATGTAATTATAATATTCCTAATTAGTCCTAAGCTAATTGGAGTATACATTTTTGTTTTCCTTTATTTTCTTTAAGAATAAATGTGTAAAGGAGGTTCATCAAACTCCTAATAAAGAATAAATCAAGGTAAAATGTGAAAAATGCTAAATCATGGCTATGTTAGCAAGAACCCTTAGGTGTGAAAGGGGGCTGGATATTTTGACTAGGTCAACCTTGACTAAATCTATAGCGTTGTCTTGGAGGAGTGGCCATCAGTGATGCACATCGCAATTCTAGATGGAGATGGATTGTGTGAAAGAGAATATTTCATTGAAGGTGGTTTAGGTTTTACAATCTCTTAATTTATACAAGGAAGGGGATGGCATCATGAAAAGGTTGTTGATGATTATCATATTTCTGAATATATTGTATGTTTAGACATATATCATTCTTTGGTTGTTTAGCTAATAATAGTGTTGTTTAGCACATGGTAATCCTGTTTAGGAATTCCATTCTCTTTCCTTGAGAGGCCTCTTGGGAGAGTCTATACTACATTGTCCACTGTCTGGCTGAAGGCCAAGCTTCTCCTTTCAATTACATTGTATATCTTGTTGAGGGTTTGGTTGTCTTTGCAAGCTACAACAAGTGGAGGCTAGATTTATTCATATCTAGGACATTTTAGTACACTTTTTCAATGGAGGAGTCTTCTGGACCAATTGGAGGAGTGTATTAGAGTGCTTGGGCATCATTTTTTGATCTTGGCATGTGGCCAATCATTATCTATACCCTACAGTGCAGTTTCTCTTCCAGATCTGCGTTATTCATGTAGGTGTTGTTGCAGGGAGTTTGGGTGCACCATTTGGAGAGCTGGTTTCTGAGTGTTGGGGATCTGCACATCACTTTGAGATCCATTGGAGGATATATATATATTGATTGTATATTTAAGATCTGATCTGCATATTTCTGAATACTTTTGAATCACTGAATATTTCTGCAGATATGCATTCTCAGATCTCAGATCTATTGCCTATACTTGGTGTAATACTCAAAATCCCAAGGGGATCTGAAAGAGGAGCCTTTCTAGTGTATGGATTTTTTATGGATCTAACATTTCATACATAGATCTGCTCTAGATCTGATATGTAATCAAAAGAAGTTTGCAGCCCAATAAAATAACATTGTCAAGGCATTTCAATCTATACATGTGGTTGCAACACCTCTTTTGAGGGATTTTCTTCTATTGATGTCTTGTATTTCCAGCTATGCATCTTATGGGCCTCATTATACATCTATTTTTCTGCTTTAAATAATTTTTAAGATCCTTTTATTTGGCCTCCTGCTTTGCTTTAGATGAACTGCATTATTTTCCTACATATCTGCATGTATTGATGCATTTTCCCATTTTGGGACACTACGGTGGTATCAGAGCATCATCTTGGCACAACCTGTGCTTACTAAGAAGCCAATGTGTGTTTTCAAGAAGATAAAAGATAGAAGAAGGAGATTGATTACACAGAAGACAAAGAAGAAAAGGGTAAAACCCCTTTATCTAGAAGAATGAAAGGGAAAGAGTTCTCAAAAACTCTGTTCCAAACTCTACATGAGCTTAAAAGATAAATAAAAGAAATGGAGAGGGAAAGACATGAAGGTCCCTCAAGAATATCTTTACATAAATAAAGCGCTAGTTCTTCATATCATGTGTCCAAGCACTTAGCTACACATTCATATCCACAACGTTATTCAATGCCCAGATTTACTGCAAAAGAGATGAAGGAAGAAGATGCACCAAAGGAGAAGACTTGGAGTGATTATATTGAGGAGTATGAATCTAAATCATAGAAAATCGAGGAGCACTTGAGCTTCCAAGAGTTCTGCTAGCTTAAGGAGGAAAGGAGATCCAACAAGTACAATATAAGTAGAAGAGGTAGATTCTTTCTACCAAACTTTGGTGGATCCTTCACATGCACAACCAAGGATTGGATAGATCAACTAGAATCATATTTGGATATACATCAAGTTTTAGAAAAGGAAGCCCTTAAAGTAGCAGCACTGCATCTTAAAGGTAAAGCTTATGCTTGGTGGTAATTTGAATCCTTTTCGTTGACTAATGCAAATATATCTACTGATGCAAGATTCACTAGGATATTAGTGAAGAGATTTGATGTAAAACCAACTGAAACATCTTTGATTGAGATAACAAAGCATGAACATGCAAAACCATTGCATGAGTTGGAAAGATATTTTATGCCAACTCCACTTCAGATCTCTGTTGAAGGGGATAAAAATTTGTGTGATACTTTTCAAAGGGCAAGATCCCCATTACATGAAGAGATTTATTCTCAAAATGAAGTCATGGAGATTCCTCTTTCAAAGGAAGACCAAGATCTAAGGTCTCCCATTGATAATGAGGTGTTCTCAAATATTGATGAGGGGAAAGAACAAGAGGGAAGTAACAATGTTGTCACTTCAGAAGAAGAACCATCACCACATGGGGATGGACATGAAGTTATTTCTTCAAGGGAAGGAGCTTTTGCATATTTGCAAAGGGCTCCCAAGGAGAATCATGTAACAGTATTACTGGGCAGTAACACCTTGATCCAAGGACGAGGAAGGATGGATCAACATCCAATGATAAGGAGCATGCACACTTGTTTATTTCAAGCCTTTTATATTCAGAAGAAGGAGATTGATTTATGCAATGAAGAGAGGGACAAATTAGTCCACTCATTTATACAGTCTAATTCAGATTTTAATGTCTCTTTGCACAGAGGCATTCCACCAGGGAGACCCCCTGATGAGAAGAAGAATAAAGTGTTCTCTCAACTTGTTGCAACAATGACATATTTGGCCAAGGAAGGAGCCTTGAGAGGAGCTACCACAGCGTTGAGAGCCTTTTATGGGTTCCAAGGAGAGATTAGAAAATTTCTGAAAGGGACTTTGCTAACTTCCACTCATCTATTTACGCTGGAAAAGAAGGATTCAAAAATCTGTGAGGACATGAGCATTGTGTCAAAAGGCCACTCCATAGTCCTAGGGAAGAAAATCATACTTCCATATATGAGAAATATTTTTGAACATGACAAGAGGGTATTAACACTCTTGTATGGGTGGGCTAAACTATGTAAGTTTTGGAAGAAAGAAACCTTTCAAAAGGAGGTTGACTTCCATGAACTTCAATCTTGTCTTGAGCAAGATCAGCTGCAAGAGAGGCAGCAAAGGTGGAGCTACAACTCTCTAGCATGTGGCTTTAGCATTGAGCATGTCAAAGAGGAGAATTATGATGTGACAACTACTTCATTTCAGAATTTTAAAGCATTGTCATTGTTGGGAAGCCTAGATCCATTTTGGTCATCCCAACTCTTGGTAGAATATTCCAAGAACCTCTTCACATGTAAGGTTCTTGATGGGAAAATGAAGGATAGGATGTATAGATTGGTTGATGGAGTCATTTAATTTCATGATTAGATCTATTTGACTAAAGCATCCAAGCTCAAAGATAAACTACTATATGCAGCCTATGAGATCTTGTTTTCCACTCCCACTGATTTCATTAGAACACACCATATTATCTTGAATGGATTCAAGTGGGAAGGCTTTGAAGGATATTTATATCAGAATTTTTAGAGATGCATGAACCATGAGAAGATGGGGAATATACATGACTCTATGGAGGAGTCAATTCAGCCACCTCTTCCCTCTTTTGGAGAGAGAAGAGATAGATCAATGCACCACTCCATTTGTATATGGAGAAATGTTGGTAAAGAATATGCTTATGTATCTCATGATTTACTTGATTATTTCTTGTATTATTTTACCATGTTTATGCAGGCCATAGCTCCTAAGAGGAGTGTCATTCCATACAAAATTCATGCCCAACTTTGGGTCACAATTTTTTTTGAAGATGGCCACTCCCTTGATGGACAAAGGGAGATTTTGCAACATGATGGGTGCTTTCCTAAGGCACCAAATATATCTCACACTTCCAGCCATGGTGAGATGTTATGGGCAGCAAGTAAGTGGTGGGGAAACCACTTACCATATCATTATCTGATGCAATCAGGAGATCTACTGCACTGGTTCCACTTGTGGGACTATGATCCACATCCATCATTGTATTTGATTGGTTATGTATTAATGGTTTTGATCCCACATGATGATTATCCTCTAATCTTTGTTGGGAACATGATGGGAGGGATGACACATTGGTTGAATGTTTCCATGGGGAATGAAACTCCCCATATTTATTCATGCTTCAAGAGGAGGATGGGACATTATATGGCTGCTACACTATATCTTTTGTTTCCTTAGGCAAGGGGCCATATGTTTGACTTATATCTTTGGGAGAAGCCTCTCATATGGGAGGATTTGTGGCAAGAAATGTGTTGCTTGAATCATATTCAACAAACACCTATTATCCTCTACTATTTTCAAGCTTTGGAGAAGCTTATGGCAGCAAGAAGGTGGTTGGATGGCCACTTATTATATCATGTTTTGAGGCAGCAAGAAGAACAACAACGTTGGTCTCAATGGAAGGACTATTGTCACCATCCATATATCATATGAAACTTAGTCCATGTTTCTTTTGGAGCACATATGGTGATGATGCTCTATTCACTATATGCATGGACGATTGGGCAAGGAGACTCCCTAGAATCAATGAAGGGAATCATGAGGTTCCAAGCATATTTTGGCTTCATTAGGACTATATTATTGCAGCCCAAGATCAACAACTCCAGATTTATCATAAATGGAGGGAGAGGCAGCATAAGTTGAACAATATTACCTCTCATTTTCAGCCATGCAGCCCCTAAACATTGCGTAAGGAGGGGATTGGTGACTGTTTCTGTGAGTTACAAAGGATGAATCACTTTGTTTGGATGATAGCATGGAGATTGGAGTTTCTCATGGGGGTTGAAGCACCAAATATTTATCATCTATCATGCCTTAAGAAGGTCAATGGATAACATATGATTATTTATATGTATCTCCCACTTCTTCATGATGACAACTATTTGAGTTATTCACCAAAGGAAAACTTATATTCTTGGGAGGAGACAAATCCATTGGAGATTTTGCAATGTCCTTGTGATTTTCTTTAGGACAAGCAACATTTTGGAGGGGAGGACTGTAATATTCCTAATTATTCCTAAGCTAATAGGAATATCCATTTTTGTTTTTCTTTCTTTTCTTAAAGAATAAATGTGTAAAGGAGGTTCATCAAACTCCTAATAAAGAATAAATCAAGGCCAAATGTGAAAAAGGCTAAATCATGGCTATGTAAGCAAGAAACCTTAGGTGTGAAAGGGAGTTGGATATTTTGACCGCGTCAACCTTGACCAAATCTACAACACTATCCTGGAGGAGTGGCCATCAATGAGGCACAACGCAATTCTAGATGGAGATGGATTGTGTTAAAGAGAAGATTTCATTGAAGGTGGTTTAGGGTTTACAAGATCTTAATCTATATAAGGAAGGGGATGGCAGCATGAAAAGGTTGTTGATGATTATCATATTTTTGAATATATTGTCTATTTAGACATATATCATTCTCTGGATATTTAGCTGAGAATAATGTTGTTTAGCATATGGTATTCCTGTTTAGGAATTCCATTCTCTTTCCCTGAGAGGCCTCTTGGGAGTTTTTGTACTACATTGTCCACTATCTGTCTGAAGGCCAAGCTTCTCCTTTCAATTACAACACAGATCCTATTGAGTGTTTGGTTGTCTTTGCAAGCTGCAACAAGTGGAGGCAATATCTATTCAGATCTAGGCCATTTCAGTGCCATTTTTCAGTGGAGGAGTCTTCTGCACCAAGTGGAGGAGTGTATTGGAGTGCTTGGGCATCATTTTATGATCTTGGCATGTGGCCAATCATTATATATACCCTACATCGCAGTTTCTCTTCCAGATCTGTGTTATTCTTGTAGGTGTTGTTATAGGGAGTTTGGGTGCACCATTTGGAGAGCTGGTTTTTGAGTGTTGGGGATATTCCCTTCACTTTGAGATCCATTGGAGGAGATCTATACATTGTATATTTCAGATTTGATCTTCATATTTCTAAATACTTATGAATCACTGAATATTTCTGCAGATCTGCATTCTTAGATCTCATATCTACTACTTATACTTGGTGTAATACTCAAAATCCCAAGGGGATATGAAAGAGGAACCTTTCTAGTGTATGGATCTATTATGGATCTGAAATTTCATGCACAGATCTATTGTAGATATGATATGTAATCAACATCAATTTGTAGCCCAATAAAATAACGGTGTCAAGGCATTTTCAGTCTATACATGTGGTTGCAACACCTCTTTTGAGGGAGTTTCTTCTATTGATGTCTTGTATTTCCAGCTATGCATCTTATGGGCCTCATTATACATCTACTTTTCTGCTGTAAATAATTTTGAATAGCCTTTTATTTGGCCTCCTGCTTTGCTTTAGATGAACTGCGTTATTTTCTTGCATATCTGCATGTATTGCTGCATTTTCCCATTTTGGGACATTACAGTAATGCATTGGTAGGAATTACCACTCCTCAAACTCTCAAGATAGAAGGACATATCAAGAAGAAAAAGTTAATAGTGTTGATTGATTTGGGTAGTACCCACAATTTTCTTCATTGTAAGGTAGCCAAGGAATTGAATTGTTTCCAATACCCAGCACCAGAATGTCAAGTGATGGTTGCAAATGGAGGAACTATAAATTGCTCTAGAAAATGCCATAATATCAAGCTAACCATGGGGGAATATGTATTGAATAGTCCAATGCTTTACATTCCAATGGGAGGCACTGATGTTGTACTAGGAGTACAATGGTTACAATCTTTGGGGACAGTAGCTTTTAATTTTCAAGAAATTTTCTTGAAATTTTTTCAGAAGGAAAGGAAGTCGAATTACGGGGTATCGCAGGGAAGCTGGGAAAGATAATAAGCTCTAATGTCATGACAAAGCTTCTGAAGAAAGAAAAGTGAGGCGTAATTGCACAATTATTCTCACTAGAAGTTCCAACATCAAAATCATCTATTCCTGCAGATCTCCAAAAAGTATTGGACAATCATTCCAAGGTGTTTGAAACTCCCAAAGGACTCCCACCTATTTGTGATCATGATCATGCTATTCATTTGATTCCAGGAAGTGTTCCTCCAAACATCACGCCTTATAGATATCCTTATGTACAAAAGAATGAAATTGAACATGTGATTGCAGAAATGTTAGAGGCTGGTATAATTCAACCTCGTGAAAGCTCTTTCTCTGCTCCAGTAGTATTGGTGCACAAGAAGGATGGATCATTGTGCATATGTCTGAATTATAGGGAGCTTAATAAGCCCACTATTAAAGATAAATTCCCCATTCCCATGATTGATGAATTATAGGATGAATTACATGGAGAATTTTATTTTACCAAGTTGGATCTTCATTCAAGATATCATCAAATTAGAATGAAGAATGAAGATATTCTGAAAACAACATTTCAAACTCATGAGGGTCATTATGAATTTTTGGTCATGCCTTTTGGCCTTACCAATGAACCTTCTAAATTTCAAGGGTTGATGAATTCCATTTTCAAACCCTTCCTTAGAGAATTTGTGCTAGTATTTTTTGATGATATAATAATCTTCAATAGGTCTTGGAAGGATCATGTTCAACATGTTGACAGGGTGCTAAAACTATTGCAGGAGAAAAAATTATATGCCAAACCATCCAAATGTTTCTTTTGAGTACAAGAGGTGGAATATCAGGGTCATATTGTATCTCACAAGGGTTTTAAGGTGGACCCTAAAAAAATTAAAGCCATTAAGGAATGGAAAGTCCCCATAACCATAAAGAAGTTGCGAGGATTTCTTGGGTTAACAGGGTATTATCGCACGTTTGTTAAGAATTATGGGAGAATAGAAACACCTCTCACAACATTATTGAATAAATATGAATTTTCATTGACTCTTGAAGCATCTAAGGTCTTTGAACATCTTAAAGAGGCAATGTGCCTAGCACCAGTCTTAGCTATGCCGGATTTCACAAAAACCTTTAATGTGGAATGTGATGCCTCAGGAAATGGAATTGGTGTTGTTTTAATGCGAGAAGGAAGGCCCATTGCTTTTGAAAGTCGTCCAACCAAAGGAAATTATTTACATAAAGCTATTTATGATAAGGAAATGTTAGAAATACTACATGCACTAAAGAAATGGCAACCTTACCTAATGGGAAGACACTTCAAGGTAAAAACTGATCATGATAGTCTTAAACACTTTCTGGAACAAAGCATATCTTCAGAAGAGCAGCAAAAATGGGTCACAAAGATGTTGGGTTATGACTTTGAAATAATCTACAAAAAATGGAATCTAAATGTTGTTGCAGATGCACTCTCAAGAAATAATGAAGAGGTGGAAGCATTTCTTTGTGCCATTTCTATTATCCAACCGAATTGGATAACTGAACCAAGGAATGAATGGAAGAAGGACGAAGAAGTGTGGACACTCATTCAAAAGTTGCAACAAGATCCTAGTATATTTGATACATTTAGTTGGAAAAATGATTCCTTATGGTACAAAGATCACTTATATCTTTGTAAGAGTTCCCAACTAAAATAAAAGATTCTTTTGGAATTGCACACTTCTCCTTTAGGAGGTCACTTAGGATTTTTAAATACTTACCATAGGGTGAAGAAAGATTTTTTTTGGGATGGACTTAAATTTGACATTCAAAAGTTTGTAGTGGAATGTTTGGTTTTCCAACAAAATAAAGTTGAGACAATTAAACCCCAGGGACTTCTACAACCTTTATCCATTCCAAGTCAACGTTGGGAGGAGATTTCAATGGATTTTATCACAAGTTTACCCAAGTCTGAAGGAAAGAGTGTCATCATGGCAGTAGTTGATAGAATTACCAAGTGTGCACACTTTTGTGCATTATCTCATCCATTTAAAGAAATTACAATTGCTACTACATTTATGGACACAATTCAAAATCTACATGAAAACCCAAAGATTATTGTGAGTGATAGAGGTCCCATTTTTATTGGAAATTTTTGGATGGAGTTATTTTCTTGTTTGGGTACTCTACTAGCTCGTAGCTCATCTCATCATCCTCAATCTTATGGTCAAACTAAGATAGTGAATAAATGTTTGGAAGTATATATTCATTTTTTTGTATCTGATAAATAAAAAAAATGGGTAAAGTGGTTACCTCTCGCTAAATGGTGGTACAACACTTCCTTCCATACTACAACAAAAATGACCCCATTTATGGCACTTTATGGATATCATCCACCGTCCATCACATCATATTTAAGAGAAATTTCTAATGTTAAAGTAGTGGAATATCACATAGAGCATCAACAAGAATTTCTCAAACTATTAAAGGATAACCTAAATTTGGCACAAAATCGAATGAAATAACAGGTAGATCAACATCGCAGTGAGAGAAGTTTTGATGTAGGAGACTGGGTATTTTTATGGCTACAACCATACAAACAAATGTCCCTCAAGCAAATTAAGAAGGATAATAAATTATTGCAAAATTACTGTGGTCCTTACAAGGTCTTGCAAAAGATTGGTACTATGGCACACAAATTGGAGCTTCCTGCTTCTTCGCGAGTGCATCTAGTTTTCCATGTTTCATGCTTAAATAAGGTTATAGGTGAAAATATTCCAGTTCAAACAATATTGCCAGAACTTGACGAGGAAGGAAAAATCATATTGGAACCTAAAGAAGTCAAGGAAACAAAAACTCGATAACTACGAAATCGATCAATTTCAGAGTATCTCATCAAGTGGAAGAAATTACCCACTGAAGATTCTACATGGGAGCATTAGAATTTTATACAGAAGCACCCAAAGCTACTCAAGTGTTAAGGACAACATTTTTATGAAGGAGAGGGGCATTCTAGGTTCCTATATTACTAGTTTAGTCCCTTATTGTTATTAGTATAGCCCCCTTATTGTTATTGTTGTACCCCTTTAACCCCAATATTGTTATTATTGTGCCCTTACATTATTATTGTTCGGTCGGCTAGGATTATATTGTGGCCCCATGGACTCCTATATATAGAAGGAGGTTTTGGTCATTTGTAGCATCCAATAATTGTTCATTTATGTAATGTATTGGAGGTTTCCCCTTCGAAGTGGCTGATTTATAAGGCATTGATATATCTTTTCTTCTATTTTTGGATTTGTTTTCACAACATGATTGCATTTCATGATGTTATTTATGAAGTAAGCATAGATGGCTTGATGATTTTGATGTTTGGGTTTCCTTGATGATGATTGTTTTCCTTTCATACTAGCTGACTTAGTTGTGAATCCCTTGTGATCATTAGATCGTTAATGATACATGTTGTTGTATGAGTCACTTGATGAAATCCCCTTGCATTTTTGGCCTAAGTCAACATCATTTTAACACAATCATTTCAATAGCTTCATCATGGTGTACAACACTCTAGCATTCTTCCCCTGCTATTACTTGAATTGAAATTGTTCTTGGGGTGATTGAATATGTCCTAGCATGGTTTGATATTCATGAGGTAAACACCCTTGTTCATGTTGAAGGATTGTAAGCATATTATGGTATGCCATGATATAGACTACAATCATTGACTGCTTTACAATTCTATCTACGTAGATCCACTACATATGGGATTGGTTGGCATTATTTGAGGAATGCCCCCACATCTTATTGGCACAAATACTTAGGTCACCCTTTGAGGAGTTTTCATAAAAACTATTTGACCATTTCTTGCCCACTTATATATGAGATCCACTTATGGAGGAGTGTGATAAATTGATTGGAGGGACATCGTAGCTCTTGAGAATATACCTTTTGAAAAGTAACCAAATTGTTGTGAAATTAGTGCTAATAAATGAAAAATTTTAGCATAATTTTAAAATTAGGGTCATAATAGAATTTTGGAAAAATATTGATAGGAGCTATGGTGGCTATAAATCCATCACCTTAAAACCCACACCAAATTTTGATAAACTTTTTGAGAAATTCCCAACCATTGTTGGTTGATCACTTTGGTTATTTGGGAAGATTGTGATTGTAGAATGCACATGGTGGAGAACATCTTGAACATAGGGAACAACTTCACGTGTTATGAGTGTTGATTTTTGTGTAGCTTGGAAGGTACTCCATGCCCTAGTGTTCAAGGGTTGGAGGTCAAAGTGCCACAAATGGGCTTGTGGGCTTGAGATCGAAGCTTGGGGGTTTTTCACCTATCGTGATTTGGTCCAAAACCGTGATGGAATTTCGACATGTGATAGATGAGGATGATAATGCTCGGCAAGATGATTCCAACGCAATGAGAATCATATGATACTGAGTTGTTGTTGGAGAGAAATTAATTTTTGAAGTTGGCAAGTTAGTTAGTAGTTGTCAAGTCATGTTGGCTTGATGTAAATAACTCCAATAGGTGTGTCTCTTCATAATTCATTGAAGCCCCTTGTTAACACTGGAAAATTGTACAACAGAAGAAGACATTATTTAATGTAACTTAGAAGGATTTGCAGGGCTGGAGGACATTACAAAATTTGCAAAGTATTTAAAAATCTCTAAGGTCTAAGGAAAAATAAAATTTGAACAAGTCCTAAATTATTTTGCATGCATTATCCTTCATGAAGAGCGTCTTTGTGCGCCTTATGGCCAAAAATGCATGAAATCCCGGGAATGGAAAAATGTCGCTTTCCGAGACCACACAAAGAAAAGGACAAGTGATTCCTCACTTGAAGCCGCCTATAGACACCCACCAATGCCTCCTTAAAAATAAAGTGAGCACACAATGGAATATTTGGAGCACACAAAGGAATCATACCCCTCTCTTAGGTCACAATCCATAATGTACCAAGGGAGGGAAGGAGGATTTTAAATCTCCTATATAAGTCCACCATGAGATGAAGAATGGGTGAACGCATTTTTATGCTATCCATAATTTCCCAAGAAATATCAATAGTGTGTGATCCGGAGCTGAAGATAGAGGGGACTCAATTGTTGGCCATCTAACAAGTTTAGTCCACCATAGTAGAGAGAGAGGGAGACTTCACTGAGGCAAGCTTGGGATAAAAACATCCTTGCATCGGGACTTAGAACCCATGTTCTAGGGGCTCTTTGGCAAGAGGGTTTCACTGTTATTCCTACCAGCGCTCAATAAGAGGAGCCAAGAGCCACTGTTCACATTATTGTTTTCGTTTGAATCTTTTTAGAGCTCGTGATTATTTGTTTTAGTTTTAGTTTATATATCCATGCTATTTCTCTATCTAGTATGCTTATGATTCTAGCTAGTTCCACTAACTTGCTTGACTCCACTTCTTTTTTTGCCTGTTACTAATAACTTAAGTGGGTATAACACACCCCTTAAGTTGGTGTTATTTTGTACATACATGCACCAAACACATCCCAACATGATTGGAAAATCCAATAACGTTTATTACCAAGTTTATGTGGTTGTGCTTTTTTTTTGCAGAGACCTCTGTCTGTGCTGTGGAGCTGAATTTCCCCGGATTTATCTTGCAGTCCCTAGTTTATCCCAAGTGACAGAATGAAGCAGAACAACTCCAAAAAATTCTTTTACAGGACTTTGTGCAATTTTTCTTCCCACAGACGCGCCCAGGGCGCGCATTCAGAGCTGACTCGCATGCAGACATCGTGCCTGTTTCAGCCTTTTGCGCGCAAAATACAGAATTTTAAATTTCTCCCATGTTTTCATATTTTCCTTCTTCTAAAGTGCTTGGCATCCCCTAATACACCTGCCAGCACTAGTTGTGATACCCCGTAGCTTGCTAAAGATCACTCTTAGCTACTTTTTGTAGGCTTAGTGTTAGTTTTATTTCAAGTTTATTTTTGCAAAGTTCACACACAGTTTAAGTAGGGGGGAAAATAACTTGCATTCTAAAAAAAAATTATGTTTTGAAAATTTTTGTACAAACACACCTAGATAACTAGCCAAATTAAGTGGCCCAAGACCACACATGCATAACTAGTTTCCTTTTTCTAGTGTAAAAGCTTTAGTTTAGTTCAATTTTTGCACTAGGAATTTTGAGACTAGGATTGTATTGTTTATAGAAGAGCAAGTAATCTCTGCTACCTTTGCACCCTCCGGTGATCCTAGGTAAGCATATGAATGCTCCCTATTCACAACTCACCATCTACCTATAGTTGATCACACAGATTAACTAGGAAAAATAGAAAGCAACCCATCATCCACACATCTTTTCCTTTTGAGCCAGGAACAATACAACATAGTTTAAATAAGGGATTTTGAAAAGGATCATCGAATATCCACACATTCAAACTATGTGCTTGTCCACATTGTGATCACACACATTCACTCACTAAGCGAAGCAAAGACATCTAAAAATAACTTAACCAAACTCAACAAATTCTCCCCACAAGGGCCACAAAAGAATTTATAGCTTAAGTTAGGATCAAGGGGGTAGGCATCCAATAAGGCACCTTGATCACTCTTCATATTGAAACATAGAAATTTATTTTTTAGGGAGCTTGAAATCCACCTATCATCCCATGGAAAATAAAACCCGAGCATGGAAGAGACCTGTTTTAGAGGGGGTTAGGCTTAAGGCGCAGTCCAGGCAAGTATCATTCAAGGCTAGCAAACTTGGCTGAGACTCGATATTGTTAGCTGACTTAAAAAGAAGCCCAAGACTCGAATTCTCATTTGGGATGGTGGTACTTAGTGTCCAAAACTAGGTTATCCTTTCCATATAGGTGATGGTGTCGGCAAGCACCAGACCCTTTACCCTTACCTTGGTGGATTTTCTTTGGCTGACTAGGGGCATCACCATCTCTTATGGGATGTTCTGCCAGCACTCGCAAAGTATTTTCTCAAGGCCCAGCTACATTTAAGTGTGTGAGGACGAATATGTATTCTAGGATTTTGAGTATCATACACAAACAAACAAAAACCACTTTTTTGATTGGTTGATCACATAGCTTAATTTAAAGGGAAATTTATTTTATTTTTCACTTTGTTTTATGTATGAAAATAATTTTTCTTTGATCATAGAATCTATCCTCTCAAATTTTTCCAAAACCAAACCTAGTTGACACCAGAATAGACCAAATGGGACCTCGTCAATCTAGGCATCTTTTGGACCTCCCCCCATTACTGGGAGTGGTTCCAGGTCTTTTTCCACTTAGGCGTCAAAGACAAAACACTGCCTCCATTATTGGTTCGTCCTTTAATGGGGCATCCTTAGTTGGGAACCCTAGTCAGTCTCCCAACACCACACCACATACCACTCCTCCCACAACCCCTAGGGGGTAGAGTAATGCATCCCAATCGAGAAACCAGCTGAATACATAGTAGGGTACGTTGCAGACCAACCCTCTTCCTAACCATAACTTTGTGTTTTCGCACACTGCAATGGCGTCAACCTCCCAGTCACCTTTCTTAGCTTCGTTGAATCTGCCTGATTTAACCAAGCTAACGAATGAAACCATCGCACACAACCCTACATGGCCTCCCATGTGCATGAAGCTCCCTTCAGATATTCCAAAGTTCAAAGGAAAGCAAGTGGAAGACCCAGGTAATCATGTCACGACCTTCCATCTATGGTTCTCATCGAAAAATATCATAGACGACACTATTCGATTGAGACTATTTCAATGCACTGACAAGAGTAGTTGCGAAATGGTATGTGGAGAAACCGTCAACTTTACATGGAATCTTTGGCACCCTCGCTATCGTGTTCCTAACATATTTTTAGTTACCCATTCACCATGATTTTGGAATGGAATTATTGACACATTTTAGATATACCCCCACCATCCATATCTAGACCATCTCCATGAATGGAGGCAGTGTCGTAGTTTATGTAAAGCTAAAATTGATGACCGGGTCCTCTTATATTTGTTCTTGGAAACTCTTATGACAGAGATATCAAAGGATTTGGCGCAATAGAGATCCACATTTGAATAGGACACTATCAGCAAAGCCCAACAGCTTGAGTTGGTTTATACGTAGCTAGGATACATTTACAACATCCTTCCCAACGCCTCGTGCCTACAAACTTATCGAGAATTTCTAGGCATATCGAACTCTATAGACGGACTAATTGGTTCATTAACCCAAGGTTACCTAGGCAGCAACAATCCAAACCCCAGTTACGCATACAGTTCTACCCAGAACATACCCCAACCCAGTTTTCAAAGTCATAATATACCTTAAAAAAAATTGACCAATAGGGTACCAGCGTATCACCAAGGAGGACCTTATCCTCTAGCTCAGGGGACCCAGTACATAGAAAGAAACACTAACAGAAGAGCTCCCCTCCAACAGCTAGGTGCAAACCAGGGATCGCGTTATGCTCAGTCTTCAGCACAAGACCTGCCAAAGAAGATCAATGCATAGGTGAACTTTGTGCAGCCATCCCAAAACCAACCACACTTATACAACCAGGAGAACTACCCTCCTAATGTGGTGAATAAAAAATAAAAAAGCAAGCCAAAAGGGAACCCTAGATAAGGGGGTAACAACCAGAAACGGCCACCGCCAGTCCAGGCCGGAGGCAACTCCAACCAAAATCAAAGCTAGGAGCCGAGCAATGCCCAACGATAGAGCAAAAGGCCACCTCTTCAAAAAAACCATTCTTGTTTGATATGTGGTGAGTACGACCACTATACTCACCACTGTCCTGATCTCCATGAGCTGAAGAAGCTACAGAGTAACCCTAGCCCATATCTCGCTAAGAAATAGATGAATTAAAAGTTACCTAATCTTCGAGATTTACATCGTGATGCCACGTTCTTGTAAAAAGGAACCTACCACCAAAGGCAAAGGAAAAAAAATCTGTACCAATCACCCATGCACTCTCTGCAGCAACTACGGGCACTATACCCATCATTTCCTTACATGTCATCAAGCAATCCTATCAAGAGGATCCCTCTAGCCCGGCATCCAGAAATGAACCTTGTACCATCCTATACCTACAGGAACAATGAAGGTAACAAGAAAGACCACCAATCATGCCCCCTCCTATTTTACCTTGTACACTGTGTGATGAACGTGGTCACTTCCTCAAAGAATGCGCAACCCTGGAATTCATCCACAGATGGTATCCTATACAAAGTGTTTACTACGTTGGATTGCGAGCAGCGCAATTCACATGTCCGTTATGCACTGACAATCACCCTTTGGAGAATTGTCACTATATCCCCTGATTCTAGCTAGCCCTCACTAGCTTATGCTCAGCCATAGTCCGCCTCTCCCAAGAATATGACATTGATGCGGAGTCCACGGATAGCTCCACAACTCAAGAAGACGTGAAAAGAAAATATATCATGTTCTTGTCAGTTGAAAAGTGACCAATCAGGGAACCCCTAGTTACCCCTAATAGCTCTCTACAGAGAATACCAGCATGCATGTTATGCAAAATGCCCAATCATGTGGTCGCCACTTGTCCTGATTTAGCAGTGTTATGACATTGGTTCCCCACCAGACCTCAAATCGAGTACGACGAAACCCCCATATCAAGGATATTCTACCTAATATGTCAAGCCAACCATTACGAGCAACACTACACTTATGTCTTGCAACTTCATCCTACCATTGACATAATTCATACCATAGAAAAGAGGGAGTATTACCTCCGTAAGTGGTATAAAAGGTACACCACCGGGTCAACAACCCCACCCCCACGGGGGCTTGGTGGGCACACCAGGACAACACGCCAACCAAACATTACCCAAGCTAAGCTGAGGATAAAATGCGGACTATGCAACATAAATGACCATCGAGTCAACCATTGCAGAGAACTGAAGCCCCTTGCAAACAATTTTTTCATAGTCTCCTCTCTCCCTTAGAAACTCCTCCCTAATCAAGAGAAGATCACGTGTAGCTATTGATGGATTTTTTCACACTTTCACCATATGATTAAATGTGTACGCCTCCCCAAGCTAAGAGCGGCAAGAGCAACATTAAGTCTACACTCCCCCAAAGGATTAGACACACCGAGGCCAACAACATGGAAATGGAAGCAGAAGACAACCTCTTCTACGACGGATCCTTTCTAAGCATCCACATCAAGGACGTCAAGTAGCATTGATTCCCATACAATCTACTTTGTTGGGATATGATACCATGCACTATCTACACTGTCCAAAATCACACGCGAGAGTTATGCCCGGTAATGGAAACATTCAGGCACCTATGCGGCAGGCACAATTTCCACCTACAAGAAATTGACCATCCTAGCGGGGAACCCAAGCTGGCGCTCTCCCAGAATCCCATTACAGAGATTCTCCCCCCATCGAACGTCCATGACACATGATTTGTATCATCATATAATAGAAATAGGATTGCAGTCGCCCCCACATCATAGGATTTCCACCCTACTCCTATCGCAAAAAATCATGGTACCTTGCACTTCTGCATTGATTTCCACTAGATCCCAAATTTGCATGCCACCATCGAACTCCTTGATGATACCCAACCTCTATAACAATGCCTAGTACAACTAGATCTTGTCGACGAAAGTTGACGACATTCACTGCAACACAACGAGGCCCACAAGAAAAGGGTAAAATCATCATTCGATTGCCACATCAACCCTCGCTCATTCACCGAAGGAGAACTAGTCCTCCGTTGTGATGTCAGAAAAGAAGCCCTAGGGTCTGGAAAGTTATAAACATTATGGAAAGAACCCTACATCATCAAACATTTCCTCCGATAGGGGGCATACATCTTGATGGAACTAGATGGGTCATGCCTTAGCAACCCCGTCAATGGCCTTTACCTCAATAAGTTCTACCCATAAGGGCCAAAACAACCCTTCCCTAGAGTGAATGAACAAAACCCCAACCACTAAAATTTTTTGACCAAAAGACTTATTTAAAAGCACTCTAATGCCACCATGGATCACCAACTTGAACCCTAGTTTGCATTTGCTGACAGAGCGTCAAGATGGTCTCAAATTTGAGTCACAGCTGCCTGGGTCATCTACCACCTTGACCGATTGCCACTCTGCTGAAACGGTGTGTGCATCGGCTCAACAACAAACAATAAGGTAGAATATCATGCCCTCATTGGAATTATGTGCAATGCTCTCCATCAGGGCATATGCCATATGCATGTCTACCTTGATTCCCATCTAGTATTGTCACAATTAAACCAAGCATTTGAGACAAGAAATACACATCTGTTTAGAAAATATTTACGTGCAAAAAGATTAAGGAGACAATTTCACTATATCACATTTACACATGTACCAAGGAGTCAAAACAAAACTACTGATACAATAGCTAACAATATTCTAAACTGGAATGCATCTCGAATAAACCATCATACATAAAAACCAAAAATATAGATATCCATCAACATAACATCATACATAAACTGAAATAGGTGAGACATCATGTAGAGTAGCAATATATATATATATATATATATATATATATATATATATATATATCACAATGTATATGTCTGGGTACAAAAATAGTGTCGCTGACCCAAAAACCAGCCCAAAGATACAAAAAGTTGTCAAAAATAGGGGAAGAATCCACATGGTGCTTTCTCGGTGTACAAGTATACTCTAGGGCGATTCCCCTTAGGAGGGGCACCTGGATCCACAACCACTCCCCATGCCACCACTGGAGCTGCTGTCACCACCGAGACTGCCACCCAATGTAAAATAAGCCGATAGTCCCTCTTGCAGGCGATCACAATCTCCAACCAGAGCTCCTCGAGGTCATCCATAAATCCCTGAGTAGGCATCCCCTGGGTGAAGCGGTCCACTCGATCCCATGTATCCTCTAGAACTGACACTCGAGCAGTCAGTTCCATGACACGAGCATCTGTTGTATTTGTATGTGCCACCGCTATGTCGGCATGACCCTTCTCGACCGCAGCCTTGACAGTAGCCGAGCTGCTGTCCTCTCCTGAAGAGCCAGTACAACCATGAGTTCCTCTAGCAATGCCTCCTCCCTGACCACCCCTAGGTCGCCGTAGAGGATCATGGCCAACCAACCGACCCACCGGGTGACCCACATCACCAACATTTATAGGAGTAACAAAAAAAATGTCAGTGTCAATAGAAAAACCCATAAGTATAGATATACTCAGATAAATACATAAAACATACACAACATACTTGTGGGCCCCCAAGCATAGCTAAAAGCGAGACCCATTTCTGGGTCCCCCCGGAATTCCATCCCCGCATATGGGAATGGCAAGAACATATTCGGGTTTGCCTCGAACTAGGCCTCTGTTGTGGTGTTACAATAACCTCCCACCATGCCACCATCGCATCGCAGCATCATCAGAGCCCACCTCCTCATACGAGGCTCTTGTGGCCCCCCAAGAGGCACCACCACCACTGGCCTCAGCAGCACTACCCTCTCATAAATAATGTTGCACAAAATGCTAGCGTATGCAAACAACTTCGATACACTGTGGACCTTGTTGAATTGTGCCACCATCCTGTCATAGAAAAAGTGGGCAGAGTCATAAAAATGCCTGCACCTTAGCCGGCACAAAAATTCAACCTGCGGGCCTGATGCCCGATGCGGAGCTGATGACCCGGAAAGTCATACAATCACCGCCAGAGCACATCACTCTACCAAATCTATCATGGAAGTAATGTTGATGCACCCCTCTGTAAGAGGCGCCCCACCATAGTGACATCTCTGAAACCTCTCCAGATCCCATTAGGGGAATTTTGAGGTAAGAAATGGGCCTCATAAGAAAAGTGTACAACAAAAATAAACTTTATAACAACCAATAGGATTCAAGATGATGATGTCATCCATAATGGATGATTCACCATTTTTGGAGTAAAAAAGTAAAAATATTAAAAAATAATAAAATAATAAAATAACTTTTTCAACTCGTATTTTAAACTTATCTCCCAAAATTTTTACTCAAATTTCGAGCAGGAGTACTTGTTGGATGCGGAATTTAATTCCTCATCCAAGGAGTACCCATGTTGCATACTTTTGATGAACGCTTCTACACGAAAAATGAGAAATACATAAAAAACATGATTGTAATCACGTTTTTTTTATGTATTTCTCATTTTTCGTGTAGTAGGACCCATTGAAAGTATGCAACATGGGTACTCCTTGGATGGGGAATTAAATTCCGCATCCAACAAGTACTCCCGCTCAAAATTTGAGTAAAAAATTTGGGAGATAAGTTGAAAATATGAATTGAAAAAGTAGTTTTTTCATTTTTCCCTCTAAAATTTGATGATGTCATCAAATCTTATTAGATTTTTTCCACTATTATTTTATAATTTCCTTAGATGGCCCATTTTAGACCTCAAAATTCCCCTAATGACTCCCCTAGAAGGGAGTGCATACCTCAGCGCTTCACCATGAGGCAGTAACCTGGTCAGGAAATACACATTCATCCTGGGATGGATGACCAGGTTCATCCCCTGCAACACGAACATGTTGCGCCTCATGCGCCTGTGTCAGTTCAAGTAGCATATAAATCGGTCCTATGATCGTAGAATCTTCTTCTCCTCAAACTTTAGGAGCCCCCATTGCGCCAACTAACGGCATGCCCCAGCATCAAAAACCAACGTAGTTCGAAGCTCGAGCCAATCCCACTTCCTCCACAAAAACTTGTCATCAAAACAGGTACCCATCAGTACAGGAAAACACAAAAATAGGAAAAAGACCAAAATATTTTTTCGCCTCGACTTTGCGCGCCTATCCCTCAGATAGGCGCACTTAGTGCACGTTTGTATTTTTCATAGATGCAGTTAAGGTTTTCCAAAGAAGGGGAACATAACGCTTTGGCGTGCTTCTCCCCCAAAACTACGCACAGAGAGGGCGCGCCTTTATGTTGGTTGCTCGCGCAATTTAGGGAAAAAAACACCTAGAATCCATACAAACCCAGTCAGTACGGACCCCATAACCATCAAACTGAAAATATTCAAGTGCAAGACGTCATGGAGGTTACCTGGGCATGGTATGACTAATCCCTGGTGCTCAGGCTAACTGCAATGGTAGGAACTGCTATGCAGAAACCTCTGACCTCTCAAAAAATTCAGCAAGTACAAATGTATTGAATTAGGTCCATATTCACCTATATATTTCCCTTTTCAAAAACTTGGGAGGACCATAAGGAGAGATCATAAGGTCTGTTTTCTGAATTGTAAGTTGCACCATAACCAACACTTCACGATCAACAGAGGTAATGCCACACAATTTCACTCCCAAAAAATTATTTTTTCAGTGCTGGCAGGTATGCCCTCTCTCATTTTCTTTTTCAAAAAAAAAAAAAAAAAACCTCATGACTTTCAATAATATTCGATAAGGAAGATGCTTTCACTTGAGGTATTTTTTCTGCTGGAAAAGCTCACAAACCATCCAAAATGCCATCTACTGAAAGTTCTATAGCACGTATCATTCTACCCCCAAATGATAGAGTCCCAGTCAAATTTGCGTGTCCTCATAATCGACCATGTTTACCATCACCTCACCCTGCACATGATAAACATCCTCATTGGTCGATAGAGCCTCTCCTCCATGGTGCTCATCACCCATAGTAGACCATATATCACAGCAAAAGTGACACCATGGCCATACCACTTTAGTCACGGAAGCACCTCATGCGCATCCATTCACAATGCATAAGGTCAAGCTTATCATACAAGCTAAAACCCCCTTCTCGGATGACTAGGTTGTACAAGCAGATCAAAAGCACACTACCACACCTTGCATTTGGCCCACCATACCTCCACCAACATAATCCCATCTATGATACTTTTCCGTCTGCTTCATCAACCTCAAACATGAGACCAACCAATGGGACCCCCACCCTCAGCAAAACACCTTCCTCACAACATCAGTGAGTGAACACTTTCATTTTTTGGGGTACCTGTCTCCATGTTTTGTACAAACCAAACCCCATTATTTTATTCTTTTGGTAAGTGTACAAAGACCTTGAATGGTGAACTACATCCCTTCACCCTCCCATCCACCATTTTCTCCCATGGCAACAGTCCCTGAACACCCTTGGTCGGAGTATTACACCTCCACTCACAAGCCACCATGACATTCATATCCAGTTTATACCTACCCTGGAAGTCCTACTGACTCGAGGGATTTCCCCATTGGAAATAACTATGATTGCTGCTAATCTGCTTAGTATAATCTGACCTTGGGCTACTGAATCCCCATCATTAGTTTTCAGTCACCCCTCGCCAACATGCCTATGTTAAACCCATCAAATCCAGGTCCCTGACCCCTCATGTCAGTGACGCCTCAGTTGGTTGAGGATTCCTTTTGTCGACTTCGACACCTATTCTCCAAAATGGAAGCAGTATCTTGGATTACCCCTCTTTATAAAAGGGGCATCCTCAGGTGGCACTATGGGGGACATCATTGCCTATAAATGTCATCGATCCTCCTGAAATTTAACTACAGCAGAATCTTTCATGTCAATATGGTATTGTACCTTACAACCATTGCACTTTGATCAAATTCGTTTAATACCCGTGCCTCCATAAGCATCTCTTTTAGCAATGCTTACACGAGAAGCTCCCAACCAACACCTTTTCATACAATGTGCAGTTATATGCCATACCGAATTTATGCATATGGGTACCATATTTGACCTATTGTCAAAGAACAAATTCCCCTGAGGGCATCAACAGTCATCGTCAGCAACCACCAGATCACTACCATATCAGTGATACAGAGAAAACATATACATGTCAAATATATTTGTTTAACTAGCCACAACATCACGCGCATGGGACATGCCCACCTCATAGAAAATTTGTATATGTATTGTATTATATTTGCTTACAGGGGTCCCTTAGGACACAATCATTCTTGGAACCGGTGCAGGGTCTTTTCAATTCCAAGCTTCATGCAGGTCTGTCTCTCTCTCTCTATGCACAACATATAGAAAAGAAACTATAATGTATTTCGGCTATACAATTCTTCCTAGACCTCACACATTAGGGGGCAAATTTTAACACTAGAAAATCGTTCAACAGAGGACGACATTATTTAATGTCAAGCAGAGGATTTACAGGGCCGAAGGATATTACAGAATCTGGAAAGTATTTAAAATTCTCTAAGGTCTAAGGAAAAATAAAATTTGAACAAGTCCTAACTACTTTTCCATGAATTATCCTTCATGAAGAGAGCCTTTGTGCGCATTATGGCGGGAAATGCGCAAAACCTTGGGAATGGAAAAATGTCACTTTCCGGGACCACACAAAGCAAAGGAAAAGTGATTCCTCACTTGAAGCCGCCTAAGGACAACCACCAATGCCTTGTTAAACATCAAGCGAGCACATAATGGAATATTTTGAGCACAAAAAGGAATCATACCCCTCTCTTGGGTCACCATCCATAATGTACCAAGGGAGGGAAGGAGGATTTGAAATATCCTATATAAGGCCACCATGAGATGAAGAATTGGTGAACACATTGTTATGCTGGCCAGAATTACCCAAGCAATACCAGCAGTGTGCGATCTGGAGTTGAAGGTAGAGGGGAATCAATTGTTGGCCATCTAACAAGTTCAATCCACTACAGTAGAGAGAGAGGGAGACTGCACTGAGGCAAGCTTGGGATAAAAATATCTTTGCATCAGGACTTAGAACCCATGTTCTAGGGGTGCTTTGGCAAGAGGGTAAAGTTTCACTTTTATTCCTGCCAGTGCTCAATAAGAGGGGCCAAGAGCCACCGTTCATATTATTATTGTCGTTTGACTCTTTTCAAAGCTCGTGTTTATTTGTTTTAGTTTTTAGTTTAGTTTTAGTTTATATATGCGTGTTATTTCTCTGTCTAGTATTCTTATGATTCTAGCTAGTTCCACTAACTTGCTTGAATCCACTTTTTTTCTGCTTGTTGCCAATATATTAAGTGGGTAGATCCCACCCGTTAAATTGGTGTGATTTCATACATACGTGCACCAAACACATCCAAAGACCCCCCATTATGTCTATAAAAGGAGGGTGAGCACTTGTGTTTTAGGCATCCACTATGTGCAACACATCCCAAGGATATAACTCGTGGAGGATAAGCAAACTTATGTTTTGGGCCATAGGCATAAGAGCGCTGACAATGTGGATAAGAGGAAAGTTTAGGGTACTCTTGTTGACTGTTATGAAGGTCGATTTGTTGTGCCAGAGGGTTGAGGGAGAGGAGATAATTTCTGTATGTTTTTAGGATATACTAGGGTGTTTAGACCCTTGGAAGAGACAATTGCATCCCTAGATGGGTATTGTGGGAAGGTCGCAGGCCTGAACCAACCTAAATAGAGCTACATAGGGCAGTGTTAGGGTTGGCTCATGCCCAGGACAACAACATTGAGGACGAGGGTACTTCCAAAGGGCATCCACTTTCATCTAGAGAAATTCTGGGTAGAATTGAAGGCTAGAAGAAGGGACTATGTGATGCCCTAACCAGGCCTAGATTGCAACAGTGAAGGAGACCTCAAAACAATGAGCTTAAGGTATGTATTTCAGTTCGTTATTGTAGATGTTGGATCCTAAATTGTTGATCAATTTTAAATCGTGATAGGGAGGCATGTGGAAGTTAATGATGAGGGACACATCTCATGGTTAGATGCCCTAAACCAGTGATATTTGCCATAGTAATTGGGCAGAAAACTTGGGTGTCTAAATCATGGAGAAGAGGGTTCAGCTGAAGACATGGTGATGTGGTATTGACAGGTTACATGGCGAGATGGGCTGGGAGTACTAGTGGATTAGTGATGCGCCTAGTGAACAACAGTTTCTTGTAGGGAAGATTGTTGATCGTGGAGTTCTATTGACGTGTCATGGTTGGTTGGGACAACTCAAGGGTTTCTTTGACATGGACGAGATCAGGATGATCGAGATGGCTTCATGTGATAGACTACAGGTTGGCATGCTAAAGTCTTCATCGAATCATGGTGCTACATGTCCGATATTGGTGCGATTTCCACGAGTGGTATTTGATCCAGGAGGATGAGTGCTTACAGGACTAAGCCAGTGGAGATCGTGTAGGCCCAAAGGGAGTCTATCCTCAGAGGGAGCAGCCGTATGGAAATTTGGGATCTTTAGGTTTAGGATAATGACCAGTGTAGGATCGGTTGATGAGCAGTTGTAGGAGGCCTTAAGAGCTGTTTGGAGGAGCCTAACCAGGACTGTTAGGAAGCCCTAACCATGCAGCCAAGGTGACAATAGGAACATCAGTCTAGAAGTGAATAAAGGTATGTTTTGTCTTGTTTTGAAGGATCATTTTGGATTAGCCTACATTGCATATTGTTGGGAGCCATTTGTTGGAGTTGGCTTGGGAATGAAGGAACTCCAACTAGGAGTAGATCCTGCTATGTAGTGATGTAGGTGTCCTAGTGTGGACAAAGTTGTTGTAGCCTATGGAAGCTAAGGAGGTAGGGTTGATGTGGCATGTTAGAAGCCCTAATGAGTGGGAATTTTCCACAATGAATATTGGCTCCTACATATGTGAAATAGATCCTCTATTGTAGAGAAAAGGGCAGATTGGTGAAGTTTATTGGCATCCATGTGTAAGGGTCTCCTAGGTGTAAGGATGCCCTAACTAGGTGTAGATGCTACAACATGGACTTGGTCAATCATGGACAGTTGGAAGGAAGCGTGGGAGTGGAAAAAGTGTGAACGTGGATTGGGAATTTAGGGTCTTTTGGAGGACAGCATGATAGTTTCCATTTTGGAACCTAGTGTGCAACACCTTGATGGACAATGGTAGTTGCTAGAGAGGCAGTTGTTGAAGCTCAAGGTTCTAATCAGTAAAGAGCAGTTTATGGAGCCCGAGACTTGTGTGTGGAGAAGGAATTATATAATAGATTATGGGCAGTCTTCCTAGCCCATGTTCATTGTGGGAGAGGAAATATTACAGCAATAGGTGGAAGCCCTTCATGTCCTGTGTTGGTCTTCATCGAAGTAGCACAGGAAGACCATAATGGGTTGAAGTCCTTGAGTAGCTGAGGAGCAGTCTTGGGAATATTGAGAGTTTTTCACAAGTGAAGTTGTGAAAAACTCAACAGGAGTCTCAGTTGGTTGTGCCCTTTATGGAATAATGCACAATTAGTGAGTAGATTGACAGATGAGGTTCAGTGGCCAAATGGAATTGGAGCATTGATAGAGGCAGGAGTTACAGATCTACAGTCGAAGGACTAGGCAAGTATAGGGTACGATCGAGAGGAGATGTGAGACCATCTACAACAAGATGGTCAGAGTATGTTTTTTTGTATCTTTTACTAGTGGATGTATGAGGGCCATTATCCCTGGTACAAGAGCCATAGAATGTTGTATTATATGTTGTTTAATATAGCGAAGTCAGGTTGAAAATTTATAAAAATTTGTATATATTTTGTGCATATGTGATTTAATGTTGTTTATAATCCATTGTGCAAAGTAATGCTATTGAGATTCTTGGTTTGGTAGCCTCAGATATTTTTAAGACTCTATCCTATACCCAAGGTCATGGAAAATCAACAAATTCAACAGTTTTTAGCCAAAATCGATGGATATCTTTCATTGGATATTCACAACTTGGAAAATAAACTGTGAGATCCACCTCTGTTGCAAAGGATTCTTCATAGTAAATTTTTCATCGTCGAAGGAACAAGAATTTATTTTCCAAGAAAGCCCATGGTTTTGGGGATCTACCTGACTTTTTGTTACCCCATGGTTCCCAAATTTTGATCCAAACAAAATGATAGTCTCAAGAATGTCGGTGTGGGTCAAGTTGCATAATATTCCCCTACACTTTTGGCATCATAAAGTACTAGAATGCATTGAGAACCTCTTAGGGAGATACATAAAGACTTGAAGAGCAGATCTGCACTTTTCCCAAAATCTGTGTGGATGTGAACCTCAGCAAAGGACTGTTAGATCACATCCTTTTGACACACAACAAGTAGTGTTGGATGTAGTTCCTTGATTTTGAGAACATGACCTTCAAATTTTGAATATGTCAATAGACGAATCATCTTCAACTTACATGTCCTGATGCCAAGAAAGAGCCACGAAGGAATAAGAAACCCAGAAAACAACCTAAAGGATAGAAATTTCCACTGCATTTTCCTAAGGGCAAAGAAAAGGAAGAAGAAATGTATCCACTTACTAATGAAGAAGTCCAAAATCCACAAGAAAGTGTATAAAATGAGGAATCAAATGATGAAGTGTCTGAATACCCACACCCAACAGTGCAACTGAAGAGGATTCCAAAAGAAAAGGAGCTAGGGGGTATCAAACATCACCATGCATCTGAAAGCTCGAACTCAAATAAGGAAAATCGAAGGAAAATCCAATAAAAGATGTAGATAACTAGCTGGAACTTGTATTAGCCACCCCATCTCAAGGAGAATGGCGGAAAGTAGAAAAGAAGAAATGGAGCAAAGGATAACATGTTTCTCTTCATATTAAAGTAGTTTATTTATTGGCTCTATGATCACCAGCCTTGACTGGCTTGATGGAATGCTTGGAAAGCATCTACAACATGTATTTTGGTTTTCATTAATAAAATTACGATTTTTCCTGCGAAAAAAATGTATGCCAAGACTTTCATACTAGATAGAAGGTAAAATGCATAGCTTGTCAATCCTAGGGGCAAGGTTTACAACATGAATCACTTTACCATCATTTTTTTGTTGTGCACACTGCACCAAATTGTCTAGCCATATGCCACAAAGGGTGAATAGTGGCTACACTTCTCAAACTCAACAAATCCATTGAAAACCACTTTATAGTTTTTGAAAACTTTGTGTTGTTCAATTGCAAGAAATTCCCAAACATCAACTTCAAGCAACTGTTTGTTTGAGAAAAAATTATGGTTAAATTTCTCAATCAACTATGTTTGAATTAAAGGGTATATGTGTTAGAAAAGCAGACATACAATGAAAAATCAAGAAATATCTCTAAATTTTCAGGTGTCACAAACACACTGTGTGTTATAGATTATTTTTTAGCATCTCACTACTAAAGAAGATGCACGTGTTCCATCCTCTAGCTTCTCATCAACGTCTACTTCTAATAGTGACAACCCTAGAAATCCAAATTGGCACTTACTACAAGGAGAACACATGTATTTATACATGGTAGTCTTTCAGTTTTAGGAACAATAACATATATCTTTAAACACCACTTTTGAAAGAAAAAAATTAACAATTGTAAGGTATTGATTGGACAGTAAAAAAGAATTGAAATGAACATACCTTTCAATCACAATTAAATTATATGTATGATCAGGTCAAACCATTGTAGAATCATCTATAATTACTACTATAGATTCCATTCCAAAAACAACATCTATATCTTTACTTTTAGGTGGCCTATCATCTCCATCTAGATCAGCCTCATCACCCTTCAAACTAATACATTCTGCAAGTAAATTTCATGTGGGATCAATTACTTTGGCCATCTCTGTGGCATAAAATTTGTTGCGTATTGTTCACAGGAAGTGCTTCTAGAATTTTGGGCGTTTGGTACTTCTATCTAGGAGGATAATTGGATGCATATTCCATGGTAGTTTTAGGTTCGATGGAGGACTAGCATTGTAAAGAGAGGATTTCTGTTTTTATTTGTGCACTAAATTTCTTGAGTCAGTTTTGGGGATTGGGTTGTTCATTGTGTTAGATTCATGAAATAATTTGAACCTGTGCTAAAGTATTGCAATGGAATCGTTACATTGGCCAAATTCAAGTTGTGCTAGTATTTTCCACCCTATTGTGCTTGATTCATTATATTTTCTTACATATATTCATATGGATTGGAAAATCTTTAGCATGTTTGAAATGTCTTTGCATGATTGTGATCATTGTAAGATGATGAGTTGTTACCATGTTGTTGAAAAATTTTTGCACGTTTTGTTTTGAATTTCTTCGCAGTATTGTAGCTTTAAACACAATATTTACTTCACACATACTAATATTCTTAAAAATGACTTCTTAAACTCTATTTAATCAAATATATGCATCCCAAGTAAATGGGCACATAGTCATTATCTCGAATTCATTTTTTGTCACTTTGAAAGGTTGGCACAAAAAACTTAATGAACATATGGTTAATTTTAGATACATCTTAAGAGAAGAAAAAACAATGGATTCAATATCCATCAGATAAAATCAAAATAAACAGGATCTTGTGAAATTTTGAAACGCTAGACACACCACTAAATCTAACGAACTTCCTTTTGATAGAGATCAGAAATAAGTACCTTGTTCAATTGTAATTGCTATTTCATTTGGTAACTGTTATGAAACCAGCTCCAAAAAAAGAAGAAAATAGAGATCAACGCCTTAGAGATAAACCACTTCGAGGGGGAAAACTACAATACATTACATAAATGAACAATTCTTGGATGATACAAATGACAGAACCTCCTTATATATATAGGAGTCCATGGGGTCACAATATAATCCTAGCTGACCTAACAATAATAATGTAAGGGAACAATATTAACAATATTGGGGTTACATGGGTACAATAATAACAATAAGGGGGCTACACTAATAACAATAAGGGACTACACTAGTCATATGGGGATCTAACATGTCCCTCTCCAAATTTTTTTTTTCCTCAATGCTTAAGTAGCTATGGATGATTCTGTATAAAATTATCATCTTCTCATGTAGAATCTTCAGTGGGTAAGTTCTTCCACTTGATGAGATACTCTGAAATTGATCGATTTCATAGCTGTCCAGTTCTTGTTTTCGTGACTGTCTCACATTCCAATATGATTTTTCCTTCCTCGTTAAGATCTGGAAATATTGTTTGAAGTGAATTTTATCACCTATAACCTTCTTTAGGCATGAAACATGGAAAACTAGATGCACTCGCAAAGAAGCAGGAAGCTCCAACTTGTATGCCATAGTACCAATCTTTTGCAACACCTTGTAAGGACCATAGTATTTTGGTGATAATTTATTATCCTTCTTAGCGTGCTTGAGGAACATTTGTTTGTATGGTTGTAGCCGTAAAAATACCCAGTCTACTACATCAAAACCTCTCTCTCTGAGGTGTTGATTCGCCTGTTGTTTTATTCGATTTTGTGAAAAATTTAGGTTATCCTTTAAGAGTTGGAGAACTTGTTGTTGATGCTCGATGTGATCTTCCATTGCTTACACCTTAGAATTTTCTCTTAAAGATGATGTAATGGACGATGGATGATATTCATAAAGTGCCATAAATGGGGTCATTTTTGTTGTAGTATGGAAGGAAGTGTTATACCACCATTCAGCCAGAGGTAACCACCTAACCCATTGTGTTTTTTTATCAGATACAAAACAACGAAGATAACATACAAACATTTGTTAACTACCTCAGTTTGACCATCAGATTGATGATGATAAGATGAGCTATGAGCTAGTTGAGTACCGAAACAAGAAAATAATTCCATCCGAAAATTTCCAGTAAAAATGAGATATTTGTCGCTTACCATAACATTCCATGTAGCTTTTTAATTGATTCCATAAATTCAATAGAAATCGTACCTTCTTTAAATGGATGAGATAATGCACAAAAGTGTGCATACTTGGTAAGTCTATCAACTACCACCAAGATGACACTCTTTCCTTCGGACTTAGGTAAACCTATGATAAAATCCATTGAAATCTCCTCCCAACATTGACATGGAATGGATAAAGGTTGTAGAAGACACGAGGTCTTAATTGTCTCAACTTTATTTTGCTGGCAAACCAAACATTCTGCCACAAACTCTTGAATATCAAATTTAAGTCCATCCCAAAAAAATTCTTTCTTCACCTTGTGGTAAGTTTTTAAAAATCATGAGTGTCCTCCTAAAGGAGAAGTGTGCAATTCCAAAAGAATATTTTTTTTTAGTTGAGAATTCTTACAAAGATATAAGCGATATTTGTACCAAAGGAATCATTTTCCCAACTAAATGTATCAGATGTACTAGGATCTTGCTATAAAGTTTGAATGAGTGTCCACACTTCTTCGTCCTTTTTCCATTCATCCCTTGATTCAGTTATCCAAACTGGTTGGATAATAAAAATTTCACAAATCAATGCTTCAACCTCTTCATCCTTTCTTGAGAGAACTTCTGCAACAACATTTAGCGTCCCTTTTTGGTAGATGATTTTAAAGTCATAACCCGACATCTTTGTGACCAATTTTTGCTGCTCTTCTGAAGATAGCATTTTTTACAAAAGTGTTTAAGACTATCATGATTATTTTTTACCTTGAAGTGCCTTCCCATTAGGTAAGGTAAACATTTCTTTAGTGCATGCAGTATTGCCAACATTTACTTCTCATTAATAGCTTTTTATAAATACTTTCCTTTGATTGGATGACTTTCAAAATCAATGGGTCTTCCTTTTTGCATTAAAACTACAACAATTCCATTTCCTGAGGCATCAAATTCCACAATAAAGGTTTTTGTGAAGTCTGGCACAGCTAAGACTAGTGCTAGGCACATTTCCACTTTAAGATGTTCAAAGGCCTTAGTTGCTTTAGGAGTCCATCAAAATGAATATTTCTTGAATAATGTTGTTAGAGGTGCTATTATTCTCACATAATTCTTAACAAACTTGAAATAATACCCTGTTAACCTGAGAAATCCTTGCAACTTCTTTATAGTTGTGGGGAATTTCCATTCCTTGATGGCTTTAATTTTGGTAGGGTATACCTTAACACCCTTGTGAGATACAATATGACCCAAATATTCCATCTCTTGTACTCCAAAGAAACATTTGGATGTTTTTGAATATAATTGTTTCTCCCCCAATAGGTTGACCACCCTCTCAACATGTTGAACATGATCCTTCCAAGACCTGTTGTAAATTAGTATGTCATAAAAAAATACTAGCATAAATTTTCTAAGGGTTTGAAAATGGAATTCATTAATGCTTGAAATGTAGAAGGTGCATTGATAAGGCCAAAATGCATGACCACAAATTCATAATGACCCTCATGAGTTCAGAATCTTGTTTTCGGAATATCTTCAGTCTTCATTCTAATTTGATGATATCTTGAATGAAGATCCAACTTCGTAAAATAAATTGTGCCATGCAATTCATCCAATAATTCATAAATGATAGGAATAGGAAATTTATCTATCCAATAATTCATAAATGATAGGAATAGGCAATTTATCTTTAATAGTGAGCTTATTGGGCTCCCTAGAATCTGGACACATGCGTCATGGTCCATCCTTCTTGTGCACCAATACTATTGGAGCAGAGAAAGAACTTTGACTACGTTGAATTATACCAACCTCTAATATTTCTGTAATCATACGTTCAATTTTTCTCTTTTGGACATAAGGATATCTATAAGGCCTGATGTTTAGAGGAACACTTCCTCAAATCAAATGAATGGTGGAGTCCTTTGGGAGTTTCAAACACCTTGTAATGATTTTCCAAGACTTTTTGAAGATCTGGAGAAATAGAATATTTTGATGTTGGAACTTCTAGTGAGCATAACTATGAAATTAAGCCTCATTGTTCTTTCTTCGGAAGCTTTTTAATGACATTAGAGCTTATTATCTTTCTTGGCTTCCCTGCGATACCCCGTAATTCGATTTCCTTTCCTTCCAAAAAATATTTCAAGAAAAGTTCTTGAAAACTTAAAGCTACGATCGCCAAAGATTGTAACCATTGTACTCCTAGTACAACATCAACACCTCCCATTGGAATGGAAAACATTGGATTATTCAATACATATTCCCCCATGGTTAGCTTGATATTGTGGTATTTTTCAGAGCAATTTATAGTTCCTCCATTTGCAACCATGACTTGACATTATGGTGCTGGGTATAGGAAACAATTCAATTCCTTGGCTACCTTGCAATGAATAAAATTATCGCTACTACCTGAATCAATCAACAATATTACCTTTTTCTTCTTGATATGTATTTCTGTATTTAGAGTTTGAGGAGTGGTAATTCCTGCCAATGCATTACAAGATATGGTCTGACTCATTTATTCTTATTATAGACTTGTTTCCTAGTGTATATCCTCTTCTTTTGAAGTTTATTTTTCATTTTCTTCATCCTCTTTAGAATCTATGTAAAACAATTTCTTCTTAGCACACTTATGACCTTTATTGTATTTGCTATCACAATTGTAGCAAACCTCTTTTTCTCTTTTTTCTTCCAATTGTTGTGGTGTCAACCTTGTAGGTTGTGGAGGTCTAGGAGTAGCAACACTTCCATATTTATAGATGTGAGTGGTAGGCTTCCTTGTCGCCATAATATTACATTCATTTTTTATTTCCAGATTGAATGCCGTCTCCAATTAATCTGGTTAGCAAACGTGAACTTCATGTTCGATGTTATCCTTTAAAGTCCCTATGAAGACATCAATCATGTGGTCCTCTAGAATATCAGTTACCCTTATATTCAATTTTTGGAAGTCCTCAATGTGCTCCACTACTGAACCCTCTTGTTTGAGATTTATCAATTGGCTAAATAAGGTGTTGCTCTTTGTATCCTCATAATGTGCTATCATTTCCTCTGTAAACATTGACCAAGTAACAATTTTTTTACGGGAGAAAAGCCATTGATACCATACAAATGTATTTTTTTCTAAATGTAAAGTTTTAATGCATACCTTTTGTGTGTTTTTCACATTATTGGGATCAAAATATTTCTCCATATGTAGTATCCATGTTACGAGATCCTTTCCATCAAAATTCCTCATATCCATCTTTGGAATATGGTGGTTCTTCCATCCAATATTAGAGTTTATGAAATCACAATTAGAATTTATTTTTTTGTCATCATGAGTTTCCTCTACTATCTTTTCACCATTAGGAAACATTTCTTGTATCAAATTTGTCAAACCCTCCATGTCTACTTTTATATCATTCTTCATGTTTTCCATGATGTCTTTGATGTCATCCATCTTAGCTTCCATGCTAACTTCGATGCCATCCATATTGGCTTCCACGCAATCCATATTAGCTTCCATGCCTTTCTTCAAACCATCCATATTATTCTTCAAACCATCCATCTTCGTTTCCACGCCTTTCTTCAAAACTTCTATTTCATTTTTTGTTGCTCTTTACGAGAGCGAAATTTGGTGCACCTGCTCTTGTAATTTTGATAGATCATGTTGCAATTCTTCATCTCCATGAGTCATAGTAGAGTATTCTGAGGACTTATTTGATGTTGAATTATTTTTAGGGGGCATTTTAGAACCCAATACTAATATGTATGCTCAATATTCCCCTGGAATCACTTAAAATTGAGTTTTCAAACAAGAGTTATAAAATTTGAAAAAAAAATACACAATTTTTTCTTGATTTTGAGGAGCTTGATATTGAAACTGGATTATCTCCATCATTTCGGATCTTCAATATCTAAAAGTCTGTCCTATAGTATCCCTCTGAATCTTCTTTTGAATGCCACATGTTTGACCTAATTTGGATACTTCAAGGCAATGTTATGGACTAGTTGAGTAGAGTGCACTTGTACAATGTGCTATGTCTCACTTTTTCCTACTTCGGCTCTGAAATTTTTGCATAGGAAACTAATGTCCATGTAATTGTGGTAACTTTTTACACAATTAAAATCCAATTATCAGAGAGAGAGATAGGACGATTTTCCAAGGCCACCTCTTTGAGATGAAATTCGGGAGCCTGAATCGACCCTAACTTCCATAGATCCTATCTCCAGAACTACTGGGAACCAAGATCTGAAATTTTTACAGGAAGTTCCTCAGGATTTCTGCTTCACTCTGTAATAGTTTCAGTATCTTAACACTACAAGGAAAAGACCCTCTAGCGGATGTTTTTGAGGAACCCCACAGAAAAATACTTCAGACATCTGTTTCTAGCAGAGGATCCTAGAGGAGGTTGGCGGGCGGAGGTTTTTTCGGATGTATTTGGTTTGGTGCTCTTATCAACCTAAAACACATCGGTGCATTCAATATGAAAAATCACCAGTGCATTACAAAATTGGCACACCGGACACCATGCGCTTCGTACACACAGGCCCGGTGCATTTTGTTTTTGTAGAGCACCGGTGCTTTACATGTTGACCGCACAGATACCACCCGATGTGGAATAAATGAAATGCACCAGAGCACCCAAAAAACGTGCCCAATGGTGGATGGTTAAATAAAAAAAATTACGACAAAAAAAACGCATAAAATATTGGCACACAGAAAAAAATGCGCTCTATACACAACCTCCCGCTGCTTTTAATTCAGCAACCGCGTCGGTGCGTGTTATATCGTTAGCTTCGGTGCCTCATAAAAATCTCACGAAACATAAAAAACCTGGTGCTGAATGACTGAAACGCATCGGGATCCCCATAAATGCCGTGCACCGGAAAAGGGTTTAAAACAAACAAAATTATGGCCAAAAAACTGCAAAAATCATTGGCTCACTGGGCATTGTTACTGGTGCGTCAGGTTACTGTACAACCCCGGTGTGTCACATCGCCATGCCTCGGTGCATCATAAAAGCGAGCGGAACATAAAATTCCCAGGGCAAAATGCTGGAAACCAGGGTCCCCATAAATGCTGCGCACCAGAATAGGGTTAGATAAAAAAATTACGGCCAAAAAACCGCAGAAATCATTGGTTCATCGGACACTGTTACCGGTGCGTCAGGATAATGTAGAGCACAAGTGCTTTAAAAATACTCCACCTCGGTGCCTCCTAAAAGCGCACGAAAACATAAAGAGCCCACTGCGACATACAAATAATGCACTGGTACTCCAGAAAACATCCCGCGCACTAGTATAGGGTTAAATAAAAAAAATTACGGCTAGAAAACTGCAGAAATCATTGGTTCACCAGACACTGTTACCGGTGTGTCATATTACTGTAGAGCACTAGTGCATTAAAAATATGCCACCCCAGTGCCTCCTAAAAGTGTGCGAAACAGAAAGAGCCTGGCTTGACATACAGGAAACGCACCAGTACTGCTGTAAAAAACCCGCGCACCGGAATAGGGTTAAATAAAAAAATTACGACAAAAAAACCGAAAAAATGATTGGTTCTCTAGACTTCGTTATTGGTGCGTCTCGTTACTGTAGCACACTGGTGCATGACAGTTATGCCACCCCGGTGCTTCCTAAAAGTGCGGGAAAACAGAAAGAGCCTGGTGCGGCATTAATACAATGCACCAGTACTCTAGTAAAAACCTGACGCACTGGAATAGGGTTAAATAAAAAAAAATTACGGCCAAAAAACCGCATTTTTCACTTTTTTCAGTGCTATAGAGCTCTCAAGCACCGGTGAAAGTTATCCTTGCTTGATCTGCACTGACATCCGTGCTCCCATTGCACTTATTGCACACACTGCTGCTATACATTGCCACCAATCTCCAGCTTGAATTTTATAAAATAGTGGACAAATTTTCTTTTTTAAATTGTACAGCCAATATGCCTCCTCGACAGGTAAATGTATAGGTATTTTTCTAGTTCTTCCATAATTAAACCTTTTAGCGGATTAGAATTTTAAAAAACCTTAAAATTAACCATTATAAAAAAAAAAAAAATTGTCGCGCGGTGTGCTCGAGCCATTCGGCTCACACCGGTTGTAGTGATCCCTGTAAATTTACAGGCCGCACCAGTTTGCGGTGATGCCTATAAATTTATAGGTCGTACTGCCCCTGGTGCTGAAGGCATCCGCACCGGTTTGGGGGCAGTACCGCGAGGCACATGGTGTGATTTTAAAGTTTTTAAAAAGTGTGGTGCGGTCATTTACCAAGCCGCACCGTTGAAACTGTTGAATCGCGGACACCCGGTGCATTGACGAACTTATCCGCCCCGGGGCATGTAAGTTTTTCGGCGCACTGGAACTGGAAATCGACATTGTCAACAGTTTGGGTTGGTAAACCGGTGCTAAGTGTATCTGCACCGGTTTCGCAACGGATTGCAAAGGTGCACCGTGTAATTGTAAATTTTACGATAAAGAGTGGTGCGCTCGGATACCTAGCCGCACCATACGATTATGTACGGTGGAAGGAGGGTGGTGTGCTGACTTAACTATAAGCCCAGGGGCATATAGTGAAGTCAGCGCACTGGCCTCCTAACACCGCACTTAGTGAACAGTGCGCTAAAAATATTTTCTGGAGCACTGCTCCCAATTATTTTTATATCATTATGTGCACTGTAGACGGTGCGTCTCTAGGTAGGGATGCACCATTATTGGTGCGTGACTGTGTTTTTGGTGCACCGTCTCTTGTTTTATTTATTTTTCAAAAAATATTTATATAAGTATATTTTTAAATACATGTGTCATTTAATTAAAAAACTGTGTTTAATATTTCAATTATTCAGAGACGTGAAAGGAGAGAAGAGGAGCAAAAGAAACAACAATAGGTGGAACAATATAACATGGTTCACTTGTGGGAGGCATGAGAGAGGGAGAGAGATGTGTACCCTCGCCCTATTATAGCAGCGACACAGGGGCTCCTAAGGTAGGTAGGCATCCTCAAGTTCTATGAGGAGGCTACTTCCCTAAAGTCCCATAGTGGTCTTTTGAGACATCTTATCCGAAGGTGGAATGCCCAACGACAGGCTTTCTGAGTTGGTATCAACCAATGGTACATGCCCACTGAGGAGGATGTTTGTTTTATTACAGGGATTTCGAGGAGAGGGGTGGATTTTCCCTTGATCCCCAAGGTTCGAGCTGGATGTGTGGTAGGGAGTCAGTTAGTTTACTCCCAGAGATACATTAGAGCAGACATATTATCTCCTTCAGATTTTCAGGTCTCTAGAGGACAGTTACGTATTGGTGCATTTGGTGGTGAGGAGGTCCAATGTATCTCACTTATAATTTCGACCATTTCGCACAAGATCACTAACGGGCAACACATTAGTTGCCAGCTTTTATATTATGTTGATTCTTTACCACAGCAGCCACAACTTGTCAGGTGGTCTACCATTTTTTTATGGCAGTTCCGTACAGCATTAGATAGATGTCATGATCGTGCACAAGGGAGGATCATCTTCCCTTTTACTTCAGAGATTTTTTTGTTTATTTTTTGAGAGGTTTCCAGAGACGAGGCCTTCTTTTCTTCGACAGCCTCGTAGGCCGGTGACTGAGGCATGTATGCATATGTGGGGGTAGATGATGCCCAAGAGGGAGGAGACTCTGTTTCCAGCGAGGATATCAAATGATGCATTGGGGTTGTTAGCTAGTGTTTTTGAGCATCCCTTCATTATGGTCCCTTGTCCTTATGCGGGGTTGGATTGGCGAGGGTGTGCCAACATCCTCTTCATAGAAGATGAGCTGCCAGATGATAGAAGTAATATTACTATTTTATTTAAATTTATTCTAACATTTTCTTTAACTTGTTTTTATTAAATTGCGTAATGAAATTGTCTAATTATTGTTGTGTACTTGTATATATTTTGCAGACATTGGCTCTTATGATGGCGAGGAGATGCTGCCACCACCACCTGATCTAGTTGTGGATCTTGATGATCTTGATGCGAGGATCAGCAGGAGGCCAGTGCAGATGATCAGAGACCCACTCCTGCTAGTGCGCCGACTCACGGTCGACGTATGAGCAGTGCTAGATACAGGATGGAGTTGGGTGGCCAAATCATTGCATTGCTTGTTGAGGCGGGCATCCACCTCACTGATTTTACAGATATAGAGGCCGATGATAGGCTGTTACAGATGTGGAGAAGCATGCCGCATGACATGTACAGCCTGATGCAGCATGTCGTAGGAGTTAAGACAACTTTTACGCGACTGACGAGGACTATTGCACGTTATGAGCGAGCTGCAGGATATGATGGACAGTCTGTGAGGTGCAGCATACCATCGACATCTCATGATCATTCACGGCCTCGCGCCATGCCAAATTTTCATGCAAAGGCTCTAGTAGCATCTACCAACAGTCATCATGGAGATGAGGCTCTATCATCGGCTGATCCATGACATTTATATTACAGTTGTATATTTATACCATTATTCAGTTATATATATATATATATATATATGTGGTCCATGCATTTTATGTTCATTTTGCAGTTGTACTTAATTTACATGTTGGTGATCATCATTATGTGTATGTTGTTAGGTCATGTTAGATATGTTCATTTAATGTGCAGCTTGTAGATAGATGTGTATGTGATAGCATGATATGTATATTTGATGTTTGTGTTGTACTTATGATATTAATATATAATGTTAATTGTGTTTTGTTAGATGATCATGATCACGATGATGCAGTAAGCGATTTTGAATGTGTTTTTTAGTCAAATATGATGTTTGTACGATGCTTATCATGAACGTGATGTTTATTAATTAATTTATAAATACCAAATGATCATGATATTGTAAATTTGTAATATTTGTATTTGCAATTGTATTTAAAATTCTAAAATTGTTATTGTACGTAAAATTGTAAAATTGTAATTGTAATTCTAATAATTCTAATTCTAATTCTAATTCTAATTGTATGTAAAATATTTGTAAAATTTTAATTTTATTAATGTGAAATGAATTTATTAAAATTTGTAAATTTGTAAATTTTAAATAATTGTAAAATAATAAATATAGAATAATATGATTTATTGTAACATAAGGAAATTTAGAAATAATGCAAATAAATTCCTGTACTTAATTAGAATTATCATTATTTTATTATGATCTTAGATACAAAAAAAGAATTAATTTATACAATACGCTATTGTTTTTGAGATCAAGCACATAATACCAAATTATCAAGTGAATTATTGATTTTAACATTAACAAAATGCAAATTACCAATTAATTCAAATTAATACATATTACATTAATATTTCGAAAAACTCATCTTAAAAAGTATAAATATTGATGAAATAACACATATTGTACCATATCACTCTCGGTTCTCATGATCACCCTCATTATCTTCTAGCTTGCATGGCATGATAACACTATTGTTCTCAAAAATATGTCTTGATCTAGGGTCATGTGTCAATACGAACCACCAATCGCTATCCAACACATCTGGTTAGAAAAACACCTGGTTGCAGTGTTTAGGGAAAACATAGGGCTCCTTAGCTTCATCCCACATCTTTCTAGAGTTGATACATATCAGCCTACTATTGCCATCTTCCTTTATATTATTCCGATCAAAGGTGTCCCACCACTTGCACTTAAAAATAACACATTGGAAAGAAGAAAAATCCACTTCAATGATCTCTTGTATCTTTCCGACGTAACCTAACGTCCCTCTTACTAGTTGTTGATCACGGTGGCTAGATCGAATAGATTGATCAAACTCGAATTCCACTCCACGGTCTTGTGTGATGTTTCCAGCATCGGCATTTTCTGTGCGAAAATGGTGTCCATATGCCCACATAGATGCGAACAAATGCACCTATTATAAAAAAGTTTAAAAAATCATATAAGTGTCATGTGTCTTATAAATAATAATCCAACAGTTGAAATATGAAATGTAGATGTCTTAATATAAGTTTTAAAATTACATAGTGTCCCAATTGAAAGATAAAGGGACACCAATAACTGTCCCATTTTGTATGACAAAGAATGTCTTATATAATAATAATAATAAATGTTTTAATTTATTCTATTGCGTTCTCCATTGTCATTCTCAAATGCAGTAATAAAAATTTGATTCATATGAATATTGTTATAACATATATATATGTGTCGACTTTTGATGAATAATGAATTTTAAAAAACCACAATAATTATGATATGATATAACAAATTAATCTAAACATCACATTCAAATCCATTAATAAAAATTTAATTAATATGAATATTTCTATAATATGTGTCACCTTTTGATGAATAATGAATTTAAAACAATCATAAGAATTGCACTTCCACAGGTCGATGTTTCTAAAAAATACAAAATGAAAATCGGTGTGCTTGTATTATTAAGCACACTGGTGTGTTTATACTACCTATCGGGAGCACACAAATACCAAAACCAGTTAAAAATATCGAGGCGTTTGTGCAGTACGACGCCCTGGTGCGTTTATGTATCTATACACATTGGTGTTGTTTTACCGCCTATGAGCACCGCATGAATACCGGTACCAATTATAAATTGCGGTGCATCTGTGTGATACTATCCACCGAGGAATTTTTTCTGTCTGTACACACTGGTGCATTTGGATGACCAATAAGCACCGCACGAATACCGATACCAATTACAAATCTCAGTGCATTTTTGTGATAGTACGCACCGGGGCGTTTATGTGTCGATAAGCGCCGGTGCATTTGTATGACATATTTGCACCGCACAAATACTGATACCAATTGTAAACCTCGGTGCATTTGTGTGATACGATGCATTGGGGCATTTATACAAGAATATGCACCAGCACATTTATACAACCTATGGGCACCGCTCAAATCCCAAGACCAATTAGAATGGCCACATGCGTTGTATCACCAACACTAGGCTTGGTGCTGTTATTTTCCTTAACGGCCCAGTGCATTCTTGTTCGACTGCCCTGATGCATTGTCTACCGATACGCACCAGTGTGTTAAAACTTGATAAGAGAACCGATGAAAAAACATCCGTAATAACCTCCGGCTACCCTTTTTTTTTTAGTTGTGTTGAATTTCCATCAAAAGCTCCGCCAAAACCTCCGTTACCAGAAACAGATGTGGTAGCATATGTTTTTTTGACAGTTTTGGCCAATTTTATAACACTAAAAACCTCCTTTATAACCTCCGCTAGAGGGTCTTTTCCTTGTAGTGTAACCTTCGTAGAAAAATAGTTATAGAAAAAATGCCAAGATGACTTGTTTAGGTGAAATTCGGGAGGTTGAAAAAACCCTAAATTACACAAATCATATCTCTGAAACTATTGTGAAACAAGATCTAAAATTTGTACACGATGTTCCTCCGGATTTCGGTTTCGCTCTGTAAATTTTTTATCTTTTAAACCTTCGTAGAGGAAAATTTATAGTGAAAATTCCACAATGCCTGTTTGGAGCAGCAAAACCCTAGAATCCAAAGATCTAATACCAAATGTGATGAATCCCCAAAAATAGAAGAAAAGAGAGATCAACGCCTTAGAAATCAAGCAATTCGAGGGGGAAACCTCTAATACATTACATAAATGAAAAACTCTTGGATGATACAAATGACTAAACCTCCTTCTATATTTAGGAGCCCATGGGATCATAATATAATCCTAGATGACCAAAGAATAATAATGTAAGGGAAAAATAATAACAATATGGGGGTTACAGGGGTACAACAACAATAATAAGGGGGCTACACTAATAAAAATAAGGGACTACACTATGTATTATTCCCAAATGGTGAAATGCAACAATACATGTACTAAAAATACATTTTCAGAAATATATGCAATAATAGTTAAATGCGGCCCATGGATCCATTAATTTATACATTATAACAGCCAAATACAAAAGGATATCTGAAACAAATCATGGTAGCTTAGTTAAACAAGCCTCCCATGCCATTATTGCTCAAAAATCATTCAAAAAGAGGGGATGCAACCATGTATAAAAGCTGAAATACCCTGACAACGTTATTTTATTAGGTCTGCAATAGCAGTAGGTTGTAAATTAGATCTAGAGCTACTATGTGCATAACAATTTATATATATATCATATCCATGCACTATACAAGCTCCTCTATAGAACCCCCTTGGGGTTTTCAGCAAAACACCAAGTACACATTGTAGATCTGATATTTAAGGCTACAGATCTGCTAAAATATTCATATCTGAAAAGTGGATCTAATATTATATTAACAATAATATAACCTTCTCCAATATTTCTCCAAAGTGAAGGGAAGATACCCAACACTAAGAAAATAACCTTTGCAATGGTGTGTTGAACCACCGTGTATCTGCTCCTTTAGAAATTACACAAATCTGGAGCTATACTACATTGGAGGGGAAAAAATGTGGTTGGATTGTAGCCAAGATATGAAAATGAAGCTCAATACCTTCAATACTGTCCTTCCAACACAGTAGAACCCTCCTCCACTAAAAATGAGCACTAAAATGGCCTAGATTTGAAGATCTAGTCTCCACTTGCTGCAGCGTACTAAAATAGAAAAACCATCAACATGATCTATGTTTTCAAGGAGGATGAAGCTTGGCCTTCAGCCAAATAGTGGACAATATTGTTCAAGACGCCTCCAAGATCTACTCAATGGAAGAGGTGGGATTCCCGATCAAGAACATCCTATGCTAAACAACATACAATCTCTGCTAAACAACAAGAGAAATTTATATGTCTAAACATACCATATATTGATAAAATCATAATCATAAGATAACCCCATATGGCTGCCATCCTCTTCCTTATAAACAGTGTGAGCCTTCTCACCTTGGGTCCCACTCATTAGGGTTTCCATCTTCATGCAATGAATCTCCCTCCAAAACTGTGTTGTCCCATCATCAATGCCACTCCTCCATAACAATGTTGTTGTATTTGGTCAATCTTGACTGGATCTTCATTCAATGTCTTCTTCCACACTCAAGGTGGCTTCATTCTAACTATCTAAACTAAACCGTATTCCCACTCGGTTATCTTCATTAATGTTCCACTTCCTCCATACTAGCGTTGTTGACTTGGCAAACTTAGCCTTGTCCACATGCATTAGCCTTTGTTCACACATGAAGGTGTTTTATCCAACTATGAATATGATTCCTTTCCCCATTAAGAGGGATTTTATTGCTACTAAAAATATTTATGGGCCTCCCTACCCATTTATTCATCTAACTATTTGTTTAGAGCAAAATTAATATCCCAATTAGTTGCATGCTAATTTAGGAATATTACAATCCTCCCCTACCAAATTTTGCTTGTCCTCAACCAACTGCAAGGATAGAATTGAAGAGCCTCTTCTCTTCCTCCTGTAGCATCCTCAAGTGATAATTTCCTTCAAAGGACATGAAGCTTTCTCATCAATGTGTTCTTAAGTTGTTCTTCCCATGTGTAAAAGTATGTCTTTGGTGAAAAATCCAAATGGCTCTCGTCATGAAAAAATGAGATATCCATGGAAACAACTATATGTGGTCGAGAGGCCTTCTTGAGGCATGGAATATGAAATATATTGGGAATCATCATCCCCATGTGAAGCCTCCATCCCCAAGCTATCATCCACAAAAAGTGAGTCACCCTCCAACATGGTAACTCTTGAAATATCACCTCCACCTTAGGCTCCTGCGAAGAAGGTGGGTTGCATAGCTGAATATGTGGGATCAAAATTTCCATCCCATGCTATCTCTCTCTCCACTTATGATAAATGTAGAGCTACTACTGAATATGGACTGCAATAATGTTTCCTTCATGGACAAAAAAGGAAATAGGGTCCTCAGAGATCCACCCTTTGGTTCTTGCCCAAATCATTCCATACAAAATGAATATGACATTATTATCATCATATTGAAACCAAGTAAGAGAATTAATTGAAGGTTTTACATAGTGTTGGAAGGTACCAATAGTTTCTCAAGTAGTCACAGTTTAGTTTTACCAACTGCAGTTTCAGAACATGATGTGGCAAGTTGTCTCCCAATAAATTGTTAATTGTACAATTCATCACACTTACTAGTGAATAGTAAATTGCATCATATATAAACTCAACATACATAAAATAGTACAACACTTGCCCAAATCCATACAAGAAATGGCTCTCTTCCCCATAAGTGTTGGTCCCAAAATGACCATGAAGCGCAATTAGAGGCTTGCCCTCTTGTGGAACAATGCACTGTATAGAGATGGTAAGAGAATGAAAATACTATGTTAGATAATAAATAAGTGAAAAAACACAGTTCTTACCCTCTACTAAGAGAAAGCTGATAATAAGACCCATGAATGAGTCCTCGATAATGATATGGCATAGTCCCATGAAGAGGAATGAACTATGTGTTGTAAGTAGATCTTTCTTCTTATGCTTGAAAATCCAAGTCAAGAAGGTCATATCATGGTAATAGATGTCTCCATCCACTACTCCATCACTATCATCTCCTTCATGCCCATCAAATGCATTGTATGTGAAGTGATCCTAGAGACACTCCATCAACAAACCCTAGCTACCAAGTGACAACGTTGTTGGTCTTTGTAATAAGGCTCATGTCATCTCATAGCTCCATCCTTTGAAATTCCACATGTCAAAGCCATCAATCATAATGTTGCTATATGTGGTAGATTCCTTCCAAAGTGGAACTACCTCCTGATCCTCCAAGGTTAAGGAGTAGCCCCTTTGCACCATGATGGTGCCATCTCCTACTCCTGCAACATCATGCAAAGTATGGGAGAAGACTAGCCCATACTCCCTCAATAACAACCAAAGCAACAACAACTCTTGTTGCCTCCCCACACCACCATCATATAAATCATGGAGAAATATCATAATAGTTGATATGAAAGATATCACACCACCCAAATACATCAAAAATCCTTGCTGCCATATGATGTAATTTTCACGCGAAAGTCCACCCACCACCCTACTCTTTGAAATAGAATGTGTAATATGATGACCAAACTCTTTCAAGAGTAACAAACGAAGTCTTTCCTCCTACTGTCTAGTGTCATAAATATGCAAGTCTTTTCCCAATCTCTTGCTCATCAACATCACCCATCCAACCCATGGTGAGTGTCTATCATAATGTCCAAAATTGGCATTCCTCCAATGGAGAATACGATCCTCCCAAATCAGATTTCTATCTTTGAATTTCATGGGATGTTGAAATGCAATATTCTCAATGACCAAGTTAATCCCATAAGGATCCAAATAGGTGGTAGGCAAAAAAATTCCATCATGATGTGAAAGTTTCATCAAGAAATATCCATCACAACCATGAGATATGTTATCCATCATAAGATGTCCCCCAAAAACTAGCTGCCCATCCTCTGTCATACATATGGGAAGGTCATTGGAATGCTCCAAAAATGGTTGGGCCCCCAATTCATCACTCCTGCTCACTGAAAATGCTGTTGATCTCCATGATGGTGCATCTACTATCTTCAGATCATACTATAGGCTGGACACATAGTTCTACATAGCATGGTTCAGGACAATACTCATCCCATCCTCCAAAAATCTACACTCCAACCCCAAGAGTTGTGTGTAGCTCAACAATGGCACACTAGGATGACTATATATATTCTCCTTGAACAAGTCAAGGCTGCTCAGTGCAATGATAGTCTACTACTCCAAATTAGCAATGTACTTTGACCTTAGGTCATGAAACGGTATATTCCCACAATCCTACATATGATGTGCTGAAGTGATAGAAATTGGAAACATGTGCATACCTTGGTAAAGCTTGGGAAAAACTTGTACTACTACAAGGGTTCCTCTTTCTGGTGTGATGGCTTCCCCAACTACTGTTGATGATGGATGCTCTTCTATGGCTTCATCATTGCTGGTACAAATCTCCTCCTCCTCATGCATCTCCAGAATAGTGCATGGGACTCTAGATGTCAAGAGATTAAGACTACTTTGGAAAGGTGCAAGTGTTATTTCTTCTTATGTAAGTGCTCTTGAAGCAAGTGGTAGTGAAGGCTTCTTCTCATCTGGCTTATTCTTGTCAAACTTCTTGATCAACATTTGAGTAAAATCTGCAAATGCAGTCACTCTTGCATGACTCAAATGGCTGAACCACCAAATGTTTGCTTCACCCTCCAGGTGTAGCACTACAATCTCAACAACTTATTTCTCTACTACTTGATGTAGCAGGAAAAATGCATCCAATCTCATTCCCCAAGCCCTTTCTATGCATGACGATGACCAATCAAAGGTAGACAATAGAAATATATTTCCCTTCTTCCTTCTATTGCTTCAAGGTTTCCTTTCTTCTTTGAGCTGAATGAACTGTGGGAGAGTTAGATTCTCCTTGAAAGCTCTAGGTTGAGACTTATATTCTGAAAGATACTCACTTATAATCTCATCATCTAAGTTTTCTCCATCTCTATGCCTCTTGTCTTCAAAATAAAAGGCCATAGTATGTTTCTTTGTAGCTCTATGCAATACCAGATCTTCTGTTTTTTTGATAGGAAGTGCATGGACCTTCCTCATCATGAAACCCTAATGTGGTTTCACTTCCTTTCTCTATTTCTCTCCGCTTCACCTCCTTGGTGAGGTCCTTCTTTGATTTGAAAAGAGATGAGATGAAACTCATTCCTTCCCTCATTCTTATCTCTTTCTCCTTCTCTTCTTCTTATTATAGCATATTGGCTGAAAACTCACAGGCCGAGCCAAGATTATGCTCTGATACCACTGTAGTATTCCCAAATGGGGAAATGCAACAATACATGCACTAAAAACCCATTTTTCAGAAATATATAAAAAAACATTCATTTACACATTATAACATCCAAATAAAAAAGGAGATCAGAAACAAATCATGGTAGCTTAGTTAAACAACCCTCCCATGCCATTATTGCTCAAAAATCATGCAAAAAGAGGGGTTGCAACCATGTATGAAAGTTGAAATTCCCTTGCGGAAATATTTTATTGGGTCTACAATAGAATTAGGTTTTACATCATATCTAGATATGCTATGTACGTAAAAATTTAGATCTGTAACAAATCCATGCACTATACGATATCCTATATATAACCCCCTTGGGGTTTTCAACAAAACACTAAGTACAAATTGTAGATTTGAGATTTAAGGCTACAGATCTACTGAAATATTTAGATTTTAAAGGTGGATCTGATATGATATGAACAATAAGATGAGCTTCTCCAATAGATCTCCAAATTCAAGGGAAGATCCCCAACACTTAGAAATTCACCTCTCCAATGGTGTGTTGAACCACCCTGCAACTTCTCCTTTAGAAATTACATAGATCTGGAGCTATATAACACTGTAGGGGACAAAATGTGGTTGGCTTGAAGCCGAGATATGAAAATGAAGCTCAATACCTTCAATATTGTCCTTCCAATGGAGTAGAACCCTACTCTACTGAAAAATGAGCACTAAAATGGCCTAGATCTGAAGATCTAATATCCACTTGCTGCAACTTACTGAAATAGACAAACCCTCAATAGGATATGCCCTATCAAGAAAGATGAAGCTTTTTCTTCAGCCAGATAGTGGACAATATGGTGCAAGACTCCTCCAATAGCTACTCAATGGAAGAGGTGGGATTCCCAATCAAGAACACCTTATGCTAAACAACATACAATCTTAGCTAAACAAAAAGAGAAAGTTATATGTATAAACATACCATATATTCATAAAATAATAATCATAATCTAACCCCATATGGCTGCCATCCTCTTCCTTATAAACAATGTGAGCCCTCTCACCATGGGTCCCTCTCATTAGGGTTTCCATCTTCATGCAATGAATCTCCCTCTAAAACTGCATTGTCCCATCATCAATGCCACTCCTCCATAACATCGCTATTGGATTTGGTCAACCTTGACTGGATCTTCATGCAATGTCTTCTTCCACACTCAAGGTGGCTTTATTCTAACTATCTAAACTGATTCATATTCCCACTGGGTTATCTTCATTAATGTTCCACTTCCTCCATACTAGCTTTGTTGACTTCGTCAAACTTGACCTTGTTCACACATGAAGGTGTTTTATCCAGCTATGAATATGATCCCTTTCCAAATTAAGAGGGATTTTATTGCTGCTAAAAATATTTATGGGCCTCCCTACCCATTTATTTATCTAACTATGTGTTTAGATAAAAATTAATATCCCAATTAGCTGCATAGTAATTTAGGAATATTACACACTAGTAATATGGGCACCTAACATTAGCCTGCGAAAATTTATGTGAACATCATCAGGATTACCAATAGATCTTCTCATGTCAAGTGTTCTTCTAAGTATCTGCCCAAAGATAGAATATAGTCAGAGATTGATGCATTGCAAGAGATCATTCTGGTGGATAGGAAGAAGTTGAACATACCCAATCTCTTTAATTTCAAGAGATGTACATGTTTCGAGAATGTATTAATAACTTACTAAAACGTTGGTTGTGTACCAGTCACCTATAAGCATATTTATATCACCATAAGGCAGAGGGAATGGAACAAGGATTAGGGTCGTGCAAGGTACACTTAGTCCTCCAAAACCCCCTGTAGCTTTTTGCAGATATAATGATGGAAGGTAATAGTAGCTACCTATCTGGTCCTTCACTTGGAACTTGCACATAAAGTTATTTCATGGTGGTATGGGTCAGTTTGTGCTAGGTACTCCATCTTGCCACAAATTTCTCCATTATCTGGTGATCTTTGATCTTCTATAACAGTTGGGGCTTCACTAGTAATGCACATGTACGGTTTGATGTGTTCTATAGAAAAAATGTAGTTCGCAAGTGTGAATTTGTTTTGTATACTTTCAACAAACGATTTTTTCAATGATATACCATAAGTGAAGGCCATCCAAATGAAACCTCCACTAGTTGAAATTGTTAGAAATGATCATCTTATACATTAAAACATTCAGTAATAGCATAAATCACCAAAAGTTGACATTTAGTTTCATTTTTCATTCCAAGATTGAGGCTTCCACGTGGGAGTAGAACCATAGAAAGAGTAGAGGAGAAAAGAAGAGTTGCTTTTAACACCTCTAGATGTTGAATCAACAATTCACTGGCTCAGAAACCGTAGAAAAATGGGCTTGAATTTTTGTCAATAATGTCTAAGTTCTTCTTCAATAACTGATCCTCAACCCAAAAAGTCCTAATGGTCATTGCCTTTACTATGGGCTCGCCAAAATTATTTGCAATGGGTGATTTCATTGTACCATTTAGTCTCATCAGTTCTTTATTAGAAGAAAAATAGTCTTCTCAAATACCATTGCATTGTCTCCTGAACTGTGCATCGTAGGCATTTCCATTGCCCTCATTATTCCTACCACTCTCCATAGAGGTAGTGGGTTGAACCTTCCTCAAATTTTTGAATGTGATTGCGGCTTCATAAGGCATGAATTAAAGTGTGCTTTTATCAGTTCTTTAGCAGAAGAAAAAGTATTCTCAAATACCGCTGCGTTGTCTCCTGAATTTTGCATTATCATCGGCCTGCCATTGCCCTCATTCTTCCCGCCACTCTCCAAAGAGATAGTGGATTCAAACTTTCTCCTGAAGTTTTTGAATGTGATTGCGGCTTCATAAGGCACAAATTAGGGTGCCAGTTTTGAAAGTTGTTAAGCTCTCTGTGTGATCGTGTGATTGTGGCTTCATACGGTACAAATTAGGGTGCCACTTCTAAAAGCTGTTAAACTCTCAATGTGATGGTGTGATTGCGGTTTCATAAGGCACTTAGGGCGCCAATTTTAAAAGCCATTAAACTATCTAGTGGTTTGGAAAAATAATGTTGACGGTATTTATTTTTCCCAATTTCAAATATGTCAAATATGGTTATCATTTATTGTTTTGTTGAACAAAATTTGAATGTGTATTTTAATTTTGAGTGACGTGGAAAAATAAAATTTATATGTGTAAAGAGAGACAATCACTTTACATATAAGGAAGGGGTAGTATTTATAGTAGAAAAAATTTCATCATAAGGAAGGGTTAATATTTATAGTAGAAAAAATTTCATGAGAAGTGGTTTTCTAAGAGAATAATTATAGTAGAAAAAAGTTTGTGATAAGGGGTTTTCTAAGAGAATTTTGTGGAGAAATGTTGATAAGAGGGGTAATAAATTAGGGTAAAAATAATTATTAAGGGAAAAAGGGTAAGTTGGTTGGTTTAATTGGTCATTATTAATCTTATAATATTTGTTTAGTTTTTTAATTCTTCTACCTAGGTTAAATGGCTGATAAGACATTTTTCCTATCTTTATAAAAGTTGAAAGGTAGAAGCCTCCAAGGAGTATGACCACCCCACAAGTGTATGTCCAAACATCTTGACCAATATTACTAAATCACATGTTATTAGTATATACTATCATCATATGAGATAGAATAATTTTGAGTTATAATGACAATCATTCCATTTCATCTCATGTGTACCTCAAATCACTTTGATCAATTACTTTCAATCTAGAAGGGTAGTTTCCCCAAGCAGTGTGACCACCCCACACGTGTCATTAGAGATGTATTGACCCTTGCTAAATTGTATGTTATTATTATGGACTTGCAACATATTTTATATACTCTTGGGTTACACTCGAAATCATTTCAGTTCATCTCAAGTGTAGCTTAAGTCAATCTAATGAGTTGTCGATCTCAAGTTTCTCCATAAAGTTTTCCTTGAAATAAAAAAAGAGCATCTATTTCAATCTTTAATTGGATGAAATACACATCTTCCTTGTGAATATTTTCTTAACTTCATTAAGTAAGGGTTGATAAGTATCTTCTTGTTTTCATTGGATTCATCAAAGAATTAACATTTTATTCATCAACTCTTGACTATGAGAGGCTGAATTCTAGTGTGAATTATCACGTGTGTGTTAATGTTATTTTTTCAATTGTAGTTTTAACCTCCACAATTAATTTGGTTTAAGTCCTCTAGGTGGTCATCAATCACCTAGCCGGTGACCTAATTAGTCAAAACTTATAGATTTATTAAACTTTTTAGTTTAGTCACTTATTATCTAGTCGTATATTTTATCCAAAGACTAAATTAATTGTTTCAGTTAGGCATTTTTAGTTTAGTCACTTAAAATTGCTCAAATTTAGTAGTAATTCACTTAAAATAATTGCGGTGACTAACGTTTTTACTCACCTAGTCACTAATTTCATCATTTTGTACTAGTGGAACAACAAGTTAAAATGAAAATAAATGAACACATATGAGGGTTAATAATTCAGGACCTTACCTTTTCAAGAGGGTCATGTTAGGCATACCAACGCTAGTGCAAATACATGCAGTGATTTGAAAACAAATAATAGATCTAGCTTGTATTTGACTTGTGTGAAATTTAATACTTGAAATAGGTGTATGTTTTCTAACTGTTTAAGTTATTTAATACCATTTGTTTTTTCTGATATTAAACATGTGTAAAAACCATATAATGTAGCAAATAAACATCAACACATAACAACAAATTTAATATAGGACTTCACCTGAATATTGTGGGCTATGTCTCTTTGAGCTCTTCTCACCTTGACTTGGCTCTTTGGGATTATGGAAATTTTATTTTACAAGTTACAAAATCAACTCCAATGGTTAACCGAACTGAACCAATGGGTTTAGAATACCATCATACCCCTATCATGGCTGTCTTCACTCTGAAAATAGAACTAGGTTCCCTTAGACTTGATTTCCTTGAGTCAGTACCTTGAGCTTCCCTGAGCTTCTTTGTGGCACTAAACCCTCAGAAATCCTTTTCTGTCCCTGAAAAATCACCTATTGTCTCCAGCACATATGAGACCTCCAATATGGATTGATCCTTTGCTCCAAAAGAACACTGGCTCCCTAATCTAGGCCTCCATCTAGTGATGGCCCTGGGCTGCCAAAAACTTCCATGTGGCTCTTTGACCTTAATAAGTATTCAAATGGCTCTAAAAATCCTTTCATTGGATTCAAAATGTCAAAAAAAGTCATAATAGACTATTCACTTCTAGAAATTGGCCTCCGGCTGCTCCGGTTCCGCCTCCAACACCTGATGGCACCCCTTGGCTCTAGGGTCATTGAAAACTTATCTGTGGCTTCATGAGATATAAAGGTCCTCAAAAGCTTCTACAACTTCCATCAATCAATTCAGAAGTATCAAAATAGTCAGAAATGACTATTGGTTTGTTGATAATGGATACTAGTTGCTCTGGATAGGCCTCATTCTCCTGTTGGCACATGATGGCCTTGGTGGCCCCTAGAACTTATCTAAAGAAAATATTCCTTAAAAATTCCTCTACAGGCTCTGTAAACCACACCATTAGTTCTATAGTTTCTAAAACATCCAAAATTGACTATTGGATTGTTGAGAAAGGCCTCTAGCTGCCCTGGGTAGGCCTCAAACTCCTGTTGGCCCCTGGTGGCCCTGGTGGCCCCTAGAACTTCTCTAGAGAAAGAAACCTACTCAAAAGTACTCTGATGGCTCTACAACCATCACCAATGAGTCTGGAGTTTCTAGGAAATTCGAAATTGACTATTCCCAGTCTCAGAATGGATGAATCTAGCTCAAGATAGAGCCAAACATAAATTTGTCCAGTGTCCCCTAAAATCCCTCCACTAAGATTGGAGGAACTGAAGTTAATTCCAATTAAATTTGGAAAATCTGCCATTAAATGGGCTCCAACTAAAAACTCACAATGATTGACCGTTACGTTAAATGCTAACCATTTTCATGTGATAGGCATAATGGCAGAGACTTCGAGTTAAGTTAGATGCTTAGCATAAACCACACAGAAACTCTGTGGTTACCGTTACATGTGACACACTTTGATGACAGTTCGCGGTTGGAGTTACTATTGGTGGTTAGTGATAAGCCCTTGGCCTGGGGTCACGGGCCATGCTCGTTTGGGGAGGGGTTGGCCCCCTCCAGACCCCCAAATGAAAACAATAACACATTAAATAAAATGTGCCCACCATATTGTTAAGAACTACCTCGTAGAGTAGTTGGTGGCGGTCCATGCGCGCAGGTCGGAGGACACGGGGTCGAACCCCCCGAACCTCATAAAATTTTATACCACTATCTAGGGGACACGTGGCAGCCTTAGGGTTGGCCCAGTGTCACCCTATAATTGGTCCACATTAAAAACGTACAACTCATCCGAAAAACCACAATGTGTCACTTGGCATTCACTGGTTGGCCCAGAAGGAATATTTCGAGTAATATTCCAAGAATATTCCCTAGAATATTCTCTTATTTCTTAATATCCAAAACCATTCAAACTTGGTCAAAATCTAGAAATTACAGTTTAGTAAACTTTTCAAAACGTGATAACTTCTTCATATGGTGTCAGTTTTTCAAACTGTTCACGGCGCCAGAATCAGGAAGATGAGATCTATCTGGTCTCTCAGGTTCGGCACAATTCCGAACACTTTGAAATTTAAGCTATCACTTAGGTCCTTCATCCAAATATGATCACAAAGGGCCAAGTTTTAGTGTGCCTTAAGTGCCAAATCATCCTCTATTACTTCTCTCTTGATTATGAATAATTGATCTCAATTTTTTTTATCTTAAACCATTCCAAAGAATTCCAGGGCATCCAAACATGTGCCAAGAATGTTCCAGTGCCAATATTCAATATGTGCTAGGGAGTTATAGGGCATGCTATGGAGTTCCAAGTTTGCTAAGGAGGGAGTTAAAAGATATGCTAGATATTTTCAAGGCATACTAGAGTGCTAGGGAAACATACCAAGATGTTCCAAGTGCCAATGTGTGTTGAGTGTCAGCGAGTTCCAGGGAAACACAAGGGAGAACTATGTCAAAAGGCATGTAAATGAATAAATAAGAGTGTGTGACATGGAGTGTCAATGACTTCTAGGTGTGTTAAGGAAGGAGTGACATGGTATGCTAGGAAGTGCTAAGTCATGCTAGTGTATCAGAGTGGCATGTGGCCAACATGTGCCTGGTGATAGGGTGTGCCAACACATGGTAGGAAGTGTTAGGGAGTCATAGGGAAGCACAAGGGAGAAATAGGTGAAAATAATGCTTGCAAATGAACAATTAGATAAAATTGTAACTGACAGAGAAGTTTAGTGGATTTCAGATATTAATTCCAGGAAAGAGACCAAACAAAAGATGTCACTAGAGATTTAATTAACAAACTACAGAATGTATCAAGTAAATGTCAGAAAGGATTTTACTATAAGTACTAAGAGAAAAACAAAGGGAGATAGCTTCAAATGCATGAAATGAATGAATAAAATTGTAGTAAGGATTATTCAGAAAATTATATGAGTGAAACCTTCAGGAGAGGTGACAATGTGGTTAGTAGGTGCCAGAATAAACTATAAGTGAAAGCGACAACAGAATGTTCCAGTCGTGAGCCACACAGTAACACACACCAGTAGGATGAGTTAATATTGGCTATGAGTAGCCTAATATTAGATATAAGCCATTCTTAGGTGAACAAAGCATAGTCTAGTTGTAGTAAATGAAACTTGGTCAAGTTCTTGTAGTCGAGGCAGGACATGGTTGGGTTCTCAAGTCTAAAAAAAACTAAGGGTAGTTATGAGGACATGATAGTTAAGGAGGGCAAAGGCATCCCAATGAATTAAAATGTGCACTAAAACATTCCATTTTGTGTTAATGCATGACAAGGAGTGTTTGGGAGTGTTAGGGCATCACAAGGGAGAACTTGTTCAAAGTGCATCGAAATGAATGAATAAGAGTTTTTTTTAGGAAGTGTCAATGAATTCCAGGTGTCCCATGGAAAAAGTGTGTTAGGAGAATTTAAAATTATGACTTGCAGGAGGAAATCATATGATTACGATAAGGGGATGGAGGAATCAGTTTCAGACAAAAGGAGACTTTGGGCTAGACACAACACTATTCTTAAATGACCTGGTTGGGCTCCCAAGTCGCAAAAAAAGTAAGGTTATCTATGAGGGAATGACAACTAGGGAGTGCCAAGGTGTTCAGGGAATCCCAAGAAGTTATAACACATGCTAGAAATTGCCAAGGCATGTTAAGCATTCCAATATGTTCTAGGTGCTGGGGTTAGGCACCAATGCATGCTAGGGAATGCCAGGGAAATATAATGGAGGGCTACTTTCAATTTCATGGAAATAAATGAATAAGAGTGTGTGATAGGGAGTGTTATCAAGTTCTAGGTGTGCCAATGAGAGAGTGACAAGGTATGCTAGGAAATTCCAAGGAATGATAGACTAATAGGAAAGTATTCCAAAATGTTCCAAGTTCTAGGGTGTGCCAATGTGTGCCAAGGAGTGTTAAGGAGTGCTAGAGAAACAAAAGGGAGCACTATATCACAATGCATGTAAACAAATGAATAAGAATGTTTTACAAGAAGTTTCAACGAGTTCCAAGTGTTCTAAGGAGGAGTGAAAAGGCATGTTTGGCAGTGCTAAGGAATGATAGAGTGCTAGGGCGGCATGTGACCAAGATGTGCCAACTCATGGAAGGAAGTTTTAACTAGGAGTGCCAGGGAAACACAAGGGAGCACTACCCCAAAATGCATGAAAATGAAAAAATAAGAGTTTGTGATTGGAAGTGTCAGTGAGTTATGGGTGTGATAAGGAGGGAGTGACAAGGTATGCTAGGCAATCTTAAGGCATGTTAGAGGCTAGGGCGACATGCCAAGATGTCCTATGTGCTAGGGTGTACCAACACGTGCCAAGGATTGTTAAGTAATGTTATGGAAACACAAGGGAGCACTAGGTAAAAATGCATGGAAATTAATGAATAATATTTTGTGACTAGGAAATTTAATGAGCTCTAGGTGTGCTAAGGAGAGAGTGAAAAGGTATGTTAGGTAGTGCCATGGAATTCTAGAGTGCTAGGGTAGCATGCCAAGATGTTCCTGGTGTTAGGGTCTGCCAATGCGTGCTAGGGAGTGTTAGGGGGTGTCAGGTAAACACGAGGAAGCACTAGATAAAAATGCATGGAAATGAATGAATAACAATGTGTGATAGCAAGGGTTAATGAGTTCTAGGTGTGTTAAGGAGGGAGTGACAAGGTTATATGCTAGGAAATTCCAAGGCATGTTAAACTACCAAGGCATGTCAGGAAGTTATAAGGTGTGTTAGGGAGTGTAAAATCATGTCAAGGAATGTAGGGGATAATAACACATGCCACATAATGCTAAGGCATTTAAGACATTTCAAGTGTTATTCCATGTCAAGATGTAAATTGTACTTCTTAGTTGTTTTATGACCATAGTTTGATGTGATGAGCCTTGTCTTGGTAACTTGTTAACTAAGGATCAATTGAGATTGGACATGGGTAGTATAAGATGAGTTACATGTAGTACTTAGGTGAACAAGGTATATGTTGGATTTCCACGACACATGAGAATTTGGGTTTGGTCTTAGAATATTTGATGCAAACAAAATCAAGTGCTGCAACACATCTACTTTGCACAACAAAATCTACACACATCAGGGAATCAACTAGTGCACATGAAATTTTTTAACTTTTCCAAACCGTTCTCCATTAAATTACAAACTATAATAGAATAAGCTAGATATCTTGTACCAGGGATCATGGCCCTTTACAATCACACTGATAGAAGGAATACAACTAGGGCTTGGTGCTAGTCCCTTGACAACCAATATACATTGAACAAGATAACGCTTGACCCACTTTTTGGTGGTGGCCATACATAGCCCTTTCAATCCACATGTCTTGAACACATCTGGCAGGTCCTCTTGCCTCCCATTATGAAAATACTCAGTTTTCCTCTATCAATGAACTCAACTCCTTTAGGTTACTGAACTCGGCTCAAAAAATTTTTCCCTCTATCTACCTCTTTTTTCCTTTAAGGTTTACAACACTTAGGCTTTTTGATCAATTGTTCACAAACCAGTTGTGAAAAACTCTTTGGTTTTTCCACTTTTTCCATACTACTACTCCAAGATGACAAGTGTAGGGATATGGAGGTTTCCCTTCTTCTCAATGATGCAATCCTCTACAATAAAATGAACTAGGGCTAGTTGGCTAGCCCACTTGATTGCTACTTCAGTCCTTCAAAGTCTGCACATCCTTAGGCCCAATACACCTACCCTTCTACAAGTCTTCTTGTCCTTCACAAGTACAAGACTTAGATCTCTTCTTTGACAGTCACCTAAAAACCCTCCAATTGTACTTGGAATGTCGTCAATTTTCCCAATCACAGTCAATTATTTTATTTATATAGTGCCCACAACGTTTCCCTCATCTAGGGCTCTTCAAATATTCCACCTAATAGTGATTTGAGTCCTCCAAAAACCACTATTCTTGTGTACCAAATTCTTTGTTGTCCAATATATGAAAAAATATGAACTACTCATCTTATCATCCTTCTAACAATTTACATATGATTGAACTAGGGTAAAATATCATCTAGTGAAAATCCATTCAATAAATCTTTATAGGCTGCCTTAGATCTTTGTCCAAAACTCTATGGGAAGTCCACCAAAATCCACTCCTCTTCATCTCAAACCATTCCTCATATGGCACATTTCTTCTGCTCCATCTTCTACTTAGATTCCACCTTCATTCAGATTTTCTCTCTCCACACATAGTTCTGCAAACCATCTTCCAAATTTGTCATATATATTATTGAGATAAACCTCTCTCTAAGGGTCACAACCCCTCTTCTTCTATGCATATTTGTCACAGTCTTAATGGCATGCCTTTTGGATTGAATATGCTAGGAAAACTCCCTAAATAGGGAATTATACTTCTATTCTAATTTCTTTAGAACATACCCTATCCACCCATAGCAAAAACGAAAACTCTTTCCTCCATAAGAGACTCGGCCTAGCTCATATGGATCCATAGATTCTAGACATTTATTTTATTGAAGCTTGACCTAAACTTTAGATCTCTATGACCCGCAAAATATAGCTACCTTAGTAAATATTACACCTACGACTACTCCTGTTCTGGCCCTAGATTCTAGTGTAGAACCTCCTCCATTTTTTTTTTTCTTTATCATAGACCTTGCAACCTACTAACCACCAGAAGGTAGGGTCTCAACCCTCTCTACTATTTCAAAATTTGATGTAGCCTTCACATAGAAACACCACTGAAATCACATGCCCAAATTCTCATGAGTTGCCTCTCTTGAGCTTGATCTGCCATAAGAGAACCAACAATATTCCATCCTACTATTGTGAACCCTCACATGATGATCTTACTATTGGTGGATGATCGTTGCCTCCCTTTAGCAATGCTTACTCAACCCTCTAACTCGACCTACTTTAGGACTACATCTCTCCTTGCCACCTTCATCAAATGAGCTTCTTATCACTTCATGTTATTGCCTTCATACTAAGGGCTATTTAAATATATTTTCCTAGCTAGAACTCTTAATAACACTCTAGAAATTACGAAATTTATCCACTTAAACCTTAGGAAATATTATTTTTTCTTTTTAATTTTCTTTTAGATTTGAAACCTCATTTCCGGTCCAAATCCCTTCGCTTGGTTTATTTTCCAACATATCGTTTTGTGACCAAACTCACAAAAACCCATATCAATAGGGTTATGGGGTACCTCCCAAGCTACACAATTCAACAACACAGTCTTCTTGTAGTAATCGTAACTTGGTCCAACTCCTATAGTTAAGCAAGGACTTGGTTGGGTTCCCAAGTTGAAAATTAAGTAAGGATAGTTGTGAGGGAATGATAGCTATGGAGGGTTAGGGCATGCCAAGGAATGAAAAGGTGTGCTAACACATGTTGGAAAATGTTAATGCATGTTGAGGAGTGTTAAGGAGAGTCGAGGCATCACAAGGGAGTACTAGGTCAAACTGCATCGACATAACATTTAAGATTGTGTGCGAGGGAGCGTCAGCGAATTCAAGTGTGTTAGAAGAAGTTCATAATAGGATTTGCAAGAGGAAAGCCTATTATTGTGATAAGGGGATCAAGAAAGAAATTTTAGACAAAGGGAGACTTTGTGTTGGGCACAATACTATTTTTCCTTTATCTATTATTTTTTATATGACATGTGGCACACTTTGGCCGGATGGTCATGTTTTAAAATATTTTAGACAATTTCATATTGTACATTGTTATGTATAAGTTTTGGGGCACTCATCTTGTGTAGACTTATATCTTTTGTGTCTTGTGTATCTTTTGGTTCTTGCAAACTCTCAGTTAATTCTCTACTATTTATATGAACTGGACATATATGTGAGATATTGCCTATGTAAGCTATGTTTCTTGGTTGTTTTATGGCCATGTTTAGATGTGATCCTTGTCTTGGTAATTTCTTAAGTGGGTAAAGTTTAGCTTGGACGTGAGTGGCCTAAGATGAGGTATAGGCAGCTCTTAGCTTAACAAGGCACAATCTACTTGTAGTAGGTACAATTGATCAAGTTGTTACGACTGAAGCAGACCAATGTCACATGAACTGCAGTAGCTAAGGACTTGATAGGGTTCCTAAGTCATGAAAAAATATAAGGCCATTTGTGAGGGCATGAGTGCCAAGGCATGCTAGGGAATTCTAGCATGTGCCAAATAGTTCGAAGGAATGTCAAATATGATAAGTTGTGTCAAGTTCTAAGGCATTCCATGATGTGCAAGGCTGTGACAATATGTGCTAGGGACTATCAAGGCAAAAAAAAAAGAGAAAAAAGTTAAACTACAAGGAAATGAACACATCATAGGGTTAGTAAGTAATCAATTTACATTTTCTAGGAGGGGCATGCTATGCACACCAACACTAGGTGGAAATAAGTATCAAGTGCCAAGTATTTTTACATTCTAAGTGCCAAATCATCCTTTGTTACTTCTATTCTACATTCCAATAATTGATCTCAAATAAATTTAATATTAAACAATGACAAAGCATAATAAGGCACCGTAATGAATGCTAGACATGTTAATAATCATGGCCTCTTTAGGACTACATCTCTATTCTCCCCCTTGATCAAATGAGCTCCTTCTCATTTGATGTTATTTCCTTCATCCTAAGGCCTCCACAAATAGTTTTTCATATACCTCTTAGGAACCCTCTAGAACTTACGGGTTTTATCCACTTAGACCTTAGGAAATATTAATTTCCCTTTTCAATTTTCTTTTAGATTTTAAACCCCATCTCGGATCCAAAATAACTTTGCTTTGTTTCTTTGTCCACAAATACTTTTGTGACCAAACTCACAAAAACCAATCTCACTAGGGTGTTAGGGAGTGTCGAGGCATGTCAATGGATAACCAGGTCAAAATTCATGGAAAGGAATGAATAAGAGTGTGTGCTAGGGAGTGGCAGTGAATTCAAGTTTGTTAAGGACAAAGTGTGTTATGAGAAGTTCAAAATAGGATTTACATGAGGCAAGCCTAGGTTTTTATACTAGGCTCGACAAAGAAGTTTTAGACGAATGGAAAATCTCACCAGGCTAGGAAAAACATTGTTTTAGTTTTAACTATTTTTTTAAATGATACGTGGAACACTTTGGCTCATATGCTCGTGTTTTAAAATATTCTAGATATTTACAGCAGATTACAGAAGTATAGAACTCACTGATATTACCATTCATGTCTTTTGAACCTTGTGGTTCTTGCAAACTCTCAGTTAATGTTATACTTTTATATGAACTGAACATACACATGAAATATTTCTTGTACTATACACTATGTTTCTTAGTTGTTTTATGGCCATGGTTAGATCATGTGATCCTTGTCTTGGTAATTAGTTAATTGGGACAAGTTGAGCTTTGATATGAGTGGCATAAGATGAGTTATAGGCAGTTCTTAGGTGAACAAGGCACAATCTATTTGTAGTAGGTGCAATAGTTCAAGGTGTTATGGCTAAAGAAGGCCAATATTGTCACATGAACTACAGTAGCCATGGACTTGATTGGGCTCCCATGTCATGAAAAAATTGAAAGGATAGCTGTGAGGACATGAGTGCCAAGGTGTGCTAGGGAATGCTAAGATGTTCCATATAGTGTGAAGGCATTTCAAACATGCTAAGTTGTGCCAAGTGATAAGGCATGGCAAGGTGTTCAAGGGTGTGTCAATGTGTGCCAGGGATTGTCAAGGCAACAAAAGGGAGAAACAAGTTAAAATAGAAGGAAATGAACACATAGGAGGGTTGATAAATCATCAATTTACCTTTTCCAAGAGGGGCATGCTAGGCACACCAATACTAGGGGCCAATAGGTGCCAAGTGAAAATTCTTAGTGCATTCTCAGTGCCAAGTGTTCCATTGTTGCTTCTCATCTACTCTCCAACAATTGATCTCAAATAAATTAAATATTAAACCATTCCAAATAATACCAAGGCATATCAACCTATTCCATACATGTTTATACTTTCCAAGCTCCAACATGTGCCAAGCGCCGATATGTGTCAGGTAGTGTTATGCATGCTATGAAGTGGAAGGGGATGTTAAAGAGTGCTAAGGTGTGCTAGAGCATGCTAATGCATGTTAAGGGGTGTTAATTAGTACTAGGAAAAAACATTAAGGGAGAACTAGGTCAAAATTCATGGAGGTTAATGAATATGTGGAACATGTGCTAGGGACCAATGTTAATGAGTGGTAGATGTCATGCCAAGGAGGGATTCAAAAAGTATGCTAAGCATTGGTAAGGCATGCTAAGGAATATCAAGGCATGTCAAGAAGTTCCAAAGTGTGCTATGGAGTTCTAGGGTGTGCTAATTATATGTGCCAAATAGTGCCAAGATATGCTAATACATTCCAAGTGCTAAGGATGTGCAGGGTGCCAGGGTATGTCAATATGTGTCAAGAAGTGTCAAGGCAACAAAATGAAGAACGAAGCTAAAATGCAAGGTAATGAATAAATAAGAGGGTTAATAAGTTGGGACTTTATCTTTTTCAAAAGGGGCATGCTAGGAACACAAATAAGAGGTCCCAATACATGCCAAGTTGCATTGTGTGCCAAGTGCTAATGTATGTCAATGCATGCAAACAAGTTGTTCTAGGAATTCTAGGGACTACATGCATGCTAACACATGCTAGGAGAGTTCTACGTTGTTCTAGAGCATGCCACCATGTGCTTGGACGCCAATGTAATGCCAAGATCTTCTAGGTAAAAATATGTTCCAAGACATGCGAGGAGCTAAGAAATGTTAGTGTGCCAAAGCATTAATTTAAGGTGTGCCCAAATTGTTGAGGAGTGTTATGTATTTATCATTAATAGAATTGATATAGTTTGATTAAGTATTAAATAATATATTTCCTACACACACTAGTGGAAATTTATCTAAAGGATATTTTCTAGATAATAAACTTAATAAATATGAGTCATGTGTTGACTCATAGGAAAAATCTATTTGACTAGTCATTACTTGAGGGAAATGATACACACTAATTACTTCTTAACAAATTGACTGAATCTAACCACTATGGAGTTGGAAATATTATAAAAAAGACTCCACAATAATGGTCTTAAATCTATGTCTTTTGATAAAAAATATATTAACAGGCGCATAGCATCATCAAAAACTCATTGGAATTGTTGGAACACCTAATCTCATGGGTAGGTGTGGAATGAAAAGTCACAATGGAGTCCAAGTGACCTTGGAATATGAAACCAAGAGTCACACCATTGTATTATAAATGTACATCTTTGTATAATGGAAACAGAAAGCCCTCAGTCACTTATTTACGGTGTTGAGTCTTGTGTGTACTTTTCCCATGACACCATGTGTGCCTTAACATGGTGTTTAACATGGTATCGTAGCGACGATCACGTCTCGCTCCGTATCACCGAGCTAATTGTGTTTATGGCTCAGGTATATCTCTGCAAAAATTGTTGGCATTTTTGCGCATTTGGAGGATTTTTAGAATAGTGTTTTGCCGCCATTCATAATTTTTGCCGCCATTCATAGGTGTTTTGAAGAGGAGCAACATTCCAAATTCTACTGAAGAAGAAGAAGCATTCAGAAATTGGTTTTGAAGGAAAGGCAGCACTGCCCATCTGAAGGTTTTCATTCTCATTTTTTCTGCAATTTCTATTAAATTCTGCACCATTTTGAGCTGCTGGAAAATAGTTTAAAGAGGGTTTCTGAAGAAGTTTCTGGCTTTTATTAGAAAAATTTGTGAGTTTTTTACTGGAGAAATTATGCCACATTTTTTGAGAAAGATTTCTGGGTTTTACTGTTGAAATAATCTGGAAAATTCTGCAATTCTGGGTTTCTCTGCTGCTAGAAAAATTCTATTGTTGCCCTCACTTCTGCACTTTGTCCATTCTGCCATATATTTGAAAGGAAGAAAATTCTGCTGCTTGAAGAAAATGTAGATTCTCTCTTCTACTCTGCTGTTTTTATTATTAAAAATAAAAATTAAAAAAATAAAAATTAAAAAAAAAAAAAAATTCCGGCAACAATCGGCCTCTCGGCCTTGTCATTCTACCCTTCATCTACGCCTACCCTACGCTCTCCCCACATCTCTCCATGCCTGCAACTATACACCCTAAACCTACGCCTCACCGCTCTATCACTCAACCTCACATACAACACTCACCGTGCGCATATCCATTCCCAAACTAACACACAGCCATACGCCCCCCTTTCAACAATACGCTCACCCTACTACCAAACCTAATCTACGCTTCCTCCCCATTTCACTGTTATACGCTATAACTCTTCCAAACATTCGATTCTCCACGCCATACCTTATCCCTCCCCTGCCCATACGCACACTCTGCACACTGGTCACCGTACCTCACCCCACAGCATTTGCTTCCCCTTCCCCTCACATACGCTCTCCCCTCCCTCAAACCTTTCGACTCCTCTCCTACGTGGCCATTAAATAATAATCCCCCCCATTAATAAAACCCCTCCCCATTTTAAAATTCGATTCTTTAATATTTCCTCTCCATTTAATAAATTTTCCCATATAATAATCCCCCCCCCCCCATTAATAAAACCCCTCCCCATTTTAAAATTTGATTCTTTAATATTTCCCCTCCTTAATTTTTAATGGTCCCTAATTTTAAATTAATTTCCATATCTTATTAATTCTCCTTTTTAAATGTCCTTTCCCATTTTTTAATTAATTTCAACAAAAAAAAAAAGAAAAAAAATTCCCATAGTTTCATTCCCCTTTTTTAATCCCATTTTAATATCTTCCTTTCCCACCCTTTTTAAAATTCCCCCTTTTTAATTATTCCCTTTTTTTAATTAATTTTTAATTTAAAAAAAAAACAGCAGAGAGAGAGAGGAAAAAGAGAAGATTTGAACAGCAGAAAAAGAGGAATGACATGTGAGCAGAATTGAAGAAATGACATGGACTATACATATTGCATATTTGACATTGTGTGATTTGTGGCATATATAAGAGGGTGATTTTCTGAAGAATTTTACATGAGAAGACAAGTTTTCCATCATTTTCAAAACAGTTCTTTGAAGGAAAATTCAGTTGCATAGTGTTTTCAGCTACACATTTACAAATATTTTGCAGAGATATGTATTGAGCTGACATTGTATTTTGAGTAAAATTTGTTGCTTCTTCATTCATAATCAGTGTTTGAGTCATTGTTGATTGCCCTCCATCATTTGAGGAGCAGATTTTGTACTTGAGATTTCCATAGTTGGAAATTCTTTGCAGTCATTTGTATTTGTTGAATCACATTGTAAACGGGTGCATTTTCGGTTGAAGCCGACACCCTTTCATTCTTTGAGCCTAAGTTGTTGAAAATGGCCAAAATCAATGAGGTATTAGTGTTGTTGAGTAACCTCATTCATTCAAATGTTGATGATGTGATAAAAATGAGTAAGCATGCTCTTTGTAATATTCAGATTTGTTTACAAAATGCACAAGAAAAGATTGAGTTTTTGCAGTTGGAATCTCAGCTTCAACAAGAAGAACTTCAGCAAAAGAGTCACCATTCTGAACCTGTTTCTGTTCAGAAGATTGTGATGGACTCTCATCAGAAGAAAGAAGATAAAGTTGCAGTTGATCCACATTCAGTTCATTGCACTAGAGCAGATGTACATGCAGATGCAGCAATTCAACCTGCACTTCCTAAGCCCATCATAAGACCTTGGGAAGAGCTTGTCCACAACAAGCACAGAACTGGTCTTGGATATGACAAGGATGTGTCCTTTCATATTCCAGATTACACCAAGCCCATCATATTTCAGAGTGTTGGATTCTTGTATGACAGTTCACCAGCAGTTGTTCCAGATCCTGTTCCACTTCCACAATAGATTGAGAAATGCCAACACTGTGATCGAGTTGGTCACATGAAAGATCACTGTTTTGATCTTCATCCATGCAAGCACTGTGGACGGCACACCCATTCTTCAGACAGACAAGCTAGACACAAGCTCCTTCTCGCAAGAACCAAGATTCATCTTGGATGGATCACTTCTTGTCTATGGGCATCAACAGTTCAAGGATAAGAAGATGTTTGTGACACATGTTAGAACATGTTCACTCTGTGATATCGAGTAAACTTGCAATTGAGTTTTCTCCATCATCTCACCTTGTCCTTGACAGGGGGAAAAATGGTGGTCATGTACAAGCTTCGACGACGTATCAAGCGAGCCCGAGCCAAAATCTCTCATTCCACAAGTTCGAGTTGTAGCCGCAGCCCAAGCGAGCCCGAGCTACACCGTCACTCCGATTCAGAGATGTAGCTGTGAGACACGGATGCCCATGAGCATGCATTTGGTTGGTGGATAACCTAAAACCATCATCTTTGCCAGGAAACCTAAAACCACCATGGGTGAAGAGACCTCCCTTCTTTAGGTCGAAGGTCTCCCTTATGAGGACACCTCTAGCAGAAGCTTTCAGCTTCTTGCCAGTTTTGGAAGAGTTTCGGGAACTGCAACAAGTATTGCGTTCCAGTGTTGGTGGTCATCCTTAAAACATCTCTTTTTCCAACATTTCAGAGAGTTGATTCAGCCCAAGTGCTACCATGTATACTTTGCATATTTGTATTACAACTCTCTTTTTGGACTCACACATACCCCTTCGGATTAAGGGGGGATGTTGGAACACCTAATCCTCCATGGGTAGGTGTGGAATGCGAAAATTCACAATGGAGTCCAAGTGACCTTGGAATATGAAACCAAGAGTCACACCATTGTACTATAAATGTACATCTTTGTATAATGGAAAATAAGAAAGCCTCACGCTTATCTTTCATTGTGTGTTGAGTCTTGTGTGTGTGCATTCTCTTCCTCATACACCATGTGTGCCTTAACATGGTGTTTAACAGAATGATCTGCAGAACCGAATATTTGATCGTCACCAAAAGTAACAAAACGATCATTAGTGAGAGTTAGTAAAATTTTGTCACTAGAAGTGTCACCAAAGTGAGAATTAGTGATGGGCCTTTAATGACCCTCACCAAAAGTGTGATTTAAAATGGCTTTGGTAACGAATCTTAAATGACCATCACTATATACACTTAAAAAAACGCTTTTTAAGGACCGTCGCCATATGTGACATTGGTGATGGACCTTAAAGGTCCGTCACAAGAATGACCCTCACCAATTTCCTTTTTTATTGTAGTGCACTAAATATTCTACATGGGAAGATGAAAATTTCATACAGAAACACCCAAAGCTACTCAAGTGTTGAGGACAACACTTTTTTGAATTAGACGAGCATGTTAGGTCCCTATATTACTAGCGTAGTCCCTTATTGTTGTTAGTGTAGCCCCCTTATTGTTATTGTTGTACCCCTGTAACTCCAATATTTTTATTATTGTGCCCTTACATTATTATTGTTAGGTTGGCTAGGATTATATTGTGACCCCATGGGCTCCTATATATAGGAGGAGGTTTTTTCATTTGTATCATCCAAGAATTGTTCATTTATGTAATGTAAATGAGGTTGTCTCCTAAAAGTGGATTATTTCTAAGGCGTTGATCTCTCTCTTCTTATATTTTTGGAGCTGGTTTCATAACACAATTGTTTGTAACACTTCTTCGTGCCCTAGATGTTGGAATTGAACATGCTCTCCTTGTAGGAAATCCATTTCTTTCACTCCTGTGATCAAGGTTATCTTGGATGCATGCATTAAATTAACTTAGAAAATAAAGGATTTTGTAATTTTTTATTTCAGGGTTCTATGATGTCAATAGAAAGATATGCAGCAGCAGAGAGATTTCATAGGCTTGCTTGGGCTTATGCACACGTGCCAAATCTGCATATCATGTGGCTTCTTCATTTATGTGATGCTCATCAAGAGATGTTGTCTTGGGTAGAAGCTGCGCAGTGCGCAGTGCCTGTTGTTGGGATCATAATGCAGGTTAAAATAAACTTATTTTGATGTCCTACATGTTTTTATTTAAAGGAGTAAAGAAACTATGTAATGAATTCAATATCCATCATTTTTACAACAGTCAAATCCAGGAGTGCCTACTAACAACATACACTGCTTTATCAGGAAAATTTTACATCTGGTAGTGGCAACTTATATCTTTACAACACGTTTATGTTTACAAATAATTTTTGTTAGATCTTAGAAGAAAACTGTGATTGGACCGAAGTTAAAAATTCTACAATTTTATACGCAATTGAATTTTTCTTTTGCAGGCATTAGTAGGAAGAAATTATGTTGTCTAGGGAAAGGAGCGTTTAACACCCTTGTGTAGTATTTGTCCAATGGTCAATAGTGCAGTTTTTGGGGAAGCATCAACTTCAGAATTTGAAGGGTATGGAGCATCAAAATTGACATTTGACTCTGCTGTGAAATACTTACAGCCTGCAAATAAGCTATTTTCTCATGCTGAACTTCATCACTTTTGTGCCAGCATTCTTGAATTAATTATTCCAGATTACAAAAATAGAAGAGAATTTTGGAAGTTGGCCAAGTGCCATACTTCTCTTACAAACATTTTTGAATGAATCCTTGAGTAGGAATCAAGTCCCATACCCTTTACAAATGCTACCTACTATAGAGTTGGGTTTTATGGTGACAATTTTGGTAAGTTGGACAGGAAAGAATCTATATAAAGGAGGGCTCGAGATGTAAGATTAGGTGATATAATGGATAATATTATTCATATTTATGAGTCAAGGTTGGATAGTGGCCAAACATTGCATGTAATTCCAGATTCTAGACAGGTAAATGTAGACGAGCTGCAACCCGGAGTCAGGTACCTGCTGATAACTTCAGCCGACCCAGTTATGGAAGATGAAAATATAGACAGTACAAAGGAAAGGATCATTTCTCTTTCATCTGGAAGTTGTTGTGCTTGAGTTTCTGATCAATTCCTGTTTGACACTCCATTTACTACAAATTGGAAGACTGGTGGAAAAGACATAATTTTTTGCAAACTGAGGGCTCCTTTCGATCCCTTATAAACCAAAATTTGGTTGTAAAGTCAGAATCCCATGAGTTTTCTCCTATTGAAAATGCAAGTGGAATGATAGAAACGAGGACTAGTGCACTAAGAAATGAACTAGAAGAACCTCGCAGCTAAGAGGTGATCAGCTCCCACGGCTGCAAAGTCTACAAAGAATTCTTCAAGGAAGTGTTGTTGTGCAGGTAGCGGAAACTTTTAAATATAAGATATTTCTTATATTTTGAAATGGCAGAATGCGAAATAGCTGAATTGATTTCTACGATCCATATAATCGTGGGCTAATTCAAAATTTTTGGTTGATAGGTAAATAGTGGTGTTGTCGGTGTTTGTACGACACTCTTATCTGGGGAACCTACTACACGACCAAGGTCACAAGAGTTACAACAACTTATTGTTTCCCTGCCATAATTCATGGCTATCTGTAAACGAGAAATTTGGGTTCACTCTAGGTCGATTGGAGAGGAGGATCAAGATTTGTACACACATATTGTGAATGGTTTTTAGTCACTTACTGTTGAACTATCTCATTGTATTCTGGCCATTCTTTTTGAGCTATGATATTTGACCTTATTTTTTCTTTTATTGCATCTGATAAATTTTGTTTGGTTGGATTCTTTACCTAATCTTTTTTATAGGATGGCGTTATGGTTGCATTTTAGCAATGATTCCATCTTTAAAGTAGTTGTAAAATGTTGTATAATTTACCATTTTCTTGGTGTGGTTCACCAGAAAATACTTGTTTCTCACATCTTGTCGTATATACATTTTTTTATAGGTTTCATTGTAGCTTTTGTTTGTAAATTTTATTTACAGGAATAATGGAAAGGTTTTATATTTGGTTTTCTAATGTTATTGTGGAGCAGTGACTTTTGGCCAAGATGTTGGATGTACCGGGATTTGGCAAAATCTCTCTGACACTTTTGGTTATATCGATGAAGTTGTTAAGTCTGTATAAGTGGGGATAATACAAGCGAATTAATTGTATGCTTGAACGCAGCTACAGTTGATATATGATTATTTTTCGTGCATGGTTAGTTCACGTAATCGTGATCCAAGAAAAGTAAGTTTGCAATGACTTTCTTGTTTACAGTCAACGCATAATAGTTAATAAGGAATATTAAATATCAAAGGCTAATATTCATCTTTCACATATTTGAGTGAATGCGTGGTTGATGGTTCATTCAACCTGACTTTTCTTCCCTGATTGCTAGATTGGGAGTATTTTTCAGTGATGTTATTGGGGCTACTTTAGAAATAGGAAATTGTAGTAACTGGGTATCGTATTATTAAGCTTTATTTTGCATCGATTTTGGTTTCAAAATAAATATAGTTAACCATATTAAAAAATCTCAGTATACTAGCTAGAGCTTGCGGAATGCCCAAATGTGCAAATCTTAATAATGGAGATGATATTCTTGGCAAATTATTTCAAATTTAAAAAGAGAACAACTTTTAAATGCCCACATATTTATTTCATAACCTTCAACTGAGTAGAAAATGTGACATCACAGACACGTAATTTCACATCCTTGTTTTTCTCATCCCCCAATATAATGAGGGAGTTTAAAATAATACCCTAGCAATGATGTCAAACTCAAGTAATGTGGAGATGGGGCTAGAATACTTGAGACACAGTTTCAAGTATAGAATTGTGCTCCAATATAATTTCAATTTATGAACTGAATTTGAAAAATTCGTTAGATGGTAAAATTACAAGTTATTAACAAGGAATTCGAAGTTAATAGTTCATTATTAACTTAATGGCTTACATTATTTTGGGAAATAAATTGGCTTAAAAGACATTGAAACACCTTGTTATTTCGAAAATTATCTTCAGTGGCAGATTCCACAACGATGCAAGGGACATTTAATGAAAAAATCAAATTAGTTCTCAAGGAAATAGAATGGCTGGGAAAATTATTTTTTGTTGCCGTCAGTATTCCAACGTATAGTTTTTTTTTAAAATGTTGTGTGCCATTAGTATTCCGACATTTAGAACCGTCGCTCTAAAGATGCTTAGTTTTTTATTTTTTTTTTATTTTGGCCGTCGATATTCTGACATTTCGAACCATCGTTCTAACAAAATTTAGTTTTTATTTTTAAATGTTTTGTGTCATCGTTATTTTAATATTTTGAACCATTCCTCTAGCGATGTTTAGTTTTTTTAAAACATGTTTTATTCCGTCGGTATTCTGACGTTTGCGACATTTGGAGACAAGTGTCGGTATTGCGACGGTTTGGAGACAAGTGTCGGTGTTGCGACGGTTTGGACGAAGTATTAGTATTGCAACGTTTGGAAGAAGTGTAAGTATTGTGACGTTTTGAGACAAGTGCCAGTATTGTGACGGTTTACAAAAAGTGTTGGTATTGCAATGTTTAGAGACAAGTGTCGGTATTGCAACAGTTTGGAGACAACTGTTGGTATTGTGACAGTTTGGAACAAGTGTCAGTATTGCGACATCTAGAGAAAACTGTAGGTATTGTGACATTTGGAGACAACTGTTGGTATTGCGACGGTTGGGAGATAAGTGTCAGTATTGCGACGACAACAAAAAATTTCAAAATTAGTGTCACTCTAGCGACAGTTAAGGCAAGTGTCGGAATTCCAACTTTAGGAGAACCAACATTTTTCCCCACCTCAAAGTGTCGCTCTTGGGATGCCTATGTGTCGCAAGAGCGACATCTTGGCCATCGGAAATTGGGCCACATGTGCTAGTGATAAGTCGTTTATCTATCTTCTCTTCTATTTTGTGAGCTGGTTTTATAACATTTCGTATTATAGCTTGGGGTTCTAGGGTTTTGATTCTTCAAATAGGTCATCTTGGCATATTTTTAATAAATATTTTTCTACGAGGCTTCAGAAGGTGAAATTTTTACCTCGTGGAAAAAATATTTCTATGAACCTCTTGTAAATATTTCAGATCTTGGTCCTCTATATTTTTGGGGATATGATCTGAGGAATTTATGGTTTTTGGGGGCCCCATAATTTCATCTCAAACAAGTGACCGAACGAAAATCATCATAAATGGGTTTTTAGGAATCAAGTTGGAATTTTGTAAGAAGTGGTCAAAATTACATGAACTTTAGTTTCCTTTCTATCTAGTTTAGAGTTAAAGGTCAAAAGAGTGACACGTGGCATACCGTATAATTTCTCTCTACTAAACTGGTCCATAATTAGGTCATTGTGGGAGATTGAGCATATATTTATCTTGAAGAATAAAAATTAGGTGAGACCTCTGGCATTGGAAAAAAGACTCAGAGGGATACTATAATACTAAAGTTAAAATATTTGGGATCTAAAATCATATATATAAATAATTTTCAATATTGAGCTACTCAAAAGCAAGACAAAGGTGTGTAATGTTTTTTAAAATTGCATAATTATTGTTTGAAAAATCAGTTTGAAGTGATTCCAAGGGAAAATTGAAGCATGATATCACTAGTTGGTTCTATAATTCCTCCAAAAAATAATTTCACACCCACTAAGCCCTCATAAAACTCTACTATGAAAAATGAAGAGGAAGAAGTGCAAGATGATATATCAAAATTATGGGACCAAGTGCAACAAATTTCGCTCTCACAAAGAGAAACCAAAGAAGAACTAAAATGTGACATGGATGGTTTAAAAGGCGACATGAATGATTTAAAATAAGGCATGAAAGGGTTGAATAATGGCATGGAGGGTATATAAGAAAAATTGAAAGGTGACATGGAAGATTTGTAGAAATACATGGAAGGTTTGAAGGAATGTTTGACAAAGTTGTTACAAGAAAATCTTACTAATGGAAAAAAGGTAGTAGAGGAAAATCATGATGAGAAAAAAATGAATGTTTGTCATGATTTAATATATTATAGCATTGTATTGAAGACCCACCATATTCACAAGATCGCTATGAGGAATTTTGATCTCAAGGATCCCTTAACCTGGATACTACATATGGAACAATATTCTGATTTACATAGAAAAACACAAAAAATGTATGCATTGAAACTTTATATTTATAACCCAATACATTTTTATGGTATCGATGGATTTTCTCTCATAAAAAAAATTTCACATGGTCCATTTTTATGGAGGAAATGATAGGACATTATGAGGATAGAAATATTAACAATTTGTTTAACCAATTGGTAAATCTCAAACAAAAGGGTTCAATGGTAGAGCACATTGAGGACTTCCAAAAATTGAATATAAGGCTAATTGATATTCCAGAGGAATGCATGATTGATGTATTCATAGGGAATTTAAAGGATAACAACCAACATGAGGTTCTCCTTTGGGAACCTAATTCATTAGATAAGGCTTTCAGGTTGTGTTGCAGCCGCTACAACACCACCCAAAATTTTGGGTATATTCAAAATTTCGGGTCCCCCTTTTCTTGCTCATCCATTGGCATTTCGACCTGGCCTTTAGTCAATGTCACCCCCGTGACCTATTCTTGCCAAACGCTATCACTTCACCCTCTTGCCTAGCTGTCTCCTGAATACACTAGGGCTTGGGGGGCCGCTGCTTCGAGTAATACCGAAAGTCCCCCCCCCCGCTGGATTTAGAGATAGGTTTCCCCCCATATCGTCCTGATAGCGGCCTCAAGTGTGCTTGACCTACTTCCAGTCCCTCGCAAACCCTCTCGTCACCATGAAAATATTATTTTCTACAATCATGCCATGTGTATGGGTATCATCATGCATGTACTTGAATGCAAGCTGTTTATGTATTAAGTACGTTGTATATGTCCATTTATAAGCACTTTCACCATGGATCATTTATGAATTCTATTTGGGTATGCCACCAAGATCATGGTCCCATGTAGATCACTTTGAAATTTGGGTACATCATTCTCTAAAAGTGACTGTGCACTAATACTATAATAATACTTCAAGAAGGTCGAACCCATGAATGATATACCCAACAATATCACCACTGCATTAAAGATTCGAGAAGGCGGGATGGCATCTCTGGATCAGGATTTTTGTTCAATCCCAAAATAGTGTTTAGCTCAGACACATTGACAGAAGCAACAAGGGGGTTTCATGAAGATAATAAAATTGGAGAGGGAGGCTTTGATGATGTATACAAAGGTATAATTTCCAAGGGTGCAGAAATACCAGTAAAGAAGTTGACTTCCAAGTCTGCCCAAGGAACAAGGGAATTTAGGGATGGAGTAAAACTTGTAACCAAAGTGCAGTACATCTACTTGGCTATTGCATGAAGGAATAAGAAAGGTTGCTTGTTCATGAGTACTTGCCCACTAAAAGCCTAGATAACTTTCTCTTCAACCCCAAAAAAAAAGCATGCGGAGTTCTTGGTTGGAAAAACACTACAACTTCAAAATGGGAATAGCACGCGACCTTATCTATCTTCACGAGGATTCAAAACAGTGCATTATTCATCAGAATGCTAAAGTAAATAACACTCTACCAAATGAGGGATTGAATCTGAAGATAGCAGATATTGGATTGGCCAGGATTTTTCGAGATGATGAGATTTATTTTCACACCAGAGTTGTTGTTACATATGATTATATCGCTCTAGAGCATGTGATGCTAAGGAAACTATCTGTAAAATCCGATGTTTAAAGCTTCAGTGTCATTTTTCTCGAGGTTGTGAGTGGGAGAAGGCGAAAAGTATATTTCTGTTTGACATCAAAAGTGCACGTCCTAGAGAATGTTCAAGCGCAGAAAAGGGCATTAAGAGGTCTAGTGGGAAATTCACCTTTAACACGGATTAAGGAGACATTCACGAGATTCTCCAAATGACCAATATTAGTAAGGACACGTTGCAAAAATATATTGTGGTGCTGCACGATAACATTGGCAGTAAACGTGGAGGTTTAACATTGCATTGTCTTGATGAACATTCATTGAAATATCATTTAGACACCACAACAAAGGCATACTAAGAACAATGCATTTATTCATGCATCCAACAGAATTCAAGGAGAGGAAGATGATGGGATATGCATGCTAACCCACAAGGTGTAATGGTTTCGTATCCATAGAGCAGAAGCAGAGAGAATTTAGACAGTGCAGGATGGCCAAGCGAAATGAGTGTTAGCAATCAATATTTTATGGCTGTGAAAATGGGATTCAAACATGTGACCTGATCAATATGAGAGAAACTTAATTCATGCGGCTCACTGATGAGCTCTTCTTGCAGCGTTCTTTAGAATTACCTGAAGAAGTTAAAGGGGTAATGCCTATGATTCCTTTAGACTCTCAAGGATCAAGGTGTCTTCATCCATCGATGGTAATCAATCATTGGTGAAAATCATGTCAAATTGTTTGGGTTTACATGTGGTGTGAGAAAGCAGTTGCACAAGAGACTCTAAGCACCATACTTCAAAATAGAGAATAATTGAAGTTCAACCATGTGAATTCATGAACATTATGAAATTGAATCATAGCATTACAAGGAGGATTTGCTAAAAAAAATCCACAGTTGCATGACCGTGTGGTTCAACCTGTCAATGACTAGATCAAACACACTTTTTTTCCAGTTTCTTGTTAAATAGTTAAAACGTAGGAAATGGGAACATAAATCATCACGTTAATAATGTTGGATGCAAGTAAAAGCCCGAAAATGGGGGTATGGAGGAACCGCAAGTCAGAAATATTTGCGTTCATCATTTGTGAATGAGAAATCCATGCCCTGAAGGAGATGCATGTTTTGCATGGTTCAAAATGGGTCGGAGGAAGCACTGTGTGATCAACTTGCATAATCACACTTCTGTTGCAGTAGGGACAAGTGCGACCCATCCCCAAATGTGACTGTGTGACCTCTTACCAAGTCGTAGACTTCCACAGGTCACAAAGATGCAATCCTACAGCATGAAACCAATGTGTGACCCAGCCCCGAACGCGACTATGTGACCTATTTTCAAGTCGCAGATCTCCACAAGTTGCAAAGTTGCAAGCTTGAGGCATGAAAGCAAAGTGCGACCCACCGGGAGTTGCGACTATACAACTTCCATAAGTTCCTATACTCGCCCAAGTCACCAGGTCTCACTCTTCAACCATAGGCAGAGACGTTGAGCTGCGACCTTGCAACTACCACAAGTCACAACCTCTTAAAGCCCCTCTGAAGTCACACATCGTAGCCTTGTCCCGTGCATAACAGAATGTAAAATTGGCTTTCTAATCCTTATTCCTCATCGTCATTTCCCTAACGCACAGTTGTATGAATAGTAAATGAAAGTTTGTAAGGTGTAATTATCATCTAATAAAGGTTAGAGGATGGGCCTACGCTTGGTTGATATGAAATAGTATCTCAGCAAATGTGCAACATCGATGGCGATGTGCATGACATACAAATTGATAAATAATGCATTACTGTCACAAGGTTTTCGGCATCATCAGCATCAGAAATGAATATTAAGCTAGAGAAAACTACACGTTTCAGTCTTGTGATGAACTTCAGTCGACATTTTAGGTTTTCTCCCCATTACTTGGTTAAACAAGCTCAGTATGGGCACGTACGAATCGTACATGCATTCTTCTGCAAAACAAGACCACATAGGGGTCTATATTTACTATTTTTTAAAACCACTTTTTGGCTAATTACATGTGTTTCCAACATCAATATTATTATAAGTAAATGTGACCCATGTTATTTGTTTGCAAGTAGAAGATGATGACTTTCATGGAAAAAGCTGGGGTTTTCTCTAGAAAGGAAGGTGAATCCTTAAAAAAATCAAAGAAATTCACTGACACTAGGGAAAGGCATCATGTTCTGCAAGGGATGAGCTCCCCAAAAGGAGAAGAATAGAAGGGATGACCCAAGGTCGTAGTACAAATTTTTTCGTCAACAAAATTGGTGCTAGAAGGAGGGACTAATGCTAGACTCCCAGCACACGAGTAGCATCCCGTTGCAAACCCCACAAGGGGAGATCATGTATGAAAATATGGGTCCTCTGTCCCTTGAAAATTATTTGGAGGATGAACCCCCTTATTATGAGATCACCTCAGACTAGCTGAGAGCCCTGCGCCTGATCACCTGTGATCCCATCAGAGGCTTGCAAAATGTCTCGGCCACTGTTTCCATAGCCAACCCTCGAATTCTCGCAGCTAATCAGACTCGCCAAGGAGCCCTGGTCAATTCCACACCTTAGCTGATAGGTCTTATGCTCGCAGATTATGCAAATGCAGTTGACCATAATTCAATAGAGCCCCCCAACAATCCTCGAGGGATTCAAGGAGGTGGCCCTAGAATTACTGAAACCCAACCTGACGCTGGCCCGCAACCCGACCAACCTTTGAATGGTAACACTCAAGCAAATAACCCGCCTAGACGAGCAACTGGGAGGGGCCCAGGAAGTAGGGGCCAGGGGGAAAAAGGCTATGGACAAGGTCGAAATATTGGCCACCACCACCACAACCAAAACCAAAAGAGATTCCCCTTTATTTATAACTGGATAAATATTAGGAATGTAGGAAACCTCAAAGGAAATCAAGACATGCACTCTCACCATAAGGGTGAAGCCTCTAGATCGGGCATGGGAAGTGAATCCAAGAATGAAATGGGACATATCTACATAACTTGCCACCAACATGCTAGGCATGTGCAGTTGTTGGTGTGGATGGCACAATCTCCCATAGGCCTCCACAGTCCCCTCCATGACATGCCCAGACACCTTGAGAAGCACCTCCCTAAGTTCGACCCCGAAAAGGGTACACTGGCCAAAGATCACATAAGCAACTTCTACTTGGCCTTAAAAATGATGAGAGTCTAATCTGATGCTGTAGCATGCTGACTCTTTCCTCATAACTTAGAAAATAAGGTTGCTACATGAAATCGTTCCCTCCCTGTTGCTTCCATTTCTTCCTGGGAGCAATTTTATCATACCTTCCTCTAAATTTTTTCGGAATACAAGACTCCTTCTATGATCCTTACAGAGCTTAGTACTTTGAAATGCTAGAAGAAGGAGAAATTCAAAGACTTTAATCAATGCTTCGCTACTATATTGAACAAATTCCCTCTGAACATGGCCTTAGATGATTCCATCACCATTGATTACTTCACAAGGGCTCTCCCTCGGGATATCATCGTGTTCGTAAACCATGAAGCTAGAGCTACCCTAGCAGCGAATTACACCACTGCCCTTGCTGTTGAAAAGGACATGCTGTCCATAGGAGCCATTTATCATGATGGCTGAGATGACCCAAAGCTGGCCACGAAAAGAATCCAATCCTCAACTTATAAGCCCAGAGATAAGGAAAAATACCCCTTCGATTTCGAAAGTATCACAAAGTCTCTCAAGATGTTAAAAAACGAAGTCTCTGATCTCAAGAGAAAACACAATGACTCCATATCAGGTACCAAAATGCAGAAACCTTTATTTAGGAAGAATAACTCCACTGTCAGCCGGCCTCCGCCAAACCCAAATGCTGGCCTCAATGTGGAAGAAATCAATAAGGATAATTTCTACTTTTTCCATCAAGCCTCCCACTCGGAGAAAACTTGTCCCTAGTGGATCAACAACAAAACCGCCGTGGTAAATCAAATCTTAGAAGATCAGACCATGGGGGATTTAGAAGAGGAGGCTATTTCAGATAATGAGGAAGCCTCTTCCCCAGATGAGGATATGGGATCCACTATCCTCGCCTTCGAGGTAGTCCGTGGGGACAAACCCCCTCCTACAACTGAAATAAACTTGGCCAACGACCCTTAATCCAAATCCCCTCAGAATTATAGCTTGAGGAGAAAAGACTCGGTCCTAAAGCAGTCCTTCGAGGAGAAGAAAAAAGCTTTCTTAAGGAAAATTCTGCCACCAAAAAAATAAAACCAAACGACAACTCCTAAAAAATCTAGCCCAACCACTTCCCAAGTGAACCCAAAGGCTAGATCATCATCAAGATCCTTGAGGGCCTCTGCTGAACCTATCTCACACTCAGATTCTGGGTTAACATTATCAAAGATATGAAGAAAATGCGGGCCAACATTTCCCTCTACAAACTCTCTCATATTGCTAATCAACGAGATCTTGTTCTCAAAATGTTTGCCAACCCACGAGCGTGCAAACTCGTGAGTACCACATCTGTCCAAGCTGTTGCGAGTCCCCAGTATATCCTGAATGTCATTAATGCAAACTCCAGGGGATCCACACCCCCTTTCCTCCTATCTTTTGAGATCTTCAACATCAATGTTCATAACTGCCTCATCAATTCTGGTGCATCCACAAATGTTATGCCCTTGTCTGTATGCAAAATATTAAACATCTGCCCTGAGAAAAATGACGCCAAGATCATTCAGCTTGATAGTTACCAGGTTCCTACCATGGGTGAGTTAAATAACATCATCCATCATATTCCACCTATCTTTTAATCAGTAGGGGCATCAATTCATAGACATAGTGATAGTGATACCCCCGAAGCCTATGATATTCTCTTGAGCCGAGATTGGTCTAGCAAGCCGCAAGGACACTTCACTACTGACTGGTCCCACCTGTGGCTCCCATACAAGGGTAGGAACAATCAAATTCGGGTCGAAAGTGAACCTTACATGAAACACACAGTGACCGACGTGGATGCAACAAATGAACCAGTCAGTTTCACACAAGAAGAACTCGGCATGTGTTTCTTAGAATCCATTTTCGGGTATTATCAAACCCCCCAGTCTCTGGTCACCCAAGACGTCCAAAAGAAGAAATTTTTTGGTCAATGATGACCACTCTCACTACCGTAAGAACTCGTGTTGTGTAATCAGCTCCAAAAATAGAAGAAAAAGAGATATCAACGCCTTAGAAATAAGCCACTTCGAGAGGGCAACCTCCAATACATTACATAAATGAACAATTCTTGGATGATACAATTTACAAAACCTCCTTTCTATATATAGGAGTCCATGGGGCCATAATGTAATCCTAGTGGGCCACAATATAATCCTAGCTGACCTAACAATAATAATTTAAGGGCACAATAATAACAAAATGGGGGTTACAAGGGTACAATAATAACAATAAGGGGGTTACACTAACAACAATAAGGGACTATACTAGCAATATAGGGACCTAACATGCCCCTCTCCTTCAAAAAAGTGTTGTCCTCAACACTTGAGTAGCTCTGGGTGCTTCTGTATAAAATTCTCATCCTCCCATGTAGAATCTTCAGTGGGTAAGTTCTTCCACTTGATGAGATACTCTGAAATTGATCGATTCCGTAGTTGTCGAGTTCTTGTTTCCGTGACCGCCTCAGGTTCCAATATGATTTTTCCTTCCTCATCAAGTTCTGGTAATATTGTTTGAACTAGAATATTTTCACCGATAACCTTCTTTAAGCATGAAACATGGAAAATTGGATGTACTTGCGAAGAAGTAGGAAGCTCCAATTTGTATGCCATAGTACCAATATTTTGCAACACCTTGTAAGGACCATAGTACTTTGGCGATAATTTATTATCCTTATTTGCTTGCTTGAGGGACATTTGTTTGTATGGTTGTAGCCGTAAAAATACCCAATCTCCTACATCAAAACTTCTCTCGCTACGATGTTGATCTGCCCGTTGTTTCATTCGATTTTGTGCCAAATTCAGGTTATCCTTTAAGAGTTGGAGAACTTCTTGCTGATGCTCGATGTGATCTTCCACTGCTTTAACCTTCGAATTTTCCCTTAAAGATGATGTGATCGATGGTGGATGATATCCATAAAGTGCCATAAATGGGGTCATTTTTGCTGCAGTATGGAAGGAAGTGTTATACCACCATTCAGCGAGAGGTAACCACTTGACCCATTGCGTTTGTTTATCAGATACAAAACAACGAAGATATCCTTCCAAACATTTATTTACTATCTCAGTTTGACCATCAGATTGAGGATGATAAGATGAGCTATGAGCTAATTGAGTACCCAAACAAGAAAATAAATCCGTCCAAAAAATTCCAGTAAAAATGGGATCTCTGTCGCTCACAATAACCCTTGGGCTTCCATGTAGCTTTTGAATTCTGTCCATAAATGTAGTAGCAACTGTACTTGCTTTAAATGGATGAGATAAAGCACAAAAGTGTGCATACTTGGTAAGTCTCTCAACTACCACCATGATGACACTCTTTCCTTCGGACTTAGGTAAACCTGTGATAAAATCCATTGAAATCTCCTCCCAACGTTGACTTGGAATGGATAAAGGTTGTAGAAGTCCCGTGGTCTTAATTGTTTCCACTTTATTCTGCTGGCAAACCAAACATTCCGCCACAAACTTTTGAATATCAGATTTAAGGCCATCCCAAAAAAATTCTTTCTTCACCCTGTGGTAAGTTTTTAAAAACCCTGAGTGTCCTCCTAAAGGAGAAGTGTGCAATTCCAGAAGAATCTTTTGTTTCAGTTGGGAATTCTTACAAAGATATAAGCGATCTTTGTACCATAAGGAATCATTTTTCCAACTAAATGTATCAGATGTACTAGGATCTTGCTGCAACATTTGAATGAGTGTCCATACATCTTTGTCCTTCTTCCATTCATCTCTTGCTTCGGTTATCCAATCTGGTTGGATAATAGAAATGGCACAAAGCAATGCTTCCACCTCTTCATTCTTTCTTGAGAGTGCATCCGCAACAACATTAAGCTTTCCTTTTTTGTAGATTATTTCAAAGTCATAACCCAACATCTTTGTGACCCATTTTTGCTGCTCTTCTGAAGATAGTCTTTGTTCCAAAATGTGTTTAAGACTATCATGATCAGTTTTTACCTTGAAGTGTCTTCCCATTAGGTAAGTTCGCCATTTCTTTAGTGCATGCAATATTGCTAACATTTCCTTCTCATAAATAGGTTTCTGTAAATACTTTCCTTTGATTGGAAGACTTTCAAAAGAAATGGGTCTTCCTTCCTGCATTAAAATTGCACCAATTCCATTTCCTGAGGCATCACATTCCACAATAAAGGTTTTCGTGAAGTCTGGCGTAGCTAAGACCGGTGCTAGGCACATTGCCTTCTTAAGACGTTCAAAGGCCTTAGTTGCTTCAGGAGTCCATGAAAATGCATCTTTCTTCAATAATGTTGTTAGAGGTGCTGCTATTCTCCCATAATTATTAACAAACTTGCGATAATACCTCGTTAACCCGAGAAATCCTCGCAACTTCTTTATGGTTGTGGGGAATTTCCATTCCTTGTTGGCTTTAATTTTGTTAGGGTCTACTTTAACACCCTCGTGAGATACAATATGACCCAGATATTCCACCTCTTGTACTCCAAAGAAACATTTGGATTTTTTTGCATATAATTGTTTCTCCTGCAATAGTTTGAGCACCCCGTCAACATGTTCAACATGATCCTTCCAAGACCTGCTGTAGATTAGTATATCATCAAAAAATACTAGCACAAATTTTCTAAGGAAGGGTTTGAAAATGGAATTCATCAACCCTTATGTAGAAGGTGCATTGGTAAGGCCAAAAGGCATGACCAAAAATTCATAATGACCCTCATGAGTTCGAAATGCTGTTTTTGGAATATCTTCAGTCTTCATTCTAATTTGATGATATCCTGAACGAAGATCCAACTTGGTAGAATAAATTGCTCCATGTAATTCATCCAATAATTCATCAATCACAGGAATGGGAAATTTGTCTTTAATGGTGAGCTTATTGAGCTCCCTATAATCCGAACACATTCACCATGATCCATCCTTCTTGTGTACCAATACTACAAGAGCAGAGAAAGAACTTTGACTAGGTTGAATTATACCCGCCTCTAACATTTCTGCAATCATACGTTCAATTTCGCTCTTTTGAAGTAAGGATATCTATAAGGCCTGATGTTTGGAGGAACACTTCCTGGAATCAAATGAATAGCATGATCATGATCACGAATAGTTGGGAGTCCCTTGGGAGTTTCAAACACCTTGGAATGATTGTCCAAGACTTGTTGGAGATCTGCAGAAATAGATGATTTTGATGTTGGAACTTCTAGTGAGCATAATTGTGCAATTACGCCTCGTTGTTCTTTCCTTAGAAGCTTTGTCATGCCATTAGAGCTTATTATCCTTCCTGGCTTCCCTTCAATACCCCGTAATTCGACTTCCTTTCCTTCTGAAAAAAATTTCAAGAAAAGTTCTTGAAAATAAAAAGCTACCGTCCCCAAAGATTGTAACCATTGTACTCCTAGTACAACATCAGCACCTCCCATAGGAATGGAAAGCATTGGACTAGTCAATACATATTCCCCCATGATTAGCTTGATATTATGGAATTTTCCAGAGCAATTTATAGTTCCTCCATTTGCAACCATCACTTGACATTCTGGTGCTGGGTATAGGAAACAATTTAATTCCTCGGCTACCTTACAATGAATAAAATTATGGGTGCTACCTGAATCAATCAACACTATTACCTTTTTCTTCTTGATTTGTCCTTTTATCTTGAGAGTTTGAGGAGTGGTAATTCCTGCCAGTGCATTACACGATATGGTCGGATTCATTTCTTCCTCTTTTGGGGCTGGTTCCCGGTGTATATCCTCTTCTTGTTCATTTTCTTCTTCCTCTTCACAATCTATGTAAAATAATTTCTTCTCAGCACACTTATGACCTTTAGTGTATTTGCTATCACAACTGTAGCAAAGCCCTTTTTCTCTCTTTTCTTCCAATTGTTGTGGTGTCAACCTTGTAGGTTGTGGAAATATAGACGTAGCAACACTTCCTTCTTTATAGAATTGAGTGGTAGGCTTCCCTGTCGCCATAATTTTACATTCAACTTTTCTTTCCAACCTGAATGCCTTCTCCAATGAATCAGGTTCCAAAAAACAAATAAAACAAAACTTCATGCTCCAAATGCTCCCGATCCTTGAAATCTTTGAATTTACTCGAACCCTTTCTGTCCAGTTTCTAGGAATGAAAACAAGGTGAACCAGCACCCTGAGCCTTACAAACACGTGAGAAAATGCGCAAGGTCTGAGGATGGAAGTAGTGGGACCCACAGGGTGAAAGGAACAGCTTGCTAAGCCCCCCCACCCCACTCAATATGAAGCACTTCCAGAGATCCTCGGTCCTACCAGTGAATCACCATTTTTTGTAGCCGCTACAACACCCTCCAAAATATTTCCCCATTTAAAATTTCTGAGCCCCTGACCTTTCGGTAAATATGGGGTATAATCCAAATCTAGTCCTTTAATTTCCAGTCACAGAGTCACAAAACTTATTAAACCAAAATAGTTGTGACCATGCAATCTTGTGACCTCCAGGTTACGAAGCCCAATATCACAAGGTTGCACAACCCTTAACTAGCCCTAATTTGCAACCTTGCGACCATCATTAATTGACCACACATGTGACCCCTTTATAAATAAAAGGGTGGCATAGGTCGCATTAAACCTGCATGACAGAGCAAGTAACACCTCTGACAAGCCAGATGGAGTGCATTTTTTCCAAGTAAGTTGCCCAATCCTCCTGTTCTTTCCTTTTTTGGTTGATTGTTGCCTTTCCTACCTTTGCCCATTGTCTATTAGTCCTCATATTAGCTTCATTTAAACCTCTCAACAGCTCTGTGTAAATTCTGCACCTTCCCTATGGTTTGACTTCTCTGCTTCCTCCTCTGAAAGCTCTCCCTACCCAAGTCTACCTCAAAATCCCTTCCTAGCCCACCTAGAGGAAAAGAATCAAGGCCCAGATGTGTTATTTCCACTTGATGTGTTGCATGATTTCACCATTCATATCCCCGCGAGCCTGAATCACCGAGAAACCCATTGACTGAGCCCTAATGCAACCAAGAGACCTCTTGACCCCGCGATTTGGTTGCTAAGTTGCAAGGTCGCCTACTCACTCATTACCAGCCATTTTCCATCTGCGTGACCTAGCGACCCAATAACCTCACAACCTAGTTTCAAGTCGCCAAGTCCCTTTTCCCAGAATATAGACCCAAGTGCAACCTTGCAACCTAGTCCCCAAGTCGCAAAGTCACCATCCCTTTAAAGTGTACACCAGTGCGACCTAGCGACCCAGTGACCTAGTCGCAAGGTAGCCAAGTCATAGGTCTATCCATTTCCTTGGATAATAGTTAGAAAAGGTAGTAGGAACCTAAAATATTTATAATTATGTCATCTGTCTTATCATGGGATTGTTTCATGAATTGCTAGGGAACATCGAAGCTGAGCTTGAGTGTGTGTCAATCTCTTCAGCCTAAAGCGATATGGGGCCACTGGTAGTTCAAAAGAGAAACAAGAGTCCTTAAATAGAAACCTCAGAAGAAGAAATGCCTCCTTCCCCTCCCCCTCTCTATGGAAACACTGCTTGTGTGTTCGGGAAAGGGGATAGCATGATTTGGTATCAAGTATACCAAGAGTTCACAAAGCTCGAGTTTCCAGAAGATCTCCCAGATTGGTAGGTGTATATTCATGTCAAGAGGTCCAAGCTCCACTATGCAGGTGCCCATCCACCCATATTTCCATGTGCAGATATTATTGAATTGATCTTGCAAAAGGTTGACTCCAGAATTTGGGTCATTCGAGATCATTCAGGGAAATCATTTGCTAATTTGAAGGGGCAGGATGCAGAAGTCTACTATGCCCTCCCTACCTGAGAGAAAACCTTCAACGCAAAATGGGCTACCACTCATTCAGTTCCCATACCAAATACCTTGAAGGGATGGTGGGAGGATCCTAAAAAGTTCAGGTTTAGGAAGGACAAGGAATATAAAATGGAAGGCCTCAAGAATGTGTACAATTTTGTGGCGACAATGATGTGCAGGATATATGGCTGACCAGATGCCACTACTTTCAATGGTACTTGGGTTTGTCTCATGTACCCTGTCACTACATATGGCACCCACTTCAACTGGGCCAACCTAATAGTAGCAACCCTCAGGTCAAACATATCAACATCACAAGCACCTAATGAAGGATTTTCATCCAAGCTTTATATGGCTTCCTACCTGTTGGACGCTATACGCGTAAGATGTCAATTTATAGGATGGCCTCATAACTGGGAGATAAAGCATGGCGAACCAATCCATAAAGAGTTAAAGGTGTTTTGGGCCTCCAAGTACAAACAAGATATGGAGTCGATCACGCACAATTTCATTCCTTCTCTCTACAAGAAATTGTTTGGCAAAGATGCCCCATGCATGTCCAAGCAAGCCATGAAAACAATAACCCGAGTGGACAAATGGTTTCCCATCACCCACAGTACTTTCATCAGGGTCTTTGGGTCATTCAAGGCACCTCACGCGTTGCCCGAGTTCATCTCCGATAAACTACTCTTGCAAGAACTGTGCTAGCAGATGACGAGCGGGTTTTCTAAGGTCCTCACCAAGGAAAAGAAAAAGCCATGGCCTACTCTCCCATTTACTATAGGCACCTATACGGTTAGGGATTTCAAGGAAGTAGAAGCGAAGGCTGAAAAAATGAAGGGCTTTCATTTTGTGCCCTTAGCACACATATCATATTATCCTGAAAGTATCATTCTTGCACATTGAAAATGGGCCAAATTCAAATGGAATTACCAACACACAGAATGCCCTATTGAAGAAAAATCTAAGAATTGGTATAATAAGGATGGGAGGTTGCACCAGAAGAATCAATTGATCAGGAAGGGCAGAATGATCAAGCCATGGAAAAAAGTGGTGACACGCTAGGAGGAGCCTCGTCTTCCAAAGCCAAAAAGCTAAGGACAGATACGGGCAGTAGCCTCTCTAAATGGTAGCAAGAAAAAAGAGACATAGAGGCTAAGGCACAACAAGAGGCCGAGAAGAAGGCAAAAGAAGAAGAAGCCAAAGGGGCCCAAGACACCCTAGCACGTTAGCAAGAAGAAGACAAACAAAAGAAGCAAGCTCAGAAGCAGAAGAGGCTGAGTGCAAGCTAAAAGAAGAACAAGAAAATGCAGAGGCTAAGGAGAGAAGGAAGGAAGAAGAGAGTCAGAAATCACGGGAAGATTCTTCCAAGGAAGCAGGGGGAAGCAAGACACCACCCCCAGAGACAGGGGAACAGACAGAGCTGCCGCACATTGATGTACCTCTGACAACGCCTATGACAAGTGTGTGTTTTCCTCTCTTAGACCTTGGCACCTCAGAGGAGTAGGAAGATGAGGTCTTGGATCTGACAAGACTGACCTACGACCAGTTCACGCACAAGATCAGACAAGAGAAAAGGAAATGCCTCGCACAAAACCCAAGCACACCTCTCATAGTCACAACAGAAAAGGATATAGTCTTGGACACCAAGACTAATCCTATTATGTTCGCATCAGTAGGGACCACCTTTGTGGCCGCCACAAAAGAAAATGTTAGCATAATGAGTAGAGATAATTTATCTCTGCAAAATAGGCTATAGGTCTCTAAGCAGAAGGTAGCTCAGTTGGAACAAGATAAGAAGGTTCTAGAGGAAGAAATATAAAAGATTCATCTCACAATCACCTAAACCAATGAACTTCCACTTACCGTTAAGAGGGATTTCGTCACTCTGGAAGCCACCATGAAGCAAGTGTATGAGGAGAAGTTTTGTAATATCCCAAAATAGGGAAATTCCACAACAATAAGAATACCCTAAGGTATTCTAAGTTGGAGATCCAGAAAATAGACTCATATGATGTGTTCAAAAACACATAGCCATCAAATGAGTGAAACAACAACAGAAGAATAACTTATACGCATTCTCAAGTGGGGAAAATGCAGCAAATAGACCCTGAAAACATTATTTATGAAGATATGCATTTTTAATGGGTGAAATAATGCTTGGTTCCCTTAGCATATGATATTAGGCCCTCACATACAAAAGGGGATAAGAAATAAATCCCTTTTGATATGTTAAATAGACCTCCTGGCTTAATATCAACCCAAAAATAGCCAAATCCCATGACTTGAGTTATGCAAAAAAATACTGAAGCATGTACAACATTAGTTTATGAGGGTTTTTGCAGTATAATGATAAAATAGCACGGGTCTGAAGTTATATGGAACGATATGCTAAGAAAATGAAGATTTGACTTCCTTATTGTATTATAAAGCCAACCCAGCAAGGGTTTCATGAAAGTACAAGTACAAAAAGAGAAGATCTGAATATTTAGCTCAAAAAATGCAATATTACTGCAAAATTATAGAAATATAGCTGAATAATAAAAAATAGGGATGAGAATCCCTTCCTCTATCTTTCCGGGAGAAGGGTTGGCCCTTTCCCTAGGAAACTAGCTCAAAAACAAGGGTCTTAACCCTGCTGCAGCAACATTATGCAAAATGATGCAGTTCGTACAAGGGAATATGCTGTAGGAGATGAGGAGTACTTTGGCCTATTGCGAAGATGTGAATTATGCTCCAAAATCTTCCTAGATGATCTCTCAAGAGAAGGAAGGCACCTTCTACTGAGAAACAGACCCGAAAGTGGTATTACAAACCTCCACTACAACACCCTGCAACTCAGCAATATTCTGCTACTGAAATAATTCTAGGACTGAAGAATGGTGCTTGGCCTTAAGCCTGGATGTGGAGAAATACAAGACAATCTCTCCCAAGATGCCTCGCAAGGGAAGAGGTGGGATTCTCACTCAGGAACACTCGGTGCTAAACATCACTGCAATCTTGCTAAACAGGAAGAGGAAGCCAAGTCTAAATAGACAAGATCAAAAGATCAAATACAAAGCATGAATCAAAAAGGCTCCCATCCTCTCCATATATAGCAAGTGAACCTCTTCACATTGTGTCCCATCCATATGTGCCATCAAGCTCATGCAAGTTGTCCTCCACCAAAACTGCGTTGTCCAAAGAAGGTTCAATGTATCTAGACAGCTTTGTTGACTTGGTCAAAGTTGACTGAATCAACATAATCCCATCTCTGTTCACACCCAAGGGTGCTCAAATTAGCTGCTTATTCTTACTACTTTCCCATTAGGAGTTTTATTGATCCTTCTAAAGAGGTTAATGGGCCTCCCTACCCATTTATTCAGCTACCTAGTGATGAAACAACTCTAATATTCCATTTAGCTTGAAGGCTAAAATTTTGGAATATTATAGTCCTCCCCTCCAAAATGTTGCTTGTCCTCAAGCAACTGTATAAGGAGAGAAAACATCCTCCCCTCCTCTTCTTGTGGCCTCTTCATCAAAAGTCTCAACCACTGCTTAAGATGATCTGTTACAAATCGGTCCTCCAATGTTTCCTCCCAAGCATGCAAAACCATACGGTTTACATCATAGAAAGGTGGAAGATGTAAGTGGAAACCTCCTTGCTGTCCATCCTCAAGGTAGGAGTGATGATGAAAATGGGAAATATTATTCCCAATGAGTGATTCCCACACCCATGCTATCATCCAATTGAAATGAGCCAATCTAGTTAGCTCAAAAGGATCCTCAATCCCCGGTTCATACAATGTGTTGGTGTTGCATGGAGAGATTGGATCCTCCCAAACAAGTGGTTTCTCTCTCCATTTATGATAAATATGGGGCTGATGCTGATCTTGGGCTGAAATATCATGACCTCCAAGAGTGGCCCAAGCTACCCCATCAAACAAATAAACCATGAAGTTCCTCCTCCGAAAACTCAAGTTCTCCAAATGGCTCCTCCCACATGAAGAAGAGAGATGTAATTTGGAAATCATGGGCTTCCTATTGCTTCTCCTAAAAAATGCATCATGAAAAGTAGGGAGAATCATACTCCCAATGGGCATCTTCAACTCATATCCTAGTTTCTAATCAAAGCTCCCCATGAACAAAGAAATATTAGCAGCACATGGAAGTAAAACCCAATAAAAACATGTTTCCATATGACAATCGGAAAGTGGATCAAGGTTCCACGCAAGGAACCAGTGCAGTGCATCCTCTGCCTACATCAAATCAAACAGTAACAAGTGCTCTCCTAGCCACTTGTTTGCTGCCACAATCATCTTACAAGATATAAACATGAAAGTACAAAAGGGTGTCAATGGTGCACACCAAAAATCATGTGGCTTCTTCCACAAACCACCAATGAGATATTCAATCTCAATGCTACAAAGGGCTTCAAGTACATCATTATACAATATGAAAAAATGATAATCCTCCTTGGTACAATATTCTGCTCATATAAAGACAAGAAGTACAAAACATAAAGTGAAATTTTACATTCTCCATCATGTACTTGAGGTCTTCAGCTGAAATGGCTCAACTGGAAATTCTCCCTCACCTCCAAAGAGTAGGGAAGTGGCTATGACATCCTCTCTATCACCATCCATCCTATGCATCTCTCCATATGCTGAAATATGTCATGCTGAATGCCCTCCCAAATGAACTCATCTGCCAAGGAAAGATATGCATAAAATAAGTCCTAATGTGCTACATGTAGCAGCTTCTACTTGAGCTTAGAAGCTCTAGTCAAGAAGACTCTGCCATAAGAATAGATGACCATATCATCCACCATATATCTATCATCTCTATTAGGGTCATCAAGAATCATGCATGCACCAAGATCCTTGGAGTACTCTAAAAAGAGTTGAGACCTCCAATATGGATCAATCCTCCCAAGAGACAGTGCTGGTGATTTGGCATGTGAATCTCTCCTCATGCTAATGCCTGCTACTTTGACATACCCCATGCCAAAGTCTCCCTCGAAACTCTTCACCTCTCAAAATTTCAAGAGTGGTGAACCAAATGGAAATATTTCTCTTACCAAATCCGAATCTGGTGGCTTCCCCGGTGGAATGCCTCGATGTAGTGAGACATCCATGGAAAGATAAGATTGTTCATATGGTTGGGCAACCTTGCCCTTGCCCTCACAGTGCAAACTAGTCTCCTTCCTCCTTGCACCAGCTCTCTGGAAGAGATAAGGGTGTGTACTCCTCATCAAATGACGATGTCCCTCCTCCCTACCTTCTCCCTCCATCAATATCATCTCACAATCATGCTGTTCATTGATTTTACCTTGCCTTCCATATGTGAGATCCCGGGGAACTTCTTGCAATGATACAAGAAATCCTCCAGTTGGAGCATATGCTCCTCCTTGCTCTACATGAGGCAATAGATATGCTTTAGATGTGACAACGTTGTAACCCCCATCCTTCCCTTCATCTTCAATATGAATATGAGGTAACTGCTCAATAAGAGGATCCTCCTTTACAAAAGGAACCTTCATGCCCTATTGTCCAAGGTTATGAAACAAGGATCTTGCCTCTAACAAGGTATCATGCAAGATGTGAACTTCTTCAATAGGTTTCTGAAGTGGTTTTGAGTTTGAAGGTCCTCCCAACTTATGTAAAAGTTTCATTGGTTTGATTGTCTCATGTATTTTATCAAACATTTCTACCAATCTCTTAGTGAACTTTGAAGAAGAAGAGGTATTAACATTTCTCAATGAAAATGACTCAAACATCCACGAAGCATAGGCCTTAGCTTCAAAGTGTAGCGCTGCAACTCTGATGGCTTCATCTTCAAAAACTTGGTGCTGCTGCAAATAAGTATACAACTCCTCCACCCAAGATTTGGTTGAACAAGTTGGGGATCCATCACAGGTAGATAAAGAAAATCTATCCATGTCATATAACTTGTTCTTCTCCACCTTGATCTTGAAAATCTCTTTGAAAGTAATATGATCTCTAAACCTTCCAGTTTGAGATTCATATTCTTGCAAAAAATTACTAAGAGTTCCCTCCCTTGACATTTCCTCTTCCTTAATCTCTGTCATAGTAGATCTAGGCATTTTACTGCACTGTGCATAATAGGGTGTAGCTTCATGCTCACACCTATCATGTGCCAATCCATATCTGGCTCTAGATCCAAACTCCTCAAGAGATTCCATCTCTCCTCTCATCTTATTAAGATCTTCATTGATGCATTGCATATATTTTGGAAGAAGCTTTGTAAGCCTATCTTCCTTTCTTCCTCCATATAATGGAGTCTTATTTCTATTCATCTGTCCTTCTCTTGATAGCTGCATGGCTGAGTTCCATAGGCTGAGCCAAGATTGAAGCTTTGATAACACTGTAATATCCCAAAATAGGGAAATTCCAAAACAATAAGAATACCCTAAGGTATTATAAGTTTGAGATCTGGAAAATAGACTCATATGACGTGTTAAAAAACACATAGCCATCAAATTAGTGAAACAACAGTAGAATAAGAACTTCTACACATTCCCAAGTGGGGAAAATGCAGCAAATAGACCCTGAAAATGTTATTTATAAAGATCTACGTTTTTACTGGGTGAAATAATGCTTGGTTCCCTTAGAATATGATATTAGGTCCTCACATACAAAATGGGATTAGAAAGAAGTCCCTTTTGATATGTTGAAAAGACCTCCCATCTTAATATCAACTCAAAAATAGCCAAATCCCATGACTTGAGTTATGCAGAAAAAGGATGAAGCATGTACAACATTAATTTATGAGGGTTTCTATAGTATAATGATAAAATAGCATGGATCTGGAGTTATATGGAACAATATGCTAAGAAAATGAAGATCTGACCTCCTTATTGTATTATAAAGCCAACCCGACAAGGGTTTCATGAAAGTACAAGTACAAAAAGAGCAGATCTGAATATTCAGCTCAGAAAATGTAGTATTACTACAAAATTACATAAATATATTTGAATAATACAAAATAGGGATGAGAATCCCTTCTTCTAGCTTTTCAGGAGAAGGGTTGGCCCTTTCCCTAGGAAACTAGCTCAAAAACAAGGATCTTAGCCCTGCTGCATCACCACTATGAAAAATGACATAGTTCTTGCAAGGGACTGCGCTGTAGGAGATGAGGTGTACTTTGGCCTACTTCCAAGATGTGAATTATGCTCAAAAATCTTCCTAGCTAGTCTCTCAAGAGAAGGAAGGCACCTTCTATTGAGAAACAGACTCGGAAGTGGTATTACAAACCTCCACTGAAACACCCTGTGACTCAGCAATATTCTGCTACAGAAATAAAGTTGGGACTAAAGAATGGTGCTTGGCCTTAAGCTTAGATGTGGATAAATACAAGAAAAGCTCTCCCAAGAGGCCTCTAAAGGGAAGAGGTGGGATTCCCGCTTGAGAACACCCGGTGCTAAACAACACTGCAACCCTGCTAAACAACAAGAGGAAGCCAAGTCTAAATAGACAAGATCAAAAGATCAAATAAAACCATGAATCACAAAGGCTCCCATCCGCTCCATATATAGAAAGTGAACCTCTTCACATTGTGTCCCATCGATATGTGCCATCAAGCCCATGCAAGTTGTCCTCCACCAAAACTGCGTTGTCCAAAGGAGGTTCAATGTATCTAGATAGCTTTGTTGACTTGGTCAAACTTGACTGACTCAACATGATCCCATCTTTGTTCACACCCAAGGGTGCTCAAATTAGCTGCTTATTATTACTCCTTTCCCATTAGGAGTGTTATTGATCCTTTTAAAGAGGTTAATGGGCCTACCTACCCATTTATTGACCTACCTAGTGATGATACAACTCTAATATTCCATTTATCTTGAAGGCTAAAATTTTGGAATATTACAAGTTTACGATAAGGTAGACAGTTGCGCCACTAATAAAAGCACAAGAAGAAACCAAGAGGAGAACTGCACAATTGAATGAAGCCTCCACTGCTTTGGACAACATGCTAGAATGGTCAAACATGTATCCGTAGGCCCCTGACACCCTGCCTAGGAAAGATTGGATTTTCACCCAGAATGACAAAGTTCAGATCCAAATGAAGGTACAATCCAAAGATAAACTGGTCAAGGATCTAGAGGAAGTGATGTCTTCATATGAACATCTGAGTAGTGGCATTGATTCAATTGCCGATGTACACCATATTCCTTCTCTAGGTGCATTAGACAAGGAAAAAACAAGGGAGGAGGTTGCCTAGGACATTCAAGCATTCCTATAACCCATGAAGCAAGCAACTGCTTCCTAAGACCTTTCGGCGTCACACAAAAATATTATTCAGTTCATCGTTACACCAGTCCGGATCTATATGAAGATCACTTCTCTATCTAATAAGATCACATTAAAGAGGTGTACCTTGGTCCCAGATGCTCTTGAGTGCCTTCATAAATTAAAATAATATACTCCCTAGGTCACTCTAGTTGTTGCAGATTATAAATCATGGAAAAAGTAACTCAAAGAACAACAACATATATACGTACCGGATATGACAATCACCCAATTGCTTCCTTGACCAAGGAAATGGCACAGGTCGCAAGTCACAACAGACAGGGGGTCGCAAGTCACATCCGAAGCTGGGTCGCAAGTCGCAAATGCCTCCCAGGTCATAGAGCATGTCAATAGTCGGGAATGTGAAGAGTCAGGGACACCCAAGGCTCAATTTTGTTCTATAAGTACTCCCTCTAGGGAATTGTAAAGACCTTTTTTTGGACTCCAAAAGGAGCAGAGAGAATTGTATATCATTGAATGCATATTTTTGATAATGAATACAAACAAGTGTTTTGATTCCACTATTGGATCTCATGAGGACTCGTGTGTTAACATTATGAATATTTTTATCTGATGTATTGGATATCTTTTATGATTAACTGATCTATGTTTTTTGCTTATGTCATTTATATGTTTAAACTCACTTGATGTATTAATGGTATGGGGATCTTTAATTGAAATATGTTAGCAACTTCGTTGTTAACATTATCTTATCTTTCAGAAAATGCTTAAGGAATTGAAGGGTGTTTTGACCATATAAAACTATTTCTTTTTTGGTTCGAACAACTTTTACAAGCATGACCCTAATGATGTGTTTCTAACATCATTTCCTTTGGCTGCATGCTTTAACTTGGTTTGTTATTTGTAATGTTTTATGTTCATTGACACTCATCAGCCATTTGTCTTGTACTGTTCAAGTAACTATGTGTTCATAGGTCTACAAGGCTCCTTCTTCGTCTGATAAAAGGAATATTCAGTAGTAACCAGACCTACACCCTGGATGGGATCCCTATCACAAATGGTTTAGAGTCTAATTAGGACTTTATACCGAGGAGATCCCCTACTATTGGTCGTATATTTCTTCCCGTCAACAGATTTGACGCTTGAAGGAGGGACAGATGACAAGATGAGCCCTTAGAGCCTACAGTTAGTCTCATATTTGTAATGGATTGTCCCCAAATCATTCTCCTGAGATGTTTATTGGATTTATCTGGTTCACGTTGCTTAATCCAAAATGAACCTCTGTATCATTTGTCCCAGTTAAAATTTGATGGTGAGAATGAAGTTTCCATAACCAAGAACCTTTTAGATTTCTGTGATTTTTGTGAGTGTTACGAAATTAACGATGAGGAGTTGGCTTGTGTGTGTTGGTTGATAAAAGGTGTTTTTTAAACTCCTAATTATCCTCACATTAATTATCAATCCGAGCAAGTCCTTCTATTTCAGGAGTGTACACAGTATGTGGTAGCTATTTAAATCAGAGAGTAATGTTTCATAGATTGCAGTATAGATCTTTTAATACAAGAGTAAATGTGGCAAGTAAATTCTAATTGAAATTAAACGAAAACTCAATCATCTAATGAAATCAAATCCTAAAACATTTCAAGTAACAAAAACATCAGTGAAGATTACAATAGTGATAACCCTTCTCTTCGAAATTGATTGAATCTAAATCAAATGCAATCTTCAGTAAAAAAACAATGATATCAATCTGAGAACCTAACAACAGTACTTAATACTTTTTACAGTTGATCCCATTGAGCAGAATGATTATCTAAGAAAATAAATCCAAAAGTGGAAGTAAACTAAATAGACAACAACACTGTAAATCATATAAAACAGAACTATTTAGTTTACACAAGAAAATAATGGACAATAATGGAAATAAAATCACAGAAAGAAATAATATTGTCAAACCATCATACTTGCGATAATTGGAAATGTATGACACAGATGGAGCAGTGAATTCCACTGGAATCCAAGCCCTTAGCCACCAGTAGGCACTGCTATATTACTTCAGATGATGTGAATGAAAACCAACGAATTCAATTAATCATCGAACTTTGAGTAGCATTACAATGTAATTTCGTTCTCCAACTACGCAGTATGTAATTAAGCTTAAAATTTGTAAAAACAACAGGTCTTGCCCTTTCTTCTTACAATTTTTTCCTTTTATAATCAGAAAGGGTAAAAAGTAAATAGTAAATGCGATCCCTCAGGATCTCCCGATCTTGAGGGATTCACAACCAATTTCTATCTTTAAGACATCTTCCTCTATTCCGTGCTGATCTCACTGATTCATTCTTAGTCTTGTCCACACCCGACTCATTCCTTTCTTTGCTTGTCGGATTTGGCTATGCTAACCATAGGGAACAATAATCGTTCCTTGTCTATTTTCCTGCATGAAGAAGGGTAAACGTTAGTTAAATCAAAACTGCAATCATTCCTTATTTCTTACCATAATTCCTTAATATATTAGCGCATTAAGACATGAAAAATATAGAATTAAGGATAACGAGAATGAACTTGCTAGCAAATACATACGCATTTCACAACCCAACATACTCCCCTACTTACTGTATTTCATGTCCTCATGAAAATAAGTAATTCCGATGGAGTGCAGTTAAAGAGTAGGTTGGATAAGGGGCATCAAAAATTGGTTTGAAACCATGATGTTGAGCAAACAGTGCAAAAGCGGTCCTTTCCTCTCCTTCAAGCAATTCATAGGTGGCCCGGTAACCTTCGAGAGGATACCAAATGATAGGGCTACAAAACCGATAGCCTAACTAGTAAGGTCCCTCTCTTAAGATGAGGTTGCTATAGGTGATAAAATGGTCTGTAGCTGCTTTAAAATTTCTATAATGAAATGGCTCTCTATCCTGAACACTACCAGTAGATATTTCCCACCTAAGCTTGGATGTAATCATAGAACTTTCTCTAATGGATTGAAAAGATGACACTCCAATTTGTATAATCTCTTGATGAATAGGCCCTAAGACTTGAATTAACCCTTCCTGTTTCGTCGGACTTTTTTGGTTGGAAAGCATTGGAAAAGGATGCTTGGTTTCACTTCTTACCATAAGATCCAACCCATGCTCTTGTTTCTGGAAGGCGTTATGAGCTTTGAACCATTTAACTTGATTAATTGCAAATGAAATAAAGGCTTGGAACTGAACATCCCCAAAAAAAGAGTTGGGGTTCTTTTCCACTTCATCTGCTAATACAATATTGTGCAAGTAAAATTTGCATAGCAACCTTTGAAACTTCACACGATATAGTTTGCAACAACTTATAAATTCTTCGACTGTGCTTAATTCAATTGGTTTTCCATCTCTTGTGGATTTAGTTTTTAACAACAAGTATCGTTCTAGCATAAACAAGGCGTAATTAGAAGCGGGAGCCCTACATGCCAAGATATCTGTATATAATGAAAAAATAGTATCTGTGCGAGATAGGACCTTATTCAATCTAAGATTGATTTTCTCTATTTTCTCTTTTACCTTCTTATATTTATCGAAGGTCTCATTCTCTGTTTCATTCATCTCCCGAAGCTGCCTCTGCAACGCTTGATACTTTTGTTGGGGAACAATTTCTTGTTCAAGTCGTTCTATCATTAGTCAAGCCTATGCTAATTCTTCCTGAAGATTTAGAATAGTGGGATCATTGTGTGTCATGTTGTCTTTAGCTAGTGTACTTATCTGGGTTTCTTTTTCATGAGAGGTCCTTGCCTCCGTCTGAGTAGCTATATCTACAAAAATTTCATGCTGTTCTTTTTCTATGATGACTGGTTGTATGGGCTCAGTTTGGTGCTATTATTCTTTTATGATGACTGGCGGCTGTATGGGCTTAGTTTAAGCTGAATTTGCTATTTATAGGGTTTTTTCTAGGACCTTACCCACTGTAATTTGATTTATTTTCCTTCTGATCTTCTTTATTGTTTTACGTAGCTTTTGTTGTTCCTTCCTAAATTTTTTTAATTTGGCTCTATATTTTTTCGAAGGAGCCACTACTCTGCTTATAGTCTCATTAATATTTTATGCCTCAAGGGAGCCTAGTTGCTCATCCTGAATTTTTCCTAATAGAACCGTGTCTCCGGATTGAGTATTAGCTTCCTGAAGTATCTCTGTGTCTACTTCTTCCCCTTGGCCTTTTTTTTTTGTTCTTAAGCCTACCTGGCTGTTTTCCATGGGAAGCGTATCACCGGATTGGTGTTATGCTTCATGGCTTGCACCTCTCAAAGGAGATGGACATTCAGTGTTGCTAGTGTTCTTGGGGGATTGGATTGCTTCTCCATTAAAATTGAGTGGGTTTTTAGTCTGCATATAATTACTCATATTGGCCAAGACCTGGGCAAGGTCGAAATCATGCAACAAGTCCTCTTGGGGGTCCATGCTTGGTGTTGAGGGGAGTCCTGATTCATTTCTTTGTTCGTTTGAATGCTATGCTTGTTCCTCATGATTTGATTCAGGAATACCCTGGTCTTGCGGTTTTGGCTGCGAGCATTGTTCTCTAACTAGGATAGATAATTATATTAGTTGACTGGTGCTGCCTTGAGGTTTTTGGCCAATCCTGCTCCTGACCTTAACCTTGTGGACCATCTGCGCTTTTGAGGGATAATATTGACCAAAGAATTTTGGACCATTCTTGTCCTCAACCTCAGCGTTGTAGACTATCTGCGCTCTTGAGGTATGTCCCTTGAAAGGGGGGTCCTTTTCCTTTTTTGAACCTGGTTAGGTGCAGGTGGGGCTAAACCTCCTTTTGGAGCTGAAAGTAAATCATCCCAGCTTGATTACTGCTAGGCAAGGTTATTGCTGACTACTAGCCTAATCAAACAGTGATGGCTTACCACATTTTCTACATGTTGGGATTGTCTTAGCCTCTCAGCAGTGTCATGCAATAAAGAGTTTAACAATGAAGGTAAATTAACAGAGAATTTTTGTTTTAAAACTGCTAAAAGTTTCATTTGACGCGGCCTTACCACATATTTTCTCCCGTCGCATGTAATGTAATTCTGCACACTTTTTGCTAGCTCCCCCCATGGTTCTTCAAGAGAGGATGATTGAACGCCCTTATCCTTTTTGACCGTCTCTTTTCCTTCTTCTTTGAAAACTTCTATAGCTTCTTGCAGCTTCAACTGCTTGCGAGACCACATAGGTCCCTCTGCAGGTAACCCACATGCTTCTACGATCACCACGTCTGATACTGTGATTTTCATTCCCCTTACCAAAGAATTTCCATTATATAAATTTCGTAAAAAATCTATGGTGATTTCTGTTGAGAATGCAACAAGATGATGGAGCTTAGTGAAAAGAAGTCGCCTTCACTAAGTGGGCCCGCATGCTATTTTTGGCGCAAAGTCTATTTTTAGACTATGTCTATTTTTAGACATATGGAGCATGGTCTGGGAGTTGCAGTATGCTATTCTTGGAGTATTGGTCATGTTGGTAAAAATAGACGGGACTCTATTTTTTGGACCTATAGTCGAAGTCTATTTTTAGACTGCCTCTCCTTAAAATAGGGAAGTCAAATATTATTTACCCTTAATAATATTTGGACTATAAAATTCAGTTTACTCTCTTGGAGCACTTCAGTTCGAGCCTTGGAAGTGGCTCATGCATCTGACAGAGGAATTACACTATTCCCAAGGGTTTGATGGCATCATGCATGGTTGACTTCAGTTAGGACTTCAGTGGCAAAAGTTTGGTGGAGTTAATGAGATAGCTAGTGGAGTTGTGTTCTGTTTATTTTAGTTGAACTAGTTGAGATTAGTTTAACTAGCTAATCAATTAGTTATGAGTGGAGTGAATTAAAGATTATTTAATTCATTAATTAATAACTCATTATTCAACTCAAGAACACATCAGTTCACTACAGTGCATGATCAGTTCAGTGGAGACCAGTGAAAGAGGTAGATGAAAGGGTGGAGTTAGCTATCAGTGGCGACATCAGTTGTGCATGAGATTTGCACCAAAATTGGAGGATTTGTCCATGACAATTGCGCAGTCAAACCAAGGAGATTCGAACCTTGGATCTCTATATAGACAAGCCTAGATTGCGCAATAGAGGCAAGGCAATTGGTGGTGAGTTTTGAACCAGTAACCTGTTCAAAACTGAGCTAGATTGTGTGTAACTTCATGAGAAAGTACTGAGTACTTGTGAGGAGTATTGTACTGAGTTTGTTACTTGATTTCTCCATATATAATATACACAATAGCTGTGGGTTTTTCAGCTATAAGCTTTCCCCATACATACTGTGTTAATGTGTATGATGCATTGATGTGTTATCGCTTGATTTTAAATTCCGCATGTGTGATGATCTGAGTTGAGTGGAAGAGATTATGTGTTGCATATAAATTCGAATTGTATGTGATCAGGATAGTCTCGGTGGATAATTAATCATTATTCAGCAAATTTCTACATGGTATCGGAGCTATTGAAGCAGAGATTGATCATCACGGTGATTACAAACTTATTTCGGTAGACAGAGTCTGCATGCGGGCCAGGTAGCCTCCGGATTCATCTTTCTTCGGAAAGTGAAAGGTCTGGTAAATTTCCATTGCAGTCAATCTCTGTGCTAGAAATACTTTGTTCTCAAAAATCTAGAGCGGTTGAGCTTTGAGGTGGAATTCTAAATTTTGCAGCAGTTTTGTTTTCTTGGTGCCGGTGTTGAAAATGTCTTTCAACGGTTTGCGACTCAAATATGCTCTTGAAGGCAGTTCGAATTATGTTGCATGGAAGGATCGCATGGAAGCAGTATTAGAAGATAATGGGCTGAAGGAGTTCGTAGATACGGATGTCCAAAAGCCCACTGATCCTGCTGAAGTCGAAGCATGGCAAAAGAAGATGGCGAAATGTCGAAGGATCCTGTTGGAGGGCGTCAAGGATCATATTGTATCCAACCTGCATGGAAAGGCTTCTCCATATTTAATGTGGAAAGCTTTGACGGATCTATTCCATAGTAAGAGCGACCAAAGGAACCTGGCGCTCAAAGATAAGCTCAGGAACATCAAGATGGAGAAAGGCGACATTATCGCCAAATACCTCACGAAGTTCACTCAATGTAGAGATGAGCTGGGAAGTGTGGGGGTGACTGTCGAAGACGAGGACATGGTCGACCTGGCTCTCCTTGGTCTTCCGAAGGCTTGGCACTCATATCAAGATAGTGTCAATGGTCAGGAGAAGCTGCCGAGATGGGAGCGCCTTTGGGCGGATCTCATGCAGGAGGAGATAAGGAGGACTACTTGAGATGGATCTTCATCAAAGGGAGCTGATGAAGAAAACTACGCTTTGGTGGCCAAAGCAAAGAAAGGGAAGGGTAAGAAAACCTCTCATTCTGGTGCAAAGGGAAAGAAGCAGGATATGGCGAAAGTGAAGTGTTTTCACTGCCATGATCACGAACATTATGCTACCAATTGTCCAAAGAAGAAGAAGAAAAAGCAAGCGGGAAGATCTGCAGATGGAGAAGCTTTGGCTTCACAGTTCGAGCTTGACTTTTCACTGATTGCATGCTTGGTTTCAAGTGTGATGGGATCGGTGTGGTTCTTGGACAACGGTGCGTCATTTCATATGACGGGAGATCGGGAGTTGTTCTCAGATCTGGAGGACAAGGATTTGGGTATGCACATCGAGATGGGCGATGACGGTAGATACGGTGCGACTGGTATCGGTACCGTATCCTTTCAGAGGGAGTCTGGTAAACCCTTTGTACTAAAGGATGTCATGCATGTACCTGGATTGAAGAAGAACCCGATTTCAGTAGCGATGTTGGAGGATAAGGGGTATGATGTGGTCTTCAGCGAAGGAAAAGCCTTCCTGCGCAGTAAGACTACTGGAGAGACCCGGAAGATAGGGGTTCGAACCAAGAACCTTTATCAGTTGCAGGTAGATGGCTACGCAGCTATGGCATGCAAGGCGAGAGAAGTGGTGAGCCAGGATGATGAGGGCGAACTGTGGCACAAGAGATTGGGCCACCTTCACCATGGAGCTTTGAAGATTCTGCAGCAGATTTCTACTGGGCTTCCTAAGGGCACTCTTGCGCAGTCAGATCAGTGCAAGGGGTGTACTTTAGGGAAGTATGTGAAAGCCACCTTTCACGAGAAGGATAGTCGCGCCACGACGATCTTTGAGAGAGTTCACACAGACGTGTGTGGTCCTTTCTCAGTTGCTTCGACAGCAAAGCACAAGTATTATGTGATCTTTGTTGATGATTTCTCTCGAAAGTGCTGGATCTTCTTCATGCAGAAAAAGAGCGATACATTCGCGAAGTTCTGTGAGTTTAAAGCACTGGTCGAGAAGGAGTCGGGGAAGAAGGTGATTGCTCTAAGGAGTGATAACGGTGGTGAATTCATCTCGGCTTAATTCAAGGAGTTCTGCAGCGCAGAAGGGATTCGGAGAGAGCTCATCGCACCCCATAACCCACAGCAGAACGGGGTGGCTGAGCGGAAGAACAGAACGATCGTGGGTGCTGCACGGGCGATGTTGCATGATCAGGGCCTACCCCTTCACTTGTGGGGTGAGGCATGCAATACAGCAGTGTATGTGCAGAACCGTTGTCCTCACAAGGTTCTTGGCATGAGTACACCAGAGGAGGCTTATTCTGGCAAGAGGCCTGATATTTCCCATTTGCGGATTTTTGGTTCTCCTGTCTACATGCATGTGACGAAGGATGCGAGAAGGAAGCTAGATCCAATTGCTGAGGTTGGAATATTTGTGGGGTACACTGATACACCTCACAACTACCGGGTGTATTTGTCAGACAGTCGCAAGACTGTTGTGCGACGGGATATAAAATTTCAGGAGGAGAAAGCCATGCAGTGTTCGCTTGAGAGGGAGATACACTTGCATGTAGATGAGGAGCTGTTAGTTCCTAAGGAGGAGCTTACGGATGTGGATCAGCCACAAGAGGAGGTTTAGGAGGTGGAAGAAACCACCCATGCAGCGCCAACCATCAGAGGGCGCATGCGCACTACAGAAGCTGAGCGACTGGCTCGAGATGCAGAGAAGGTTGTAGGACCACCTACAGCACAGCGCAGACAGAGGCAGTCACCGGATCGGTACATTGGATACATGGCTCTTGTGAGTCAATGTGTCGTGACGGAGCCATCCTCTTTTGAGGAAGCTGTGGAGGAACCCGCATGGGTTGATGCCATGATCGAAGAATATGATTCGATCGTCAGGAACAGTGCATGGGAGATTGTCCCAAGACCGGTGGGGAAATCAATGGTGGGTGCGGATCTTTGGTTCTCCTGTCTACATGCATGTGACGAAGGATGTGAGAAGGAAGCTAGATCCAACTGCTGAGGTTGGAATATTTGTGGGGTACACTGATACACCTCACAACTACCAGGTGTATTTGTCAGACAGTCGCAAGACTGTTGTGCGACGGGATATAAAATTTCAGGAGGGGAAAGCCATGCAGTGTTCGCTTGAGAGGGAGCTACACTTGCATGCAGATGAGGAGTTGTTAGTTCCTAAGGAGGAGCTTCCGGATGTGGATCAGCCACAAGAGGAAGTTCAGGAGGTGGAAGAAACCACCCATGCAGCGCCAACCATCGGAGGGCGCATGCGCACTACAGAAGCTAAGCGACTGGCTTGGGATGCAGAGAAGGTTGTAGGACCACCTACATCACAGCGCAAACAGAGGCAGTCACTGGATCGGTACACTGGATACATGGCTCTTATGAGTCAATGTGTTGTAACAAAGCCATCCTCTTTTGAGGAAGTTGTGGAGGAACCCGCATGGGTTGATGCCATGATCGAAGAATATGATTCGATCGTCAGGAAAAGTGCATGGGAGATTTTCCCAAGACCGGTGGGGAGATTAGTGGTGGGTTCGCGATGGATCTACAAAGTGAAGTAGGCGGTTGACGAGAGTGTGGAGAAGTACAAGGCGAGATTTCTCGCCCGTGGCTTCTCACAGATCGAGGGGATTGATTATGAGGAGACTTTTGCACCTGTCGCAAGGTACTCTTCCATACAGACGATCCTTGCTCTCTCAGCGCAGATGGGGTGGCACATTCATCAGATGGATGTGAAGACTGCGTTCCTCAATGGAGTTATTGAGGAGGAGGTGTACATAGAGTAGCCTGAAGGTTTTGAGATCTTCAGCAGTGAGTCGCATGTGTGCCGACTCAAGAGAGCACTATACGGGCTGAAGCAAGCACCTCGTGCTTGGTACACTCGGATAGACAGCTACTTCACCGGGCTTGGATTCTCCAAGAGTGAGGCGGATCCAAACCTGTACCAGATTGTGGTGGAGGGGGAGCTGTTGATCATCGTACTGTATGTAGATGATCTGATTTTGACTGGCGATGAGCAGTTGATACTTTCATGCAAGGAGGATCTTGCACGAGAGTTTGAGATGAAGGACCTGGGCATCCTTCATTATTTCCTGGGATTGGAGATTTGGCAGCGCAGTGGAGGACTGTTTGTTTCTCGGGGAAAGTATGCCGGGAAGATACGGGAGAGGTTCAGCATGCGAAATTTTGCAAGCTGTTGACCTCCTCTTCCTAGTGGTTGGAGGAAGGAGGATGCTACTTCGGCGGAGGTAGTGGATGCCACTATTTATCGACAGTTGGTGGGTTCGCTTATGTATCTCGTCAATACACGACCTGACATATGCTATGTAGTTAACCAGCTTTCACAAGCTATGGTTAAGCCTACCAAGCTCTTTTGGAAGGCGGGGAAGCATGTATTGAGATATCTCAAGGGCACATCGGGATATGGATCATGGTACAGACAGGAGGATCGGTTAGAAATGACGCCGGCCTTCCGCAGTTGGTACCATCATATCAGAGATTGTGTTCGGCGGAGAATCATGATGCTTTCATATGTTCCCACGGAGGATCAGGATGCCGACATCCTGACGAAGGCGCTCACCAGGAGCAAGTTTGAATTCCACAGAGGCAGGATAGGGGTTGCAGATAATCCATATCTTGCTGAGAGGGAGTGTTGAAAATGCAGCAAGATGATGGAGCTTAGTGAAATGAAGTCGCCTTCACTAAGTGGGCCCGCAGGCAAATTCTGGCGCAAAATCTATTTTTAGACATATGGAGCATGGTTCGGGGATTCCAGTTTGAGATTCTTGGAGCATTG
>CM076583.1:877047005-877201419 GCA_034641835.2 Pinus albicaulis | reverse complement strand
ATGATTCTAGCCTTCACAAGGTTAGATTATCAGTGGAGGTTGCTTCAGTGGTGCATAATGTTCTTCATGAACCAACATCAAGGTTGTCAAATAATCACATCTTGGTCACTTTCACCTTGTGCTGCATGGTTACATCATAAGTATCCTCTGATGTGGTAATACACTTACCTAGTTTCATTCATGTTCATGCAATTTTTCCATAGTTTTACTTAGGCAATTTGTTTTACCTAGGCAGGGAAGACTTGGGACAAATTGAAAGAAATTTCAAAGGGCCTAGCTCTGTGATAGCCTTTTCTTCTCTTTATATATACTCAATTCCAATTTTAGCAAAGTTGTGGGCCAACTTGATACTTGGAAGTTGTCGAAATACATATCATTCTCGAATAAATTCACCATAATTCTTTCTGCAACAATTAGAAAAATCATTAAGATGAACGGGGAATTACTTTTTGGGTCTAGGTGAAGAACAAGAGTTGCACATATTTGAGTTGAATTCCCTCAGTTATATGTTGAGGTTGTTTGTGTAAGGACTAAATTTACATTCATAGATATTTACCAGATTGAAGACTGAAGTGCATAGTTTCTACTGCTAAGTTCCCCTATGAAGGAATTGGATTGGAGCATTCTGACTTTTTAGAGCTGAGTTAAGAAGCAACTTTGTGATGACAATCCAAATATATCATGTCCCTTGAAACTTGTGCAGGAATTACCTAAACAATTTTTCATTGAACCCATACCTCTCAGTGAATAACTTAAAGAAATTAGAGCAGTTTTGCTTGTTCCAGAAAATAGTTATGAGTGTCCTCTTAATTTTGTAATAGGCGTGCCTATTGGAATTTGGTTGTTGATGGTTTTGGGAGACTCAGTACAATATAACCAAATAGATGTCAATGAATTTGAATGAAATTGTGGAGTAAAATCTGGTTCAGTTACTTTGCCATTTAATGTTGTGAAAAAAGATTCATCATGTTTGTTAGAAGTTTCTGTTATGATGGAATGCCAATTCGAATTTGGGAGAGTTCTATTAAATATATTTCAGGCAGGCTCAAAACAAGAACTTATTTCTCTATCCCATGATGGGCTCCATTTTTCCCTTTGGTATTTGGGCCTGCAAGATCTTCTATCCATTGAAAAAGTTTGCAAGTCTCTACATGCTGCAGTGAAAGATGATCCTCATTTATGGAAAACTATACATGTGGATGATCCTTCTTGGTTTAAACTAGCTCCTCCATATACCATTGTTGAATAAGGTATGCAGAGAAGAGGGTGAAGATAATATTGATTTTGATCTCAGACAATCAAGATTTCCTACACAGCTACCCCCCCACAAGTGATGGTACATATTCCTGTCTCTTATCATTTTTGCTACTCCTGACCATATCACTTTGCACAATACAAAAATTTAATATAGGAAAGGTAACGGTTCTGGTGCAATATTGGTGCATGATTGTACTATTTTCAGTATATTTGATTGCATTATTTTGGTGCTACAATCAACGATTGTGTATCATGTATGGTAATGTGTTTGGCCTGAATGGTTGTGATTACAATTTGGTATCTTCTCATTTTTAAGTAAAAACAGGTCAAACATTTTGTTTGTTTTTATGAATTTATGTTTATTTTTGATCCAGTGGAGATGATTGGTGACTTGGATTCCTTTTAATCAATCTTCACCATGTGGCCTTACCTAGTGATATACAACTCATCTCTTGATGTTTTCTTCCCTTATAACCATGTCACATTATTCATACCACAACGAAAAGTACTGGTGTAATACTGATGGATGCTTGTACTGTTTTTGGCATTTTCGAGTGCTTCATTTGGTGCTACAAACAAGTTTGGATGTGTGTTACTTATTTTGGCACGACTTGTGAGTGTTTGAGATATTTTGTTTGGATTGAATACTTTGTCTATAGTTCGATGCTTCTAGATATGGATTATTTTCAAGTATTGAATTTACTTCAACATCAATTTAGAAACTGATAGAACCCTGTTGTTTGTTGCTTCATTTTTGTTTAACTATCTCTTACAATATCTGGTAGATATTGATATCAATATCTGGTAGATATTGATATCAATATCTATTTATCTATTGCAGGTCAATGAGATTGATTCCAGTGTAGCTCTGAACATGTCTGGGTAGACTTTGGAGATGACAACTTTACCATTAGCAGTTGGGAACATAAAGTACTGGTTAGCAAAGATGGACAAATGAAGCTATCAACTAAAGTATTTTCTGCTTCAATTAACCAACGAAGTGAACATGCTGCAGGGAAGAGTGCTTGTATTTCTTTGGTAGCAATTATTGCTGACTGGTTACAAAACAACTCCAATTCTATGCCAATAAAATCACAGTTTGACACATTGATATGCGGAGGATATCTGGAGTGGAGGAAGCTATGGGAACTAGAAGAATATAGAGAGAGGTTCCCTGATGGACACTTTGGTTTGGAAACAATATTGCAGTCAAACACGTTTTATAACTAGCATTGAACCTCCACATATTTTTGAATTGTGGCAATTGTCTTAAGATTAGATTGGGATGCAGGGGCTCTGAATTGGTTTTTCTTGGAAATATTATTTCTTTTAACATTATTGATTATGCACACAAGTGTCAAGGCTCTTGTGTGATGTTCCAATGATATTTCAGTATTGTTTGTAAAGACTCTGTTTTTCCTGTGAAAGTTGGCATCCCCTAAAAGTTAGACAAGAAGGTGGGTTGGAATTGTTGGCGGGCTCTGAGACTCAACAGTATCATAATAATACGAAATAGAATTAGATGTTAGTAGAATAGTATTCTATAATGTGATATTTACATATTAATACTACTGTGTTGTTAAATAATAGACTTTATTGGACAATAATGTGGAAGTTAAATAAAATCTTTTTCAATGACAAACTGTTGAAATAATTATTTAGTCTAATATTCTACTTTAGTTTTTGTGATCCTTCGAGTGGCAAGGCACCTTCTATTAAGAAAATTTTCCTCCGTGACATATCATGCTTGTAAGTTAATCATAAATTTGTAGATTTTTTTACTTACTTTTGATGATGGGTAGTTCCAATAAATGGAAATGTTTAGTTGGGTTCAGTGTTTATCATCTTTATATAGGATTGGCTTCTGATAATAGTGTTTTATGCCCTATATAGAAATTTTTCACTAGCATGGAAATGCTTAATGGAGAAGGCTTGGTGTCGTTCTTGTGAATGTGCATTGTAACTCTTTGTAAAAATATAGAATGTTTTAATTGTAATTTTCACTTCGTTGATCTATTTGCAGGGGCAGAGTGGTACCTGCAACTCGTGAGGTGCATGAGGATGAATGTGGAAGTGATGATGATGTTGGTCATCAAAGACCAGCACTGAAGAAGTGAAATAAGTGTCTCGTCTAAATTTCGCTGCCTTTTTGGGTGCTTTTTGTTGGAAACCATCTATGTTTCTATCTATGCACTGTAATTCATACGGTAAGCTAATCTTTAATTTAAGCAATCTGGAATATAAACTATATATACTCCTACAATCTAAAGATCATGGATAAATATTCAAAATTTCAAACTCATGAATTTCTTTTGGGAAAAAGGTTTTATAGATGCTTTTATTTGAGGCACACTTGTGTTAATTCAACATTCGGATTTCTTTGCAAAATTATTGTTTGTAAAATCTATGTATTTCTAACTATCTCTTCAGGTAAAATTTAGATATATTAAATTTATAACATCTTATAGATTTTAAGTTGCACTAATCTATCATAAAACACTGGTAAAAGACAATATCTTATGTCAAACTCAATGCCATTTATTGTGTACAATGGGATTGCCACATTCGTGCTTTACCCAAATCTCGTTTGTTTTATATGCATTCTATATCATCGATCAAGGCATGAATGCTTATAATATATTGAGCCCTAGTTCTGAACTATCCTCTCTTCAATTTCTTTGTAAGGATTGAATACAATCTAATTGCATAAATTACAACTGGGGCAGAGTAATAAATCAATATTAAAATACACCATAAGCATTAATTGCTTCAAAGTATTATAAATGCATTTTAATATTACTTGATTTTCCATGCTTATATGGAACATTGTCGAGAGAAGGAACTATAACAACAATGGATTTGCATGAAAGCTTTATAATTTTTTCAAACGTGAAATTTGTGATGCATTACTAAGTTTCTTCATTATTTTATAGATCATTACACGTCAAACCGACTTTACTCCTTGACTGGCATTGCATTCAACATTGTGCACAAGTATGATTTACATGTATCAATCAAAAGTATGATTTTATCTATATTTGATAATGCAAGTTGAATACATCATAAAATACATAGGAGTGCTATGGCTATGAAGTTCAATATGAAATAATCTATTGATTGCTACTATTACTATTATATATGGGGTGCTCTTCTAATGGCCATTTATTAGCTATGTGAAGAAGGCTTTGTGGAATTTGTATTTAGTATAAGATTATGCATAGCTGAGTTACAGACAACTAAGTAGAATTTGGTAGGAAGTTTGGAGTATGTGTAATTCATAATGATCTTGTCTTCTCTTCATTGATGACTTTTCAATGTGTGAGTTTTGACCTAAGCCATTGCATTATCAATGTGTCAAGGCTCAAAACTCTACCTATATGTCAACTACTTATGATCATTCCTAGGAACATGAATCCTAATTTTTGTAGGTTTAAAATTTATCACAAGTTTTCTCTATTGTGGTCGAATTAGTGGAGGTTATCTCAAAATTTATTGAAGGTACCATGGATCTAAATTTCTTATGAACTTTCAAAACTATAACAAACTTTGGTGAAAATTGTTCATCAATTCTCACTTGGTTAGGGTTATAGATATTGATGAAAATTTTGTGTGCATGCATGAGATTTGGGTGCAAATGCACAATGTTGTGTAGCATTAGTGTGATAAATATGGGATAGTGCAAAGCATAGTTTTGAATATTAGTGTAAGTTGACTCGTACCTAATCAACTCAGTTAAGTTGATTGTTGGTTGAACGGTTAATTGTTGGTTCAATGGACATAATATCTTGTAGGCCCAAATACCAAACGGAAAAATGAAGCTCATCATGGGGTTCTCTTTGTAATTCTCCACCATTGATACCTTCCATGCTTCCTCAAACTCCTCTCCAACCTCCATATTAGTGCTAGTAGTAGCATGAGAAACAACACTACGCTTAGCATAACTAGAACACATTTTCCAAAACTGCACGAGAACTACTTCCCTCATCAGTCACCATGTGCCATGCTTGGTCTCGGTGGTTCACTTCCTTCAACTCCTGGTTCAACTACCATATCTTCATTAGAACCAACACCCCAAACTCCACTAGAAAAGGATTCACCATTTTGTACTAGTGATTCGCCGTTTGTACTAGTGATTCGCCATGATTTCATAAGATAATATAATCTCGTGAGAGATTCGCCAAAAAATTATATATACATATTATATTATTGATAAAATCGCCTTCCATTTTTCCTATGTATCATGGGGATTCGCCCATTTATTTTATTTATAAATTTAGGGGGGTTCTTAAAATTTTCCCTGTTTTGCACAGCAGTGCGTTGTTTTCTTTTAGAAAGATAGAGTATTTTGTAACAGAGACAGAGAAGTTTCTTGTGCACTGTGTTAGCAGCAGTCCTGTTTGTAACTCCTTTGTTAGAGGAAGATTTTGTAACAGTTTTTTTTTTATGAAATAGAAGTTTTTTCAGAGTGTTAAAACTCTATCTCCGTGAAGAAAATTTTTAATTTCTCAATGTTAAGAAGGAGAGTATTATTCTCTTTGTAGTTTGTTCAGGAATTCTCAGAAATTCCAACAGTGAACTCGGGAGCTCGTCCACATCTTTTGGAAGGAAATCGAGCTCGCTATAGGAGTAATCTGATTGAGTTGAATTGCAATAGATCTGAAACACTGGGCTTCTTATGGTCACCACTTTTATACACAATTTGACTCTGAAAATGTTAATGCAAGCGCTGCCAAGGAGCTCATGGCACATTTTATTAAGTTGCAGTCTTCTCTCGCAGATGTCAGTTTGGTTAATAAAGTGACAAATGGGCTTGAATAATTGCCAACGATGTTTATTCCTCATCTCTCTTTCAGCGATTATGTCAGTGCGTTTGATATGTTGTCGTTTTCTTCTGTTAACGAGTCTATCAGGACTGTAACTTACTTTAAAGTTGCATCATCAAGGCTAGGTTGAACATCCACAATAAAATTGACTTAGATCGATTTTGTGAGGATTGTTAGAGGTTTTCTTTGAAACTACAACCCAAACTGGTTGTTAAACACCCCACGTAGTCTGCTTGGTTTCTTGTTCCACGAGTATCTGGGGAATTGGATTGCATTCATTGGCGTAAATCTCTTTCCATTTTCCTCCCATATGTTGTGACCATCGCGATATGTCTAGGTTATTTGATTTAATTAATTTTTCCAACTATCTACTATGAAGGAACTAGTTTTGAAGAGCCTTGTTTGAATAGAGGAGAATAGAAGACAGTAGTTATGGAGTGTAATTGGTTTTCTTGTCTTTTTTTTGTTAAGAAATTTATTTGTAAGTTATATTTGGTGCAGAACCAATTAATGAATTGTGTTGCATAATTTGAATTGGTGGTTCTTGGTGCTCGGAAAACCTTGAACACATTACTATTTTGATTGTGTTCATACTATTATGGTTTGTTGTTTTTGGCACTCAAAAATCCCTAAACAATGGCTACACATTATAGTATGAGATCTATGTGTGTGAAGTAGGTCAATTTGTTCGATCGGTTTTTGAACACATTCAATATTCAGATCGTCTGCCTAGCAATTGATGGATAATCAAAAGCGAAATATTTGAGAGATGGTGATTGGTCCATAGGATGGTTAATTACTTGTCATCTCTTATCACAGAAGGCCTGACGAGTCAAGCTGTCAATATTGTTGATCTTGCAAAGCTCATCTTTGATGGTTAGAAGCTGGTGTTCTTTAAATGAGTAAAGAGGTAAGCTCGAAGATGTGGAGAAAGAAACAATAGAGTCCAGAACACTGCAACGTCGGTAGATTTGTTGATGAAGACCACTGAGACAAAGATCAGTTTTATTGTTATAATATGTCTTTTAAGTTTGCATGTAAGAATTAAGAGAGAGTCTTGGAATATAATTCTTCCAAGCTCAGTTTAGAATTGGTTGCATATTTGTAGGTGGATGTTTCTCTCAAAACCTCCCTATTCATACTTGGAATTTTTTGGATCTCATGAGCACCATAACTAGAAATTGCACCACATGTTGCAAAAGAAACATCGTAAGGCAGTAGCAAAGGAAAGAGTAGCATAGAAAAAAGAAAATGTTGCAGATAAAGAGCCATCACGAAGGAATGAAAGGCGAAATCTACTTGCATCGAACCATATCATGGAGGTTTCAAAGATACTAATGATAAGAGTGATCAATATATTGTCACTCTGTAAATGTTGGGAAGATGCACGAAAGAGGTAGTTCCAAGGGATTAAGCCTCCTGTATCACCAAATTTTCATCAATATACATATATGCAACCCAACATAATTTCTTCACATTTATGAAAAATTTGCTACAAATATTAAAATAGGAAATTGGGGTTAGGAGTGGTATGGAGGGTTCAAGATGTAATCTTGATCAACATAGATCCAAATGCTAGAAAAAACCTTACCTTGCAAACAAACCCTTACCTTTTTCTTAAGGCTTATTTTTGGAAAGTGTGCAAACAGTGTACCCATCTAAAATAAATACAACGACTAGGGTAGTATTGAGAAAAACATCTTCTATGAATTTACATAACCTAAAAGATGATGGTGGTGTTCATTTGTAGCTTGAAAAATATACTTAGGTGCAAAAGAATACATAAGAGACCAATGGAAGAAGCTCGTGGCATTACATAGATTGAAGGAATGTGGCCTTTGTGGAAGTTTTTATCAAAATATATGTTCAATGCTATGGATGTGGAAATCCATAGGCAGAGATTCTGATATCAAAGACACAAATGATATCCCTGCGATGTGCTTCATGTGGGTAAATTACTGATGTAGATATCATGGATAAGTTAACTACTTTTATTTTGAAAATTCCCCTAAAACAAAAGAAGGGATGAAAAGATAACAAGTCACCAACAAGGTTTAAAAGGGAAAAAATTAATGTTAGGATATTCTGACACATAGGAAATAGTTAAGAATAACTTATTCTAGTGTAGAGTTAGGTAAAGTGTGTTTCTTTACCATGCACATTTGTAACTTATAATCTAACGGTCACGATTTGTAGTGATCCAACAGTTATCTCTCACCTCAGTATTAACGGCACTTGATTCGTGGCTTAACACCTGATTGGTCCATGATCTCTATTTAAAGAACATGGAGGGTCATTTTTCTGGTAACCGTTTATGAGAGAAACATATGTAACTTTTATTTTATATTAATAAATTCCTTGAAGTGACCGCGTTGGCTGAGGGCATGGACTGTTTCCCTCTTTGAGGGTTTTAACCATGTGATTATACTGGTGTACTGATTTGTGATCTGTTTGTGAGTAGTGACCTTTGGTTCTTGATCTATGGAACTTACCCTGTAAATTCCTACATGGTATCAGAGCTATTTTGAGGGTCGCATCCATTGTTGATCAAAATCCAAAGCCGGTTTGACTGCATGTGAATTTCATTTTGTAGATCTACTATTTCTGAACATTTTTGGGCCTGGAAAACTGCTCGATTGTGTCCAGAGCATCTGTTACAATGAGGAACACATTTAGTTTCATGCGAAAAGGTTTCCGGCTGCCCAAGTTATGTCAGTTTAGATCTGGAGGTATAAAGCATCTATTTTGCAGTTATATTTGTTAATAGTTCTGTTTATTTCGGTTTTTTTTTTTTCATGTATCAAGGTTTTATTTATTTTCTGGATCTATACCCTCTTCTCTTTGTATGCTCTTTTATGTGCGCCCTATGAAATCTCGGCAAATCAAAAACAGGAAAAAGGGAATTTTTTTTTTTTTTTATACGTATGCTCTTTCCCCACATCTTTGTGCAATCTCGGGAAATCAGAAATAGTGAAAAAAGTGATAGTTTCCGGTAAGGCTAACCGAGATTCTAACATTCTGTCGCAAGGCTTCGCATTTCATTTTATTTTTTTGCTTTTTTTTTGTGTAGGAAAAGGCATGAACACCTCCAATAATAATAACAATAACAATAACAATAATCCCCCCTTCCTCCTTTCTAAAATAACATAATCCTTTTACTATCTCACTTGGTGAGGGGTTAGTTTGTGAGAATAGAGGTCTTGGGTTCAAGTCTCCTTCTCAAAACTTCTTTTGTAAAAAAAATTTGTTCAAAGGGACGGAATTATTTTTTTAAAAGCTGCACTTCATCCCGTTCCCGCAACTATTCGGCATCTACAACTCAAATTTTGCAAAAGGCATAACTTCTTCATCCGGAAGCCATTTTTCGAGCTGTTTATTTTTTTAAACGGCCTAATTTTCGAGATATTTCCATTGGAGTGGTTATTTTCATCTTTTCTCAGCTTCATTTTTAAAAAAAATGGAAAGTGCATGCCTAGTTATTCTTAACAGCACCAATTATTTCCAATGGCTACCTCACATGGTAGATATACTTAGAAGTAAATGGCTTTATAGAATATCCACAGGACAAGAAACTAAACCTTCCAATGATGATAAAGCTGCTAAATGGGAAAATAAACAAGATCAAGCATGAGGGTTGATAGGAATGTCCATTGCTCAAGATCTTCGATTTCATATCCTTGACATTAACACCCCTCATGAAGCCCTGGACAAGCTAAATATTGTCTTTGGCATTCAAAATGAAATCAGGGCCCATCAGCTTGAAAATGAGTTGCTTACTTTGGACCCCAATAATTTCTCCTCTATTGAAGATTTTTTGTCTAAATTCAAGACCCTCAGAGTTCTTTTAGAAGGTTTTAAGGTCAAAAAGGAAGATGGTAGCCTCATCTATTGCATTCTTACTAAGCTTGGCCCTGCATAATTTGTATTTGTTTCTGCCTTCCTTTCCACTAGAGAAGACATCATTTCTTCAGGCATCACCTATAAGAATCCCTCTTTTGATGACTTTTTCGTACTACCCCTAAAGTTGATGCTACCTTATACCATCAACTTGTTGGTAAAATTTTGTATCTAACCCATACCCATCCTGACCTTTCCTTTGCCATTTGTCTTGTCGCTTGGTTTATGCACCAACCTCATGAAAGTCACTGGAAAGCAGCAAAAATAATACTTCGATATATTAAAGGTACAATTCAGTTCAAGATTAATTACAGTGCATGAGCATCTCCCTTGTTGATTCGTTTCACTGATTCTTATTGGGCTGGTGACCCTAATGATTGTAAGTCCACTGCAGGATATGTATTCACTCTTGGTTCAGGACCTATTACTTGGTCTTGTAAGAAACAAAGTGCCATCTCCCTTTCTTCAGCAGAAGCAGAGTGTCGTGGTGCAGTTGAAGCCAGCAAGGAAGCCATGTGGCTTCGTCAGATCCTGTATGAATTTGGTCTTCATCAATAGGATCCAACTACACTTTGGTGTGATAATCAGAGTTCCATTTAGCTATGTAAAGATCCAGTTCAGCATCAGCGTATGAAACACATTGAAATCCACATACACTTCATCAGAAATCTCATTCATGATCGTGTTCTTAAAGTACAGTATTGTCTGACCAATGATCAAGTAGCTGATATCTTTACGAAGGCTTTCACAGAAGCGAAGTTTACCAAACTTTGATCCATGCTTTGAGTTCAGGAAAGTTGTCATTAAGGGGGGATAGGCTCTAATGCCTCCTTCCTTCTACTATTGTGTCACTTTTGTAAATCCTTCATTCCTATCCCAATTTGTTCTTAAGGGGGGATGTTAGGATATTTCGACACATAGGAAATAGGCTCATTTTGTGTCACCTTTGTAAATCCTTCAATCCTATCCCAAGTTCTTAAGGGGGATGTTAGGATATTCCAACACATAGGAAATAGTTAAGAATAACTTAGTCTAGTGTAGAGTTAGGTAAAGTGTATTTCTTTACCATGTACATTTGTAACTTATAATTCGACGATCATGATTTGTAGTGATCCGATGATTATCTCACACCTCGGTATTAATGGCACTTGATCTATGTCTTAACACACGATTAGTCCATGATCTCTATTTAAAGAGCATGGAGGGTCATTTGTCCGGTAATCATTTATGAGAGAAACATATGTAACTTTTATTTTATATTAATAAATTCCATGAAGTGGCCACGTTGGCTCAGGGCGTGGACTGTTTCCCTCTTTGAGGGTTTTAACCATGCGATTATACTGGTGTACTGATTTGTGATCTTTTTGTGAGTGGTGACCTTTGGTTCTTGATCTACAGAACTTACCTTGTAAATTCCTACAATTAACAGGGGGGGAGCTTTATATGAAGAAAAGATGAAGAACAAGAAAAAATGAAATAAGAAGAAAAACAATGATGTGGATTGAAAGGTGTCAAAGAAGAAACCTTCCGATGAGGATGATCAATCTCCTTGAGGGAGCCAAGATGGCCATGATGAGGAAGTTGATGAAGTAGTGAAATGGTAGACTAACACCTTTGTTGAGGTTGCTGAGAAGAGGAGGAAGTAGTAATAATGTGCATATTAAAGTTCTATGTTTGAAATATTCTAGTTACATTACAACCATATTAAACATTGTCAACATAAAAATAAAATAAATAAAATAACTTTATAAATTTATTATTATGGCCCAAACAGGTATTTCAAACCCCCGCTTCCTTTCAAATGAAAATTTGAAGACGTTTTTTCATTTTTCATGCCTTTTTCCTCAAGTGTTGTGGCCTTTGGTAGCATACCTTCATTAATTTTGATTACGTAGTCCCACTTTACGAGTCTCTGACACTCGAGTCCCATCCAACACAATTTAAAATTTTCCTCCCCGAATCATTATGTCAAGAAAGAAGGTAATTATTTTTCAAACTCCTCGATCTTATGCAAATGTGGGACCAAAATTTTGAACTATCTTTGGTAAAACTTCACTGGAGCGATCAAAGCCGTAGAGATACATAGAAAGCAACAACTCCAATGCTGATGATTCATTTCATCACACAAATTGCTTGCTTCTTCATAATGTACATTGTAAATGGAGATAGCCCTACATTTGTTATCATGGACACTAAATATGGTCAGCGGACCTCGTCGCTAAAGCACCCAGGAGTAACCTGTAATGAAAATAAATAGGTTAGTGTTCTAAGAGAGTTTCTTATAATCTTAATACCAACCTTTGTTAGAGAATAATTTAAATGCTTATAAAATATTAGTACATTTGTATTGTATGTTTTCATTTACAAGTAAGGCACCCATTAGGTAGGCTTATGTTTTCTTGAATGTTGAATATGGGAAGAACGCGGCCTATTCCCTTTTCCTAATCTTGCCTTCTTCCACGTTCTATCATCAATGGAAACTTTGAACTGATGGTTTCATACAAATAATATCAATTTTCAACTTTGGATTCTCTTTGTAAGCAATGATCATTATTTACTCTATGTTTTGTTTGATGTCACATTATTGAATGGATCAGTTGGAACATATAATTATGAATGGGGAATTTTACTGTAAATGAGTCATAAAATAAGTGTGTCTTACGATTTTTTTGTGTATCATATGATTGAGTCTTTAGGAACAACTAAGAATTTTACACTGACTTAGTTATATGTTATAAGTTGTAAACCGAAGTAATTAAGTCAAACTTTTACACCTTTCAATTGAAGTAGAAGTGGGTGCCAAGGTGGAACTGAGTCTTCTGTGATGAACACTATGGTGGAACTAAACCCTTAGTATTTATTGTGAGTGATCCGAGGAGAATATTTCACTTCCAAACCGGACTCCAACTTCAATTGGATTTGAATAATGAAAGATACTTCCAAGATGGAACGTTAAGAAATCATAGTGCATCAAAAATAATGGTGTGTGAAAGGAATACAATTGTATAAACCTAGCAAAATGATTGCGATGACAACTGCAACAATGAGTGTCGTCATGATATGTAAAATCCAATGAAGCAATAAGATTCGACATGTGCGTTATGTTAGCTTTCAATGGAAATGATGGATCAATCACTCTAACTATTTCTCTAATAAAGAGTATGCAGTAATTTGAAATATTCCACTATCTATAATTTTTTAAATAGGTGTGAATTAATCAGTTTTTTTTAATAACATTTAAAATGACTTTCGTCGATTCCCGCTTCAAAAATTTATTAATAGAAATATACACCAATCTATAATTCTACATTGTTCGGTAGAAACGGTGCATAGGATGCGGCTCCAACTTAAATTCTTATGTGATATGAAAAAATATTTTTTCGGACCCTATTTTGGTAGGTATAAATTCCCTAGACTCTATTTTATATTTTCATAGTGGAGAAGGGTGAACATCCAAAAGCAGATAAGTAGCAAACCAAAATTTTATCAATTTTTACAACACTTTGTTTTGGGAGAAAGTTGGAGAAAAGAAAATTTGGCTGGATCTTTGCACGTGACAGAGAAGTTTAATTATTTTCATGTGAGATAAAAAAAAATTAGAAGTTAGATGAAACAGGTAAAAGTGAATTTTAAAATTCATATGAATGGCAGTTTAAAAATAAACCATCACGAAAAAAATTGTTGGTGGGAAGGGGGACCCTTCAAATTTTAACACTAATACCTCCTATGTCATAAATGAGATCTGAGATATGGTATAGAGCATTAATTTTCTCAAGAAAGAAAACCCCCAACCAACTCACAACGATTTATAAATTGTAGACAAAATTTGACTTTGTGGGTTCAAAAACTAACTGCGGCACTTGGAATCTGAGATGTTCATGGCATTCACATTAACATGCAAAGAGGAGGACAATAGGTAGGAAAACCTCCAATATCCATTTCTAAGCTATTCTATTTTGGGTGTGTCTGTCATCGATTCTACCTATCTATCAACCTACATACGGATTTACCACTTTACACTTCACGTAATCCCATGTTTGTGTATCACCAACCCAAAAAATAGGTAAATCATGTCATTCTCCATGATGGAATTATCTCTGAATCGTCCACTCGACAATGTGCATATAAGGAATAACATCTACCTTGCCTATTGATGAGCTCCATCATTAGACATATTTGGAGGGGTTTATGGTCACCTTTTTTCCTTCTTAGATCTCTTTGTCTTGCATTTTTATTATTATTTAGTTTTATGATGCTAGTATAGGTGGTGATTAAGGCTAACATACTCTGAGTGCTTAATATTAGGTTGAGTGCATAAAATCATGAATTGTTTAGCATTTTTATAAGGTTTATCATAAAGAATTGGAGGAGACAACAAGGAGAAATTATAGGAGGCTTGTCCACCCTCCTTAACTCTCAAAGGTAGCCGAAAGATCCCAAAGATTCTCTCCAACAATTTGAATTCCGAAGGCAGCTGAAGGATCCCCAAAGATTCTCTCCAGCAATTCAAATTCCAAAGGAAACCAAGAAACTGAAAGAGGAGTGCACCCAATCTTTGTTTACTTGGAGTCAAGTGGACTCAATCACCATTTTCTAGGGAGCTATTTGTATCTGCCCTGTAGAATAAATAGAATAGAGATAGAGCTAGGAGGGGATCAATTCTAGTCGGGACTTTGTTGCAAGCTATTGAGATTTTTATTATTTCACTCAGTGATCAAACTTTCAGAAATGTATGAGGTTATTATTTTATTAAATGAGTAGACTGATTTAATTTTAGTAATTTAAGTTTCAGAGAGCTAAGATTGTGGGTTAGGGCTCAATCCATGTGCCTCAGCCACTCTGCTATATGTGTTCTTTTCTTTATGTCATTTCTTTATCTCCACTTATGATAATTTCACTTATGCTTCAAGTTTCTATTTAGTTTTTCATTTAGTGTGCTACTGTAGTTTTTCATTTTCTTATGAGAGTAATAGAATAGAGAAAAACCAAAAATTTGTGGATCAAGACCCCTTTTTCGTCTCTGTCAATAGGGCTTGAGGAGGGAGAACCTTCCTACAGACCCAAAAACTAATTTTTGTTCACTATTTCTGAGATTAAATGTAGAATTGCATTACCATTTTCAGCCTTCCCTTTTATATTGCATTTTCACGCATTTGCCTATTTTTCGTGCATAGACTAGCAGAGTTGTTTGCAGGAATTAGTGATAAATTGCCAGAGCAGCTCCGTGGTGCTTTCTTGCTTCATTTTCCATCTCTGTCTTCATGGCCTGAAAATTATTTTTACACCTCCATTTCCCTCATGCTTTCCACTTAATTTAACTAATGCACCCACATTTATTTCCAAAATCACTTAAACCCTTCACCCCACCTCATTCCTTCATTTTTATCATCCACAATTTCCTTACCCTTATCTAATGCAAAACGCTTGGAAACCATTGGAATCCGACTTTCCGCCATTGCTCCTCAAATCTCCCGCTACCGTACATCACAATTCACAAATCGCAACTTTTCTGCTTTTCCCATAACACTTACTGCTTGTGTTTTCTGATTGCAATATTGTGATATCGCATATCGCAAATCACAACATTTCCCTTTTTCCTTAAGACTTATCACTTCCAAACACAGATTGTGATATTGTGATCGCACTCTGCCACTGGTCCCACCGCCACGTCATCTGCTGCATCACACTTCACACTTCGCAACTTTTACCACATTGCAAATTGGTCATCACAACTTTGTCCCTTTTCATTTTACTGCTCCTATCTGCCGATTGTGACATTGCAATCGCGCTCTGCCACCAGTCCCACCGCCATGTCACCTGTCACAAATCACACTTCGCATCATTTTCCTTTTTATTTTAAGACCTATTGTTATTTTTTCCGATTGCGATATTGCGATATCGCTTATCGCAGATCACAAACTTTTCCCTTTTCACATTTTTCATTTTGCAATTCTTTCCTTTTCGCATTCACATTTCATAATTCTTTCCTTTTCACATTTCGCAGTTCTTTCTTTTTTGCATTTCACATTTCGCATTTCTTTCCCATCGTATTTCGCACATCACATCTTTTAGGCTATCGCACTTTGCACTTTGCAACTTTTTTCTCCATCGAATCTCTGCCATTGCACTATTCAAATGATTCTGCTCCGAAGCATTTTTGCACTATAATAGAGTTTTAATTAGGTTTAAACTCCCACTTTCCACTTCTAAGCCCTGTTTCATGCGTTAAGCCCTCCATTACCCTGTTTAGCCCATTTTTTTACTCCAAGTTGCAAATCAACAAATTTTCAATCAAAATTAAGTCCTGGATAGATTCGCTGCATGGATAGAAGCATGGCAGATAGTCGATAGGATAAGTAGAGTGCATTTAGCCGTTTGGCCAAATTAAGTGTGGTTTAGAATTAGTTTCCTTTCTTCCATTTATTTTCAGAAGTTTAACTTAGTTTCCTTCATGTTGTCTTTTCACCAATCTAATTTAGTTTCTTTCTGCCATTTTGTTTCTGCACATTAAATTAGTTTTGTTTCCATCATTTCATTTTTGAAAATTAAGTAGTTTCCTTTCTGTAATTTCCTTCCAGCAATTTAAGTTTTGTTTTTTAGTTTAAGAAATAGCACCCTTTCATAAACTAGAAGAGGATGACATGAAAAGAATGCATATGTTGTGTATATATCACTGTCACCTCAAAGTTTGTACAAACCCAGGGTTGATAAAGTAAATTAGGGCAGCCCCTGGGAGTTGCAGCACTCTTGGTGCAATACCAAGGCTCACCACTTTTTGGCGTCGTTACCGTGGAGGTGTCTAGTATATGTTTTGATTTTGTTTTAACATTCTTTTCTACTTTCATTTCTTTTCATGTCATTTCAGAAATATTGAAAAAATACAAAAATATCTGACTTTCATGCCTTGTAGGAGTAGGAATACTCGAAGACAAATCTTACCTAAAACCCGCACATCACCTCAAATCCACCCTTCATTCTTCTTCAGTGGTAGTGAGATCGAACGCCCTATAGGAGAGCCTTTTGATTATTTTTGGGATCCTATTGGGGAAGAACAAGAAGACATTGTTTCAACTAAGGGACCTACCTCACCTATCTTAACCATGGGTGGGATCTAGAGAGCCTTTCCCATAAGAGAGGCAGATGGGTAAACTAAGATGGAAAACATTAGCCCCTAAAATCTCCCACACTTTCATGGACTTACCTCTGAGGACCCTCACACATTAATGTTTGAATTTGTTGTTGTTTGTAGGACTTATGACTACACCTCTAATGATCAAAAGTTGAAGCTATTCCCATCCACCCTTATGGATGCAACCTTGCGCTATTTCATGGGTCTGCCTGGGTATAGCATCACTACTTGGGCACAGATGGAAGAGACCCTCAGCAGCAAATACAAAGACTATTGTAGGTCCAAGGAAACTAAGGATGATATATTTAGGATGACTGGAGGGTCGGATGAATCCTTATTGGACTATGAAGAGAGGTTTCAATTGATCTATAAGAGAGCCAACTGTACTCTTCATCCTGACTCATGTAAACTTGTACTTCTTTGAGGGATTAGAGAAGAGATGATAGAAACCTTAAATATGCTATTAGGACGAGATATCTACCAGAAACCCTATGAAGAAATCAAAATTTTCTTCTAGAACCATTCTAGGGCATTTAGGAAGAAGGGTAGAGCTAGCCAAAGTATGTCTAATATCCCTCCCTCTTCCACCTTCATAAAACATCAGATTGGAAACATGCTATAGGATTTCAAGAGTGACATGCTTCACACCTTTTATTTTCAAATGGACACAATGCAGGTAAAAATGATGCAAGAGGAATTAGAGGAAGCCCTGGGCATATTTTTTCCTAGATGTACCAGGAAGCACCCAAGAAATTAATGTCCATTGAATGTCATAGAGGTTTTCTTAGTCTGTGAGGGGAATCATGCCACAGAAAAGTGTCCCTCCTTACCTGGAATTAAGGTTGTATATCAAGGTGTGCAAGAAATTTCAGAGCAACTCTGTTTCATCAACCAAAGAAGGCCTCAAAGCCCTAGGCCATATCAACAAGGTATGTAAGGTGCACCTTACTCTTACTATCACAACAACCAGAGTGCACCCATGCAAAATTGGTACACCCAAACTCCTCCATCATGGTATACACCTTCTACATGCCTTACAACCCTTCATGTCATCCTCAGCCTGAAAACCAATCATTTTAGTAGTGTGTTCCACAACAACCTCAGTGTAATAATCCATCCCAAGGGTGGAGGCCTCAACAAAATCAACCACCTGCTCTAACACCTCCACCCCAAAATCAACATCATATTAATCATACTGCTCCACCTAGGCTACCCCAAATACCTACATAGCCCAATCCAAACCCGAACAACAGACACACACAGTAGGCTCCCAGTGGAGAAAAATCCTATCTAGATTATGCTATGGAGATATAGGAGGTTAATCTCAAGTCGGGAAGAGTACTTCTAGACAATCATCCTCCATCCCTACCTATGGAGGTTGAGGAGGAAAAGGATGAAGGTAACACTCAGATCCAATAAACTCCTTTTCCTGAGGGCTTGATCCACCCTAATCAACACACTCAAGAGGAGACTAAATTCCTGGGTGAATTGGAAATTTTTTGTGTAAAGATACCACTTCTCCAGGCCATCAAGGATGTCCCTATCTACAATAGGCTCATCAAAGAAAAGTGTTTCAAGAAACCTAGGAGAAGGAAGAGAGATACCCCCACCATCAATGTGGTAGAAAAATTGTCTGACCTAATGCTGGGAAGGGTGATATTTCCAAGGTACCTGGACCCTAGTAGTCAAGTTGTTGATGTGCATATAAATGGTGTCATTGTCCCCAACACTTTGATTCATCTAGGGGCTATCATCATTGTCATGACCAAGAAAACTATGTTGAAACTTAATCTCCAAGGGACTTTGAGGAAAACCACAACAGTTCTGCAACTTGTAGATCGGTCCACAGTAACTCTAGAAGGAATTGTTGAGGATGTTATGGTTACCATTGAATCTTGGGAGTATCCTACATATATCTTAGTCCTACAATAAAAAAACAAATTTTAATATTTATCCTCTCATAGAGGGAGAACTTGGTTAGCCATTGCAAATTCATATATTAGTTTTCCAACTAGAAACATGACTATTAAAAATGGGCCTTTGTCTAAATAGCTAGTGTTATATCCTCCGGATCGGCCTTCGATTGATCATGATCTCCCTATATGGTTGTGTTAGGCCCCCATAAATTTTTTGACAAGCAAATAGGGGGCTAAATTGTTTTTGAGCCTTCAAGGAATGCATTTCCCCTTAAAACACATCATCCTTGAAGCCTCCTTGTGCCTTTTGTCCTTTGATAAAATCCCCTCTGATGATTTCCCTTATAAAACCTCTCTGTTTGTGAAGAAATGCCCAAAGGCATCCTTTCCCCTTTATTTAACCCCCACTTAGCCTCTATTTTATTCCCCCTTGTCTCCCCTTCTATTTCCATTTTTACCCTCTAAACCCCCCAAAATCCCCTTCAAATTCTATCCTTACCCTTTGTTTATCCAATTTCCCCTTTTTCCCCCTTCTCCAACTATAAATCGCATTGTAAATCATTTCAAAGCAAAATATGCGATTTATAAAACCACTTCCCCTTTCCATACCCCGCTTTGCATATTATAAAACTTTATTATAAAGTTTTATATATCATATAACCCGCCGCATATTAATCACAATTGCATATCGTATCCGATCGCATGTTGTGTTTTAAATGTTTCGATCATCCATCGCAAATATTTGCGACGCGATCGATCACGTTACCGTTCCGATCCGCCCGATCGCACCCTCCTCTGATTTCTCGATCGCATGTCCATCACTCTGATCCCCGATCGTAAGCCTTTCCCTACGACTCCCGACTGCTGTGATCCCCCGACTGCATCCCCATTATTGATCTGTCAATTACATCTGATGGTTGAGTGCAAATCGCACTCCCCGTACCAATCGCAATCGGAACTTCCATTGCGTACCCTTTTGTTCCACTACGATCGCGATTCCCCGATTGCATCCTCCATCGTTGATCCCTCTCGCTGATCCAATGGCCATCGCACTTCCCGATCCGCCCAATCATAACTCCCCTCCGATCGCCTTCCCCTCTGATTGATCACATCGCACATCTTCCCATTTGCGATTGCGATTACCACCCGCTCCCGATCTCCGATTGCGATTGGACCTGCAGGGCCCGCCGTACTATACCTCCGCCGTTCATATAATATAGGGGTTTCTTCCTTTGTAAATGGGGAAATTGTTATATTTTTTTTTTTTCAAAGGTGTTTCCCGATCACATTGGAAATTTTTGTGTCATATGTGTATCCCACCGCCCCGCTCTGATTTCTGATTGCTATTCCATATGGGTCCCACCTCGTACTGTCACTCCCATCGCATTTCCATTACATCCCATCGCATTTCTTTGTATTTCCATTTATAATCCAACCTTCACGTTTTTCATTAAACTTTAATGAATCACCCTCAGCCATGACCGGGTCCCACATCCGTGGCTCTGCTTCATTTTTTTCCTTCGTTCTCCTTTGTAATTCTCTCAGGTGTTTATCTTCAGGCCTTTACACTAGGCTATCATTCTTCCGCCACTGTTCCTCTGGGCCTCCGCAGCATTTCTACACCAGTGCCTGGATTTGTAACAGGTGTGTTTTATTATGTAGATAGCATAGAGACGGCCATTTCAGCATTTGCCAAAGAATCAGCGGAAGAGAGTTAAAGGGGGTTAATGCCTATTATTGATATAATTAATGTTTAACCCCGCATTCAAAGGAAAAGGTGCAGTTTGAAGATTTAAGCACACTGTCAAAGTCTTATCTGTGTTTAATATCAGCAAAGTACTCTTCTCCAGACAGGACACCTTCCTACAAGAAATCTCCATGCCTCCTCGAGCCCTTAAACGTATGTTATGGACAGAAGCTTCTTTAAGAGTGTTTGGACAGCAGTTATTGAGGTATGGAGAGACATGCAGATTTTTATCCATGTCATTTATTCCAGAAGGCTACCACAGAATGCCAGATGCCATAAAAACTCTGAATAAACATCAGAGGTCAAATCTCAACCTGAAAGAGGCCTCCCATGCAGCCTACAGAGTACTACAGCACCAGAGTGCATCAAAGCCATTCCAGAGATAAATGCCAAGAATTAAAACAGAATGGGCTTCGGCCCTCTCTTTCTTTTCTGTGTTTAATGTTTCATTTAGCTTCCACCTACCTCCTCGGCTCATCTTCTGCTATAAAACTCATAAGAAAATATTGTAAACGTTTTTGTTCGGCTGCTGCCGTTGTTGTTAGAAGGATTCATTCTGACTGTTAGAACAGTCTTGGGAGGGAGTAGCAGAGTAGTTGTATGTAGTAGGCTGGGAGGAGAAGTTTGGATTGTAACAACCATTGAGCTTAGTGTATGTGATTGGTTTTGCATCAATTAATCAAAGCACATTTCACAGGATCCTAGTCTATTACTATTGGTGATGTTTCCCTAACTCTGTTTGTTACATTTTCTGGTTGTTCATTGTTCTTCTGGGCTCGCATCAGAATATTGGAATAGGATTTACCCTTGTTAGGTACCCTATGTTTCTACTCTCCTTGCCCTCAATGTTTTATGCTAAATGTGCTATCTGAAGGTTGATTTCAGTTAATTTAACCATTGTAGTGGATGTCATTGCCTACTAGCTGATGTATGAATTAAATGAATCTGTCTTTAGATGTTCTTGTTGGGTTTAAGCTGGAAGATTTGGGAACACTAGAGATTAGAGTTAGCCTTGTCCACTAGGATCCTTGTGCGACCAGCTGGCCTTTCTAAGATCTCTTTGTTAAACTTATCTCTGTTTTTCCTTTGGAGCATGCTAAAGCTGACCTGGAGTTAAATGACCTCTGGTCCGATCTACAAGCTGCCCCTTCATCCCTTCTTTGAAAGCTGCCTTTGAGTATGTCCAAGCAGGTCTGGAGTTAAATGACCTCTGGCCTGATATATAGACAAAAATTAGGCTGCTTTCCTTCTCTCACTTTCAATCCTTAATGTTTCCACCCCATCATCTATCTAAAAGATCCTTTAGTGTAGATGACTTGCCCTCTGAAAGGCTTTGGCTAGTTGTTGCAAGTAATTCCCTTTCATGACTCCATAGCGCAATGGATGGCACTTTCTTGACCTATCCTCTTCGCTGAAATACCCTGATGCTATGTTCCTTTTCTCTCATTTCTTTCTCAGTCCATGATCTCATGACCAACCCAGAAACCAACCAATAAAATCATTTTAAACCCCCTTTGTGCTTCATACCTAGCCTAATATCTCATTCTAAGCTTTCAAAGATATATCATTCTTTGTTATTTGGAGAGATCCCTCTCTGGGTCCAGGAGGGCTAGATCCTAGGGCCCCAAAGTGGTTATGATGTTGTCTCATCTTTTGGTCTTGCCAATCTGGGCAAAACATGGGAACCCCAACATAATGGCGACTCCGCTGGGGAAGAGACCAATCAACCTTGATTTGGTAAATCAATGTGGTGGACAGTAAATTGTAAATCATCCACCTGGTGACTCCACAATTCCTGAATGATTAAAAGACTCCACTATTGATCAGTAGGTCCCTGATTATCTGTGTGTTCACAAGACTCCACTGGGACACCATGTCGAAGTACAACATCATCCCGGCCGAAGACCAAGTCACGTCACTAATGGAAGACACTGAACGGTTTGCAGAAATGTTTCCAGATTTCATGGCAGCGTGTCGTGATACAATTTCGAGTGACTTGGCAGAGTATAAGGTGGAGGACCTTCCAGGGGTTATTCCTCTCAGCTCAAAGGGTGGACTCGTGCTCAATAAAATCTTCTTGGAGCTGGTGGTTGAAAGGTATGAAGCTGAGATTAAAATTTTGAACTCACAGGAAAGGTCATATCAGTTCAGAGACCCCAGAGCATTTTTGGAAAGTCTCATGCCCCCCAAAAGAGAAGAGATTCTGCTGCTCTTCGAAATACAAGAAAAAGAGGATCTGGCTTACATGAGCCACACTGAAGGCACGGTGGAAGATGCATAAATCAAAGCTACCCAGGACGTAGACAACCTACCAGTCATGGCAGGCCTAAAAGAAGAAAGTGTACATCATGTGTTCGTTGATCCTGTGGCAGAGTACATGGAGGCCCTGATTAGCTCAACTTCTCCAGAATTGATCCTGCACCAGGGCCAGATTCATCAGGAATGGTCACTACTGATGGTGACCTCGGTTTTGAAGAACCACATGTAGAGCACCCTCTGGTTATCTCTGACAGGCAGCCAATGCTCATATCCTTTTTTGCTACTTCTTGATTGGCTGCATTGGCATTATTGTATCACCTAGAACATCAGAGATTTTTTAGTAGAGTAGGGTAGGTAGGAAGTCTGAAATAAAGCTCAGTCTGTGGGCATGTAGTTAGTTGTTTTAATTTTTGCAAAGTCCAGCAAGTCAGACAGTCTAATCCTGGCTTGACTGTTTTTCAATTTCTGTCTTAGAATGTAGAGAAGAAATCTGCTAGACAATTTAATCCTAGCAAACACTAGTTTAGGTAGAGAAGCTATGAAGCCAACAGTCTAATCTGGTCTCATGGAGTAATAAGGGTAGAAGTAATAATAGGTTTATTTCCCCTGCTTGTAAAAATTGATGATGTAAAGGGCCTGCAAGTCCAAATGCACCCAGAAGAAAAATGTTAGGACTATAGTGTCGGTAGGTAGTTGTTTGGGAGAAATTTTACTGCTGATATGATGTCTTCATAATTTGTGGCAGTTGATCAAAGAAATAAATGAATGAGTCAAGCATCAGGCATCTGGCCAACACCAAAGATCATTCTCTGGATTCTTGACTCCTTCAAGAAGAAGCCATCCCCATGTGGAGCCACTGTTAGCCCCCCATAAATTTTTTGACAAGCAAATAGGGGGCTAAATTGTTTTTTAGCCTTCAAGGAATGAATTTCCCCTGAAAACACATCATCCTTGAAGCCTCCTTGTGCCTTTTGTCCTTTGATAAAATCCCCTCTGTTGATTTCCCTTATAAAACCTCTCTGTTTGTGAAGAAATTCCCAAAGGCCTCCTTTCCCCTTTATTTCACACCCACTTAGCCTCTATTTTATTCCCCCTTGTCTCCCCTTCTATTACCCTTTTTACCCTCTAAACCCCCCAAAATCCCCTTCAAATTCTATCCTTACCCTTTGTTTATCCAATTTCCCCTTTTTCCCCCTTCTCTGATTATAAATTGCATTGTAAATCATTTCAAAACAAAATATGTGATTTATAAAACCACTTCCCCTTTCCATACCCCGCTTTGCATATTATAAAACTTTATTATAAAGTTTTATATATCATATAATCCGCCGCATATTAATCGCAATCGCATATCGCATGTTGTGTTTTAAATGTTTCGATCATCCATCACAAATATTTGTGATGCGATTGATCGCGTCGCAAATATTTGCAATGAGATTGATCGAGCTACCGTTCCGATCTGCCAGATCGCACCCTCCTCCGATTTCTCGATTGCATGTCCATTCCTCCGATCCCCAATCGCAAGCCTTTCCCTCTGACTCCCGATTGTTGCGATCCCCCGACTGCATCCCCACCGTTGATCTGTCAATTAGATCCGACGATTGAGCGTCAATCGCACTCCCCGTCCCATTCGCAATCGGAACTTCCATTGTGTACCCTTTCATTCCACTACGATCGCGATTCCCCAATTGCATCCTCCACCATTGATCCCTCCCGCTGATCCAACATCCATCGCACTTCCCGATTCACCCGATCACAACTCCCCTCTGATCGCCTTCCCCTCCGATTGATCGCATCACACATCTTCCCGTTTGCGATTGCGATTACCACCCGCTCCCGATCTCTGATTGCGATTGGACCTGCTGGGCCCGCCATACCATACCTCCGCCGTTCATATAATATAAGGGTTTTTTCCTTTGTAAATGTGGAAATTGTTATATTTTGGTTTTTGCAAAGGTTTTTCCGGATCGCATCGGAAAGTTTTGTGTCATATGTGTATCCCACTGCCCCGCTCCGATTTTCGATTTCGATTCCATATGGGTCCCACCTCGTACTGTCACTCCCATCGCATTTCCATTGCATTCCATCACATTTCTTTGTATTTCCATTTATAATCCAACCTTCGCGTTTTTCATTAAACTTTAATGAATCACCCTTCGCCATGACCAGGTCCCACATCCGTGGCTCCGCTTCATTATTTTCCTCCGTTCTCCTTTGTAATTCGCTCAGGTGTTTATCTTCGGGCCTTTACACTAGGCTATCATTCTTCTGCCACTGTTCCTTTGGGCCTCCGCAATATTTATACACCACTGCCTGGATTTGTAACATGTGTGTTTTATTATGCAGATAGCATAGAGACGACCATTTCAGCATTTGCCAGCGAATCAGCGGAAGAGAGTCAAAGGGGGTTAACGCTTGTTATTGATATAATTAATGTTTAACCCCACATTCAAAGGAAAAGGCGCAGTTTGAATATTTAAGCACAGTTTCAAAGTCCTATGTGTGTTTAATATCAGCAAATTACTCTTCTCCAGAAATGACGCCTTCCTACAAGAAATATCCATGCCTCCTCGAGCCCTTAAATGTTTGTTATGGACATAAGCTTCTTTAAGAGTGTCTGGACAACAGTTATTGAGGTATGGAGAGACCTGCAGATTTTTATCCATGTCATTTATTCCAAAAGGCTACCATAGAATTCCAGATGCCAGAGGAACTCCGAATAGACATTCGAGGTCAAATCTCAACTTGACAGAGGCCTCCCATGCATCCTACAGAGTACTACAGCACCAGAGTGCATCAAAGCCATTCTAGAGATAAATGCCGAGAGTTAAAACAGAATGGGATTTAGCCCTCTCTTTCTTTTATGAGTTTAATGTTTCATTTAGTTTCCACCTACCTCCTCGGCTCATCTTCTGCTATAAAACTCATAAGAAAATATTGTAAAGGTTGTTGTTCGGCTGCTGCCGTTGCTGTTAGAAGGATTCATTCTGACTGTTAGAACAGTCATGGGAGGGAGTAGCTGAGTAGTTGTATGTATTAGGCTGGGAGGAGAAGTTTGGATTGTAACATCCATTGAGCTCAGTGTATGTGACTGGTTTTGCATCAATTAATCAAAGCACATTTCACAAGATCCTGGTCTATTACTATTGGTGATGTTTCCCTTACTCTGTTTGCTATATTTTCATGTTGTTCATTGTTATTCTGGGCTCGCATCAGAATATTGGCATAGGATTTACCCTTGTTAGGTACCCTATGTTTCTACTCTCCTTACCCTCAATGTTTTCTGCTAAATGTGCTATCTGAAGGTTGATTTCAGTTAATTTAACCAGTGTAGTGAATGTCATTTCCTAATAGCTGATGTATGAATTAAATGAATCTTCCTTTAGATGTTCTTGTTGGGTTTAAACTGGAAGATTTGGGAACGCTAGGGATTAGAGTTAGCCCTGTCCACTAGGATCCTTGTGCGACCAGCTGACCTTTCTAAGATCTCTTTGTTAAACTTATCTCTATTTTTCCTTTGGAGCATGCTAAAGATGACTTGGAGTTAAATGACCTCTGGTCTGATCTACAAGCTACCCCTTCGTCCCTTATTTGAAAGCTACCTTTGAGTATGTCCAAGAAGGTCTGGAGTTAAATGATCGTTGTCCTGATCTATAGACAGAAATTAGGCTGCTTTCCTTCTCTCACTTTCAATCCTTAATGTTTCCACCCCATCATCTATCTAAAAGATACTTTAGTGTAGATGAATTGCCCTCTGAAAGGCTTTGGCTAGTTGTTGCAATTAATTCCCTTTCATGACTCCATAGCCCAATGGATGGCACTTTCTTGACCTATCCTCTTCACTGAAATATCATGCTGCTCTGTTCCTTTTCTCTCATTGCTTTCTCAGTCCATGATCTCATGGCCAACCCAGCAACCAACCAAAAAAATAATTTCAAACCCCCTTTTTGCTTCATACCTAGCCTAATATCTCATTCTAAACTTTCAAAGATATATCATTCTTTGTTATTTGGAGAGATCCCTCTCCGGGTCTAGGAGGGCTAGATCCTAGGGCCCCAAAGTGGTTATGATGTTGTCTCATCTTTTGGTCTTGCCAATCTGGCCAAAACATGGGAACCCCAACAAGTTAGAGGATGAAGAAGATGAGTTTTGAAACACTACCCCTATGTGTACCATGGATGTTATTCTTATAAGGGGGCAGCTTGATGAAGATGAACTTATCGACCATGCCATTCAAAACTAGTCCTCCACTAACATTCCTCTCGAAATTGTAATAAAAGAGTCTGAAAGACAACCTTGGATGGAAGTGCACTCAGCTGAGTCAACCTATGAAACCACCAAGGCTATTGAGTTTGGCCCATATAGATATCTGAAAATAGACCCAAACCTCTCGAATGAAGAAGAGAAGTAGCTATGCGAGCTTTTGAAAGAAAATATTGAAGCATTTTCTTGGGATTACAAGGACATGAAAGGGGTGCATCCTTTGGTATGCAGACATCACATTTACATCAAAGAGGGATGCAAGCCTATGAGACAACCCCAAATAAGGATGAACCCAACTCTGAAGACATAGTCAAAGAAGAGCTGCAGAAACTATTAGATGCAGGGTTCATATATCCTATATCCGATACTGAGTGGGTATCTCCTCTTGTCCTAGTCCCAAAGAAGTATGGGAAGTGGCGAATTTGTGTTGATTATCGATAACATAACAAATTCACCAAGAAAGAGAATTTCCATTTTCCCTTTATAGACCAAGTCCTGGATGGCCTTGTGGGGAAGAAGTTATTTTCCTTCTTATATGGGTTTAGTGGGTACAATCAGATTCAAATCAGCCCTGAAGACTAGGATAAGACTAATTTCAGTTGCCCTTGAGGTAGCTTTTCTTATAGAATCCTACCCTTTGGTTTGTGAAATGCCCCAACTACCTTGCAAAGAGTTGTCCTGAGCATATTTTCTGAGTTAGTCCATGACTCTGTCGAAATCTACATGGATGATTTCACACCATATGGGGATGAATTCTAGGAATCTCTCTCTGTTAGGTCCCTATATTACTAGTATAGTCCCTTATTTGTTTTAGTGTAATCCTCTTATTTTTATTGTTCTACCGCTGTAACCCCAATATTGTTGTTATTGTGCCCTTAAATTATTATTGTTAGGTCGGCTAGGATTATATTATGGTTTTCAAGCTTCTAAGGTTATTGTTTAATGAAGAGATATTTGGATTATCCATAGTATGATAAAACTATGGTTGATGTTCTGAATCCCAATGGGGATCCATCTTCAGGATGAGATGGATCCCCATTGGGATTCGACACTTCGACCATTGTAGGATTATATTGTGATCCCATGGACTCCTATATATAGAAGAAGGTTTTTTCATTTGTATCATCCAAGAATTTTTCATTTATGTAATGTATTGGGGGTTTCCCCCTTAAAGTATTTGTTTTCTAAGGTGTTGATCTCTCTTTTCTTCTATTTTTGGAGTTGGTTTCATAAGATTTGGTATCAGAGCTTTGGATTTTAGGGTTTCATTTCTCCAAAAAGGTCATCATCGCATTTTCGCTTTAACTTTTTTTCTACGAAGTTTCAGAGGATGAAACTTCTACAGAGCGAAGAAGAAATCCTGAGGAACGTCTTGTAAAAATTTCAGATCTTGGTATGCAATATTTTTAGAGATATGATATGTGGAAGTTAGGGTTTTTTTTCAGGCTCCCAAATTTCACCTATAAAAGGTAATCGTGCAAATTTCGTTATAATTTTTTTTTCTCCTAAGGTGCAGAAGCTGAAATTTTCAGCGCAAATTTGAAATCATGAGGAACTTTCTGTAAACATTTCAAATCTTGATTCACAATATTTTTGGATATATGATCTTGTAATATTCCAAAACTGGAACAGCTCATGAATCATGTATTAAGAACGCATTTCCAGCAACATTTGCAATAAAATAATGAAATGGACCCTTGGATCCCATAAACAAATCAATATAAAACCTAAATACAAGAATAGAGCTGAAACAAAGCAAACTAGGTGGGTTAAACAGATCTCCCACACACAGGATTGCCAAAATGTGTTAAAACCCCAGGACTGCAAAATACCGGAGTTGCTGCATAAGGGACTGCACAGTCTAAGAAAGGGTTTACACTCAGAAAATAGGAGAGGAATATATATACTCATATATTAATTAAATATGCTTAAATAAATGAGATCTAATCTCCTTATACAAAATACAAGATAACTCAGTAAGGGTTTCTTGTCAAACACTCTGCATACAAAATGGGATGTTTAGTAATTTACCAAATCACCATTACAACACTAAATTAAATGAGTGTAGAAGGTTGGAAAGATGTCTGATCTGATGTATATCCTTCAAGGGCCTCCTTCCATGAAAGGATGAACCTCTTAATCACAAGGAAACACTGCAACAGAGCCACCAAACCATTCCTTAAACACTGCCTCCAAAATAATGCATTCCCTAGCTGGAAAAGTGTTGGGAATGTATGGGAAATGTGTGTTCTGATACCAAAGATCTTAAATCAGCTCTGGAGCTCTCCCAATAGGTCCCTCAAGTGAACGAAACCTTCCTCCAATGAGAAACTAGCTCAGAAGCCAGGATTCCAATCCCTTCCACTGTTGCACCCAGCAACACTACAAAATCTCTGGCAAAACTGTACTGATGAAGTTGGCTAAAGCTTGGCCTGAAAACCTAATGTGTAATGTTGAATACAAACTCTACCAAGATGCTCCTCAAGGAAAGAGGTGGGATTCTCTCTCGGGAACACCCTGTGCTAAACATCACTGCTACTCTGCTAAACAGCAAGAGAGAGAAAAATTCTGAGCAGACATGAATAATAATGTTGCCATCCTCTTCCTTATATAAAATAAAAAATTTCTTGCCCTTGGCCCCACTCAATTAGGTCATCTCTATCCAAAGGTACATCTCCCTCCAAAACTGCATTATTCCTCCTTGGATTCTTCCTCCTCCACAACTGCGCTGTTGACTTACTCAAAGCAGCTTGATTTTATCTTGATTCATACTTGGAGGTGTTTTATTAGGCTAGAAAGAGTTTCCCCTTTTACATTTGGATTTTTTTTATCCTCCTTAGGACACTTATGGGCTTTTCTACCCATTTATTCACCAGCTAAAGCTGCTGCTAACTCTAATGTTCCAGTTAGCTTTGAGGCTAAAATTTTGGAACATTACAGTCCTCCCCTCAAAAATATTTTCTTGACCTCATTCAAATGTATAAGGAGAGAAAAATTTCTCCCCTCCTCCTCATGTGGCCTCCCATCAATAGCCTCCATCACTGCTTCAAGAGAATCTGCAAATAAACTGTCATCCAATGCTTCCTCCCAAGGGTGCAAAACCAAAGTGTCTGCATCAATCAAAGGTGGAAAGTGTGAATGGAAACCTGCTAGTTGTCTCATGATCTCCACAAAGTAGGAGTGATGACCTACATATTGAATGAGTGCCTCCCTCACCCATACTATCATCCAAATGAAGTGAGTCACCCTCCAACATGGTAACTCATGAAGAATCTCCTCCATTTTGTGCTTCGAAAATGTAGGTGGGCTGAATAAATGAACATGATAGGCAAGAGGGACTATCCCATGCTGTCCTCCTCTCCACTGATGATAAGTGTATAGGTTATGCTGATCCTGGGCTGCAATAAGATTTCCCTCAAGTGGCAAGATGAGGACTAGATCTCTAAAGACCTCTCCTCCAGCACTGCAAATCATGTTGGCCCAAATATACCCATATATGATGAGCTGGAAATCATCATCATATGGCATCATCTCCATCATATGGCTCACCTCTTAAAGTGAAAAATGTGTTGTTAAGGTAACCATATCATATCCCATGCTCCCCTTAGAACATGTAGTGCAAATAGTATAAGGAATTCCTCCCTCAAAGGACACATCCACCCAATGTGTCTCTCTCCCAAGCATGCTCCTCATAAAGATAGGAGTAGTAGAGCCATAGGGAGAAAATATGAGAATCATACTTGTTTCCATATGCAACAAATGAGAAGGAAAATGGTACCTCAAGTGCAACCAATGTAGCTTGACCCTCAACTGCAATAGAGACTGATAAAATGAGTGGCTTCTAAACCACATGCCTTATGATCCAATCTCCTCATAAGTATGGAGGAAGTGAATGATGTAAGGTTACAAATAACATGTCCTCCATGATATATCTCTTCCCCAAGTCATTTTATGGAATGGCCATCAATCATGCTTATGGCCTCATCTAAACCATGTGGTCTAGAAAAAAGAATGCTCCTCGTTGGACCATCATCTTGCACATTTATGGTTAAGGGATGCATACATACATCATATAAATAATCATGTAAAAAATAATGAATACCCTTACCATATCTCCTGTTCATACAAGTGGAGTGGCTCATAGATGAGTCTCCCCTCCTCCTCAAAGAGAAAAGAGGTGGCTATGCTAACTCCCTCACGTACTCCCGTTGTACCAAGCTCTCCCAAGGTTTCCACCCTCCTGAAATCAATGAGTGGTGCCTCAACATGTGAAGCATCCATCCTCCTGTGCTGATCCAGTGGTCTCCCCAGCAAAATTTCTCCATGCAATAAGACATCCTCAACAAGAGATGACTGAATATATGAATGGATAAAACTCTCCATGCTTCCACTGTGCAATCCAATTACCTTCTTAGGTGCATCAACCTCCACAAATGGATAGGGATGTGTACTCCTCATCTCATGATGCTGGGTCTTCTCCCTACCTCTTCCTTGTGTCTCCATGGTTCCACACCTCCTCAATAATGGCACAGGTAGAACATGAGTTGTGCCTTGCTCTCCGCACATGAGATCCTGGGGACTTTCTTGCAAAGATGGAAACATCCTTCTGCTTGGAGCAAGAGCTCCTCCTTCCTCTGCATGAGGTGCTAGATCAACTCCAGATCTAACAGTGTTTTTTCCCTCAATCTCTGCAACATGAATGGGAAATACACCAATTATTGGATCCCTTTTTGAAAAATAGATCCCCATGCTCCTCTGCTCAAAGGTGTGAGATGAAAACCTTTCTTCCAGCAAAGTATGGTGCAAGTTTTCAGCCTCCCCCACTGTTTTATGAAATGGTACTACATTTTTATGCAAGGGTTTTATTTGAGTTTTCTTGTTTAAATCCACCATGTGTGTCTCATGAATCCTTCCATCAAATATTTTCACTAATGCCTTAGTGAAACTAGCATAGGATTCAATGTTTACATTTCTTAAAGAAAAGGATTCAAAAATCCACCAGGCAAAAGCCTTACCTCTCAAATGCAGCGCTGCAACTTTGATGGCTTCATCCACCTGCATTTGGTGCCGCTACAAGAAGGTATCTAACTCTCCCACCCAAGCCTTGGAAAACATGTAGGTGAACCTTCAAAGGTATATAGAAGAAATCTATGTTGCTACTCTCTTCCTTTCACCCTCATCTTGCAAAACTCTAAAAAACTGAGATGATATTGGAATTTTTGAGTTTGAAACTCATACTCTTTCAAGAAATTACCAAGGGTTTCCCTCCTAGAAACCTCTTCTTCTCTTTCCATATCTATTCTGGTAATCTTGGGCATGTGACTGCGTTGTGTGTTTGGGTGTGCAACTGCTTGCTCACACTCCTCATGTGACAATCTAGAGTTTTCTTTTGATTCAAATCCTCTAGGAGATTCTCCATACATATTCATCCTAATATCCTTGAATTATTCATGGATCATATGAACATATTTAGAAAGAATCTTGGTAATCTTGTCCCCTTTTCCTCCTCCAAAAGATGGAGCCTTTTTCCTGCTTATTTCTTTGTCTCCTTGATGAGAATAGGAAGTGCAGGGTTCTTCCTCTTCTTTCTGCTTATCCTCCTTGGGGAGGTTCTTCATGTATCTGAAATATGATGATATAAAGCTAATCCTCTTCAATCTTCTGATCTCTTGGGCTTAGACTCATAGGCTGAGCCAAGACTATGCTTTGATACCACTGTAATATTCCAAAACTGGAACAGCTCATGAATCATGTATTAAAAATGCATTTCTAGAAAAATTTGCAATAAAATACTGAAATGGACCCTTATATCCCATAAATAAATCAATATAAAACCTAAATCCAAGAATATAGCTAAAACAAAGCAATCTAGGTGAGTTAAACAGATCTCCCACACCTAGGATTGCCAAAATGTGTTAAAACCCCGAGACTGCAAAATACCGGAGTTGCTGCATAAGGGTCTACGCAGTCTAAGAAAGGGTTTTCACTCATAAAATAGGAGAACAATAGATATACTAATATATTAATCAAATATTATTAAAGAACTGAGATCTAATATCCTTATACAAAATACAAGATAACTCGGCAAGGGTTTCTTGTCAAACACTCTGCATACAAAATGGGATATTCAGTAATTTACTGAATCACCACTACAACACTAAAGTACATGAGTGTAGAAGGCTGGAAATATGTCTAATCTGATGTAGATCCTTCAAGGGCCTCCTCCCATGAAAGGATGAACCTCTCAATCACAGGGAAACACTGCAACAGAGCCACCAAACCATCCACTGAACACTGCATCCAAAATAACGCATTCCCTAGCTGGAACAACATTGGAAATGTTGGGAAATGTGTGTTCTGATACCACAGATCTGAAATCAGCTCTATAGCTCTCCAAATAGGTCCCTAAAGTGAAGGAAACCTTCCTCCAATGAGAAACTAGCTCAAAATCTGGGATTCCAATCCCTTCCACTGTTGCATCAAGCAACACTACACAATCTCTGGAAAAAATGCGCTGATGAAGTTGGCTAAAGCTTGGCCTGAAAAATTGATGTGGAATGATGAATACAAACTCTCCCAAGAGGCTCCTCAAGGAAAGAGGTGGAATTCTCGCTCAGGAACACCCTGTGCTAAACAACACTGCTACTCTGCTAAATAGCAAGAGAGAGCAAAAGTCTGAGAAGACATGAATAATAATCTAAGACATGAAGAATAATGTTTCCATCCTCTTCCTTATATAAAATATGATTTTTCTTGCCCTTGGCCCCACTCAATTAGTTCATCTCTATCTAAATATATATCTCCCTCCAAAATTGCGTTATTCCTCCTTGGATTCCTCCTCCTCAAAAAATTGCGCTGTTGACTTTGTCAAAGCAACTTGATTTTATCCCTGTTCATATGTGGAGGTGTTTTATTAGGCTAGAAAGAGTGTCCCCTTTCACATTTGGAGTGTTTTTATCCTCTTTATGAGACTTATGGGATTTTCTACCCATTTATTCACTGGCTAAAGCTGTTGCTAACTCTAATGTTCCATTTAGCTTTGAGGCTAAAATTTTGGAACATTACAAATCTGTGGAAGTTACGGTTTGGAAGGCTCCCGAATTTAATCTCAAAGAGGTGACCATGGGAAAATTGTCATAACTATCTCTTTCAACATCGGATTGGAACTTTGTAAAAAGTTTCCACAAGTACAGGGATGGTAGTTTCCTGTGTATTAATTTCAAAGCTGAAGGAGGAAATATTAATACATGGCACGTTGTACAAGTTCAATCTACTGAACTAGTCCATAATTAATTCATTGTGGGAGATGGGGCATCATTTTTCCTTGAAGAATCCAAATCAGGTCAGACCTATGGCATTTTAAAGAAGCTTCAAAGGGCTAATACAAGAAATAATTTAAGTTATTGAAGATTATAGAGATAATTTACTTTCATTATCAAGCTCCTTAAAAGCAAGAAAAAAGTGTGTATTTATTTTTTGAATTGCATAAGTCGTGTGAAAAATTAGTTTGAATTGATTCCAAGGGAATATTGTAGAATAGATATCAGTATTGGGTTCTATAATTCCCCCTAAAAATAATTCAACACACATTAAGCCTTTAGAAGGCTCTACTATGACTCATGAAGATGAATAATTGCAACATGATATGTGAAAATTACAAGAGAAAGTGCACCAAATTTCGCACTCGCAAAGAGCAACAAAAAATGAAATGGAAATTTTGAGGAAAGGCATGGATGGTTTAAATAAAGGCATGGAAGCTAATATGGATGGCATGGAAGCTGGCATGGAATCTAATATGGATGACATGGAAGAAAAAATTAAATACATCATCGAAAACATGAAGAATGATGTAAAAGAAGACATGGAAGGTTTGACAAAGTTGATACAAGAAATGTTTCCTAATGGCGAAAATATAGTAGAGGAAACTCATGATGAGAAAAAAATAAATGTTAGTCATGATTTTATAAACTCTAATGTTGGATGGAATAACCGCCATATTCCAAATATGAATATGAGGAAGTTTGATGGCAAGGATCCCGTAACATGGATACTACAGATGGAGCAATATTTTGATCTCAGTAATGTGCAAAACACACAAAAGGTATGCATTGCAACTTTACATTTATAACAAAATATATTTTTAAGGCATCGATGGCTTTTCTCCTGTAAAAAAATTGTCACTTGGTCAATTTTTATGGAGGAAATGATAGCACATTATGAGGATACAAAGAGCAACACCTTATTTAGCCAATTGATAAATCTCAAAAAAAAGGGTTCAGTGGTGGAGCACTTTGAGGACTTCCAAAATTTGAATATAAGGGTAACTAATATTCCAGATGAACACTAGATTGATGTCTTCATAGGTACTTTAAAGGATAACATTCAACATGAAGTTTGCATTTGGGAACCTAATTCATTGGAGAAGGCATTCTGATTGGCAAGAAAAATTGAATGTAAAATTAGGGCGACAAGGAAGCCTACCACTCACATATATAAATATGGAAGTGTTGTTATTCCTAGACTTCTAGAACATACAAGGTTGACACCACAATAATTGGAAGAAGAAAAAGAAAAAGGGATTTTCTATAGTTGTGATATCAAATACACTAAAGGTCATAATTGTGCCGAGAAGAAATTATTTTACATACATTGTGAAGAGGAGGAAGAAAATGAACAACAAACTTAAAAAAAAGAGGATATACACCATGAAAAAACCCTAGAATGAGTGGAAATGAGTCTAGTCATATCATGTAATGCATTGGCAGGTATTACCACTACTCAAACTCTCAAGATATAAGGAGATATCAATAAGAAAAAGGTAATAGTGTTGATTGATTCAGGTAGTACCCATAATTTTATTCATTTTAAGGTAGCCAAGGAATTGAATTGTTTCCTATACCCAGCACCAGAATGTCAAGTGATGGTTGCAAGTGGAGGAACTATAAATTTCTCTAGAAAATTTCATAATATCAATCTAACCATGGGGAAATATGTCTTGAATATTCCAATGCTTTCCGTTTCAATGGGAGGTGTTGATATTGTACTAGGAGTACAATGGTTACAATCTTTTTGGACTGTAGCTTTTAATTTTCAAGAACTTTTCTTGAATTTTTTTTTGAAAGGAAAGGAAGTCAAATTACAAGGTATCGCATGGAAGCCGGGGAAGATAATAAGCTCTAATGTCATGACAAAGCTTATGAAGAAATAACAACAAGGCATAACCGTACAATTATGCTCACTAGAAGTTCCAACATCAAAATCATCTATTTCTCCATATCTCCAAAAAGTCTTGGACAATATTTCCAAGGTGTTTGAAACTCCCAAAGGACTCCCACCCATTTGTGATCATAATCATGCTATTAATTTTATTCCAGGAAGTTTTCCTCCAAAAATCAGGCCTTACAGATATCTTTATGTCTAAAAGAGCTAAATTGAACGTATGATTGCAGAAATGTTAAAGGTTGGTATGATCAACCTAGTCAAATTTCCTTCTTTGCTCCAGTAGTATTTGTGCACAAGAAGGATGGATCATGGCATGTGTGTCTAGATTATAGGGAACTCAATAAGCTCATTATTAAAGATAAATTTTCCATTCCTATGATTGATGAATTGTTGGATGAATTACATGGAGCAATTTATTTTACCAAGTTGGATCTTCATTCAGGATATCATCAAATTAGAATGAAGACGAAATATATTCCGAAAACATCATTTCAAACTCATGCGTGTCATTATGAATTTTTGGTCATGCCTTTTGGCCTTACCAATGCACCTTCTACATTTCAAGGGTTTTTGAATTCCATGTCCAAACCCTTCCTTTGAAAATTTGTGCTAGTATTTTTTGATGATATACTAATCTACATCATGTCTTGGAAGGATAATGATCAGCATGTTGACAGGGTGCTCAAACTATTGGAGGAAAAGTTATATGAAAAATAATCCAAATGTTTCTTTGGAGTACAAGAGGTGGAATATATGGTTTATATTGTATGTCATGAAGGTTTTAAGGTAGACCCTATAAAAATTTAATCCATTAAGGAATGAAAATTCCCCACAACCATAAAGCAATTGCGAGGGTTTCTCAGGTTAACAAGTTATTATCGCAAGTTTGTTAAGAATTATGGGAGAATATCGGCACCTCTAACAAAATTATTGAAGAAATATGCATTTTCATGGACTCGTGAACTAACTGAGGCCTTTGAACATATTAAAGAAGCAATTTTCCTAGCACTGGTCTTAGCTACCCCAAACTTCACAAAAACCTTTATTGTGGAATGTGATGCCTCAGGAGATGGAATTGTTGTTGTTTTAATGCAAGACGAAAGACCTATTGCTTTTAAAAGTTGTCCAATCAAAGGAAAGTATTTACAGAAAGCTATTTATGAGAAAGAAATGTTGGCAATACTACATGCACTAAAGAAATGGCAACCTTACCTAATGGGAAGACACTTCAAGGTAAAAACTGATCATGATAGTCTTAAATACTTTTTGGAAAAAATATTATCATCAGAAGAGTAGCAAAAATGGGTCACAAAGATGTTGGGTTATGACTTTGAAAACATCTACAAAAAATGGAAGCTAAATGTTTTTGCAGATGCACTCTCAATAGAGGATGAAGAGGTGGGAGCATTTCTTTATGACATTTCTATTATCCGACCAAATTGGATAACCGAAGCAAGGGATGAATGGAAGAAGGATGAAGAAGTGTGGACACACATTCAAAATTTGCAGCAAAATCCTAGTACATCTGATACATTTAGTTCGAAAAATTATTCCTTATGGTAGAAATATTGCTTATATATTTGTAAGAATTCCCAAATTAAAAAAAAATATTCTTTTGGAATTGCACACTTATCCTTTAGGAGGTCACTCAGGATTTTTAGAAACTTACCATAGGGTGATGAAAGAATTTTTTTGGGATGGCCTTAAATCTTATATTCAAAATTTTGTGGTGAAATGTTTGGTTTTCCAACAAAATAAAGTTAAGACAATTAGGACCCCGGGTCTTCAACTACCCCGGGTCTTCTACAACCTTTGGGAGGAGATTTCAATGGATTTTATCACATGTTTACCTAATTCTGAAGGAAAGAGTGTCATCATGATGGTAGTTGATAGAATTACCAAGTATGCATGCTTTTGTGTATTATCTCATCCATTTAAAGCAAGTATAGTTGCTACTGCATTTATGGAAACAATTCAAAAGCTACATGGAAACCCAAAGATTATTTTAAGTGATAGAGATCCCATTTTTACTGGAAATTTTTGGACATAATTATTTTCTTTTTTGGGTACTCAACTAGCTCATATTTCATCTTATCATCCTCAATCTGATGGCCAAACTGAGATAGTGAATAAATGTTTGGAAGGATAACTTTGTTGTTTTGTATCTGATAAGGCAACACAATGGGTCAAGTGGTTACCTCTCACTGAATGGTCGTATAACAATTCCTTCCATACTACAGCAAACATGACCTTATTTATGGCACTTTATGGATATCATCCACCATCCATCACACCATATTTAAGAGAAAATTATCAGGTTCAAGTAGTGGTATATCACATCAAACATCAATACGAAGTTCTCCAACTCTTAAAGGATAACCTTAATTTTGCACAAAATGCAATGAAACAACAGGCAGATCAGCATCACAGCGAGAGAAGTTTTGAGGTAGGATACTGGGTATTTTTATAGCTACAACCATACAAACAAATGTCCCTCAAGCAAGCTAAGAAGGATAATAAATTATCGCCAAAGTACTATGGTCCTTACAAGGTGTTGCAAAAGATTGGTACTATGGGCTACAAATTGGAGCTTCCTGCTTCTTCACGAGTGCATACAGTTTTCCATGTGTCATGCTTACATAATGTTATAGGTGAAAAAATTCCAGTTCAAACAATATTTCCAACACTTGATGGGGAAGGAAAAATCATATTGGAACCACAAGCAGTCATGGAAACAAGAACTCAACAGCTACAAAATCGATCCATTTCAGAGTATCACATCAAGTGGAAGAACTTACCCACTAAAGATTCTACATGAGAGGATGGGAATTTTATATCGAAGCATCTGGAGCTACTCAAGCATTAAGGACAACACATTTTTGAAGGAGAGGGGCATGTAGGTCCGTATATTACTAGTATAGTCCCTTATTGTTGTTAGTGTAACCCCCTTATTGTTATTGTTGTACCCCTGTAACCCCAATATTGTTATTATTGTGCCCTTATATTATTATTGTTAGGTTAGATAGGATTATATTGTGACCCCATGGACTCCTATATATAGAATGAGGTTTTGTCATTTGTATCATCAAAGAATTTTTCATTTATGTAACGTATTGGAGGTTTCCCCCTCGAAGTGGCTAATTTCTAAGGCGTTGATCTCTCTTTTATTGTATTTTTGGATTTGGTTTCATAACACACTCCAATTTGGGTAAAGTACTAAGAAGGTGTGTTAATATGCATCTATCCTTCAGCCCATAAAAGTGTCAGTTCCTGAGGGAAGCAGGGGTTGCATTAGGAAAATCCATATCCCATCAGGAAAATAGGAGAGCCGAACCAAATCACTATCATCAAAAGGGTACCTGCTCCTCAAAAGAAGAAATATGTCAGGAGTTTGTTAGGCTTAGCTGGTTACCATAGAAGGTTCATCAAAGGTTTCAGCAAGATGGCTTCGCCATTATCTATTGGAAATATTGTCATTGATGGAAAAGGAGGAGAAAGGAACAGGGCTGGAATTATCATTAAGGAAAAAGAGTAGAGAGGAGTAGTAAAAATAAAAGGAGCAACATTAGAATATTTATCAAGGAGCAAAGGTAGCAAAGGAAACGAAGGAGTAGAGGCAACAAAAGAGAAAAGGCAGCAAAAGGTATTAAAGGCAGAAAAGGTAGCAAGCACGGGTCAAGTTGGGCTAGTTTATGTTCAGAGTAGTGCACGAGGGAATGTGAAATGCCTGCAATTCTGTAGGTAGAGTCGGGTAATTTCCAAAAGAAAAGTGTTCATAATAGTGTTCGGAGGCCTAATTGTAAATTGCAAATAAATATTAATATGCATGTATAGGTTGAGATGGACATACAAGATTGTGTCGCAGAGTGAAGTGGAGATGGACAGTCAAAATCTTATCGTAGGAATAAAGGTTGAGAGATGGATGGTTAAGATCTCATCACAGATTAAATCATGAAAATGTCGTAGGAGCCACGTGTTGAGCATAGGTCCTTGTGCATATCACATAGTGCAAGAAATTTGGTATAACAGTTAACGACATAAATAAAAACTTGCGAAGTTGGGATGCGATAAGACACAAAAATTGTGAAATGTGAAGTGCTGGTGATGATGTGGAAAAATGATGTTGTAGTGATGTGGGAATGATGTGGTATTGACGTGGCAAGATGACATGGCAGATCGCATGGCCCTGACCCCATAGATCATAGATAATTTATAATGATGTGGCATGGTGACGTGGTAGTGACGCGGCAAGGTGATGTGGCAGTGATGTGGCAAGATGACGTGATATGATGACATGGAGATGATATGGACCTGCCCCGCATATCACACATCACAAGCTCCTGAGGATAAGCTCTCAAAAATCATGTTAAAACGTCAAAGTGAGAAATGCGATAAGAGGATCTGATGCGATTTGCTTCAAAGCTAAAGTCTAGAGGATTTAAAGTCTAGCGTGCAACCCATTCACATACTGCATGGCATAGATCAACAAAAAAGATTAAATCGAAAACCCAACACAGTATTGCACATCAATTTTTTTTTTGTTTATTACTAAGGCATCGTAAGTTATATGTTTTACGAAGTGATGCGATGAGGAGCCACGTTTCGTCTAAAGATTGACATCGCTATATTGCAATTGGCGAAGTTTATATTTACATGTTAAGAAATTGCAAGGTCAGTTGTTTAATTTGTGATGTGAAATATGTCACATACCACGGGAAATAAGGAAAATACATTATTGTAAATGTTAATAGGTGTGACATGTGATAAGGTTTTCAGGCCAATTTGCGAAATCACAAAATCGCAATATTGTGAAATTCTTAAAGTTGCGAAGTTGTGGGGAGGTAAGTTATTAAAGTTACCAAGTGCGATTTGAAATTATTGGTAACCACTTGTATGGGCCCATAAACCATAGGCTCCACGTATATTATGAAATTTTGCAGCTTTGCTACATCATTTGGTAGAAATCTCACTGGAAGGAAAAATGAGAATATAGTGTAAAACCAATCGAATAATGAAATGCAATGGAAAGTTGGATGCGATACATTATTCATAGGTAAATATGAATTTATTTAAATTCCAGGATTAATGTGTTTATGCTAGTTTTATGAAGATAAACTTGGAAGTGGAGTTGACTCGGGTAACTAAGGAAAAGGCAGAACACAGGAAGATAAGACTCGGGTAAGTAAAAAGTCGTGCAAAATAGTGACTCGACTATAAATTAATGGTGTATTAGAACCGATTAATAACAAAAGGCTAAAATCGTGCAGAAGGAGACTTAGGTAGATGATCCGAAACATAGGAAAGGAGCAGAAGGTTGAATGCTATGGGCAAGAGAAGCAAGGGATATAGGTAGAGTCGGGCAAAGGAGCAGATGGTGGCATGTTGTGAACATGCTAGTTGGGTCAAGTTGGGCAAAAGGCTATTATGTAGCATAGTTAAAATATAATAGTAGAAACATAAAAGAGAAAGGGACGGCAAGGAGAAGAGGACGAATTCACAACAAAGATAAGAACCTGAAAGGGTTGAGTTGAAATATTTTGTATGAATGTAAAATTACTGATGTATTTTATATTTTTTATGATACAAAGGCAAGTCTCCAAGGAAAGTAAAAAATCCATTTGGTACTGAAATAAATGTATATATTGTTATAACATTGTGAATATGTCGAGTGAGTAAATGAGTGGGTGGAAGGAAAAGAGTCATGCCTGTTCACTTCATATTCCCATAGAGAATGAAAACATCCATAAAGTTATCTCTATACATGATGGTATTGCAATATCCATAGAGAGGTTAGAGAGTGGAAGAATTAGAGTGAGAAAATAGAGATGATGTGCACATCTAGAGCTGATATGAAGCAGATATGAAGGCTAAAAAGGCAGCAGTGAAGAAGGAGTAAAACAAAGATGATATCCAGGTAAATCAGCATATGATTTTATTATAGTGTGAGGGAGTTGGAGATTCCATATAATGTTGTAGCTTGCAAAAATTAAGGTAGTATCCTCCTATAGGTTGGAGCCTATAGAAAATCAGTTGTGAGAGGGAGTTCGAGCTTGCCTTTGCATCACAACAATAATAAGATGTGATTTTATCCCTTATGGGTTTCCACTTAGATCTGTTTTCTATGTGCATGATGATTAAGTGTTGATTGATTGTATTTAATATGCTTATCACTTTCTGCTTAAATATTAAGTTTGTTAATTCATTGTATATTAAGTTTATTATGAAATGGAGGTGTAAATAAGTTTAAAGAAAAAGTTTAAATTTCCATGAATGTGCTAAATTGATTCACCCCCCCCCCCCCAGTTTAGCTAAGGGTTCATCAATTGGTATCAGAGCCAGGTTCCTTTTGTATTAGTTTAACAATTGGAAGGAGGTCTTAGGTCCCCAAAATTTCTAGCCTAGAAGGATGCTCAACAAATAAAGCCCCATTGTTTACTGGCACAAAATATGATTTCTGGAAAATAAGAATGAGGACATACTGAATGTCTCTAGGAATAGAAGTTTGGGCTCCTATGGATGAAAAATATGCACCAAAGGATACAGACAATGAGGAATAAGCTAGACAAAATTTAAAAGCTAATGCAAAAGAAATGAATGCACTCTTGAGCGGTCTAAGTGAGTCATAATTTATTAAAGTAATGCACAATAAGACTGCCAAAGATATCTGGGATACTTTAGGAAACATTCATGAGGGAGATACAATGGTGAAGATGGTCAAACTGCAAGCACATAGAACTCAGTTTGAAAACTTAAAAATGAATGAATATGAAGATATAGTTGCATTCTTCTTAAGATTTTTAGAAGTTGTGAATATCATGATTGGCCTAGGAGAATAAATTAAAGAATGTGTTGTAGTACAAAAATTATTTAGATCTCTACCACCCAAGTTTAATCCTAATTTTTCTACCATAAAAGAAACATCAAACTAGGAAACCTTAACTAGAAACCAATTACTTGGGAACGTAACAAAATATGAGAGGAGACTTCCTAAAGGGAAGTCAAACACAAGGGAGGTTGCCTTTAAGGCAGAAAAGTGCATAGAAGGAAAGGAAGGTACATGCTCATGCTCTGATGAAGAAGAAGCCAAAATTTTCAGAAGATTGGATAGAGGCACACGCAAGTATAAACATAAAATTCCATTTAGGTGCTTTAATTGTGGAAGAGTGGGGAACTATGCTTCAAAATGTCCTCATAAGAAAATAGATAATTAGTCAAAATGGAAAGAGAAAATAAATTTCAGCAATAGGAAGAAAGGTAACAGATTTAATAGAAGAACATTCTATGCTAAACAAGACAGCAGTACATATGACAGCTCAGATGAATCCCCCTATGAAGAAGGAACATTATAATTCATTTTGATGGCCAAGAAAGAGCTTGAGAAATATCTCCTGGAATTGGAAGAAGAAGGTGAGGTAGATCTTGAGGGGGAGTTGGTGAGTGTTGTAAAGGAAATAGATAGACTCAAGCTCAAGACTAGAAAATAGAAGGCAATCATTCTAAAACATGTAAAGGAAGAACCAAACTTTGAAGATTTTATCAAGTTGAAAATTGAACTAGAAGAAGCAAGGAAAGTATAAGACATTATTCTATAGCAAATAAGAGAGAAAAGTTAGGAATGTGGAAGATTGGAAGAAGAGGTGGTGAGTCTGACGAAGAAATTGGAAAAGGCTCAAATTGATTTAAAAATGAACATTTAGTAGTTAAAAGGTGCTGAAAAATTGGACTAGATATTAAATTAAAAAATATCTCCTCTTGTAAAGACTGAGATAGGATATGAAGGAGAATCCAGCAAGTGGAAGGCATAGGATAAGAAAGCTATTACATTTGTGAAAGTTGTCCCAAAATAAAATGTTGAATCCCATCAATTTGAGAACAAAATTGTGGGAAGCCCTTCAAATTCCCATGAGCTGTAGCAAAAATCCACCTGTTAGACTCCTGTAATTCATAGTATCACAAGGTGACTGATTATTTCTTAGATCTTTCGAAAACAATATTCCATGTGTGCCATTTATTTCTAGAAAAGGAAGGGAAATCTTGACTGTCAGAACTTTAGAGGAATCAGTCTCCCCTTTCAGTTTAGTTGAAAGAGGAAAGTGTTGCTAATAAAGTGTAATGTTGAGAAAACCCCATTTCTGCCCTCATCCATTTCATTTACCCTCTTTTACCTTTCATTTTTCTGAACTATAAATTCCAACACTTCATTTCTTTCAAAACCCCTTTTAACTATTAAAATTCAATTTTATAGTTAAAAAAGTAGCTCTACCCAACCCCTAACAGCCATATAATATTTTCCTCTAAAATTACCTTATATCTCTTTTATTGTAGCTCTTCCTAAACCACAACAAACCTCATATTTATATCATAAACTACCTATGGGTTATATTATTTATCACTGCCCGCACTTAACCATATTAAAGCCTTGCCTTCCATCACCTTTCCGCATCGAAAGTCCACAAACTCCATTCGTAAAACCATTGTCAAATCTTATAAACTCCCTGATGTGACATTGGTGGGACCCAATCGAAAATTGCAAGTTCTGGAAGATAAGTGCAGAAGGATTTGTTAGTCATCAATATTTTTCACTTATTGGTGATGACTAGTTGTAACAGCCAAGTTTTCTAGCATTTGATCTAAAAAATTGTAAATTTTGCCAGCTAGAAAACACCCATAAGCCTTTTTTCCTTCTTACCTTTCAGTCCGCTCATGATGAGATGAAACCTCATTATCAAGTCCTACCTAGCCTCAGCCATACTAGTCTGCCCATCAGCTCTAAAGAAACAATCCAAATCTGTCCAAAAGTCTCCACTAAGTTAGGAAGTGGCGCTTTAGGTATTTATCCCTTGGCAAACTATCCTAAAGTCAAAGAACCTCCATCCGCTATAGACCAGTCATAACAGACCTTCCCATTCTGCAAATAAAGGTGGTTACAGCCCTAGGTCGTGCCACTAATACACCCTCAAGTCTCAGCAATACATGGACCATAAGTCAAACTTATTCTAGGTGTTTTTACAGTGTTTTAATGGATCTTTCAAGTACAAAGGCATGCCAGCATCCCAGAAGACAATTTTTGGCTCCACATGAGAAGAAAGTTGCTTCTCAATGTGATCTTGAGCCTGGGATGCAACTACAGAGCAGCGAGTTTTTCATTAAGCTCTTGCAATCACAATCAAAGCATGAAAGGACAGTAAAAGGAAAAATAACACTGTCAAAAGGCTGATGATGTGACATGACTGAAAAAACCTCCTTCATCTATAAGCAGAGGGTTTGAATACTGAAGAAACTCCTTCATGTTATAAGTAGAGGGTTAAGAGCACCTCCTTCATCTACTAGCAGAGGGCCAATGGAGTGATTGATTTCTGGGTTTGACTGATTAAGAGAAAACTGGTAAGAGCAAAAGAAGACAGTTGAAAGATTTTGAATAGGGCAATCATGTCAAAAAAAAGGTAAAGCATGAGCACTATAAAATTTCAAAGAAGTTGGCTCATCTCCTATTATGGATTCTCTTTCAAAGACATTCTAAAGCCAAGAAATGAACAAACCTGGCTGAGGGGTATAAATTCCTCAAAAGTTACAAAAACTCATCTCCTTGATGAACATGCTTAACATTTAGTCTCTGTTCCTTTAAACAAAATAGAGTTGATAAGTGGTTGAGAGATCATTCATGACACAGGCCTAAGAGTGATGACTGCTTTTCAAAAGGTACTATCCTTCCTATTCATAGAAAAATTTCTTTCAAAATCACTCATCATAGTGGACAGAAGGAAATTTGAGTTTAATTCTCCCAAAAAGGAATTGCAAATAAATACACAAGCTCACAAATATGTAAGAAAGATTATGGCATGAGTTTCAAAGATTCTGGAACAACATTCAAAGCCAATAATGCAGGCCACTGTCACAAATGAAGGCATTCTCCTTATGAAAATAGGTCAAAGGTACCTTGCTGATGCAATTTAAGTAGAGAAGAATTTTTCAGAAGAAATGCCCTCTTGATGGACAGATGATTGTAAAACTCAGGTGAATACAACTAGGCCTCAATCACAGTTAAAGAGAAACATCTTTTGGAGGATATATCTACAGTTCCTATATGGATTTTAGCCTTTTTCCCTCTCACAAGCAGATATAATCATAAGGAGCAGACACTATCAGTTCAAGTTTCAAAAGGGTGAAGCTACCTCCTTCAAATGTCAAAGAAAACTTCACATAACACAATGTGTCTTTCTATAGTGACAACAAATGAAAAATGCAAAGGACAGAGGTTAAGGAGCGCCCAGGCATTTTGTTTCAAAATGTGTTTCTGACTAAAAAAAGATGAAATTTACAAAATTGAGAGAGGTTTTTGTTCCTCATAGGTTCAAGAAGAAAAAAATTCCTTCAGTTTCTACACAGGTATCATGGTTTGTGAGAAATGTGAAAAATACAGATGTCACGGGAGAATTTCTGCACCAGGATTTACCATTTTTACCAGTGTTGGGACAGTCAGATTTTGAACAACCAAATTGAATCCAAATGAAAAAAATCAAGTTTTTCTTAAAATTATACTTCCATAGCTTTTCGATGAGCCATCTCGGGCCAAATTCTGACAACAGGAAGGCATCCAAAAGTAGCCTGCAATCAACACTATGTTTTTCTGCACTAGCATTCACCATTTTTTACCAGTGTTGGGACAGTAAATTTTTGAACACCCAAATGGAAACCAAATGAAACAACTCAAGCATATTTGGAAATTATACTTCCATAGATTTCCAACGAGCCATCTTGGGCCCAATTCCGACACCGGGAAGGCATTCAAAAGTGGCCTACAAACAGCTCTATGCATTTCTGCACCAGGATTCACCAGTTTTGACCAGTGTTGGGAGAATCAATTTTTGAACAACCAAATGGACACGAAATGAAAACATTCAAGTTGTTCTGGAAATTAGAATTCCACATATTTCCAACGAGCTATCTCGCACCCAATTCTGACACTGGGAAGGCCTCCAAAACATGTTGTAAAGGTGCACGATGCGTTTGAAAAGTTGCGTGGCGCGTTTGGGAGAGAAAATATAAAGGTTTCCTATTGATGCACGGCGCACCTATAGCGGTGCGTGGTGCGCTTGTAGCACCAGTCACAAAATCACCTAAAAACCTTCAAAAACTCTTTCCAGAGCTGCTTAACCAGTCAAACAAGGGCTTCCATCCATTTTTGAGGTATTTCTATTTATTTTCCTGGTATGGTCAAGTTGCTAAGTGAGAAATCTTTGCCATGTTTCCAAAGGTAAATGGTGATCGAATATGAAGGGTCTTGATACAATTCAAGGTGATGTGTTAAACATGTTGAAGAAGGTTGTCACGGTGGAAGGTTAGTGGAATGATTAATTAGTTCCAAAGAACCTAGAGCTGCCTCCAATGACCGAGATAAAACCATAACCTCTGTCAGCATTTGTGATGGAGAAAACAGTGCTTAGGAGGGTTGATAATTTTGTTTAAAACTCAAGATTTTTTGTGGTTTAGGATCACTCAAGGTGAACGTAGAAAAAGTGGTGGGTTTATGATGATGTTAAAGGGCCTTAAACTGCCCTCAATACCGTGCTAAAAACACAAACCAACAAGTCAAGATATACCCAGTAGTAGAAGTTGGGCAAACTATTGAAAGTACCCTAACTGTGATAGGGAAAAGTAAACCTTGGTCAGCTCAGTGCGTGGTGAAAACATTGTTAGGTGGAGGCACTATTTAAAGGGAGAAAAACAAGTTTTGAAAAGTGAAACAGTGGTCCTATTTTCAAACAGCAGTGATCATGTAATAAGTGTTTTTTTCATTTCCAAGGTCTCCTCTGTATGGTAAAAAGGGCAAAAAACCAATGTTTTCTCTTTTTTCTATAAAGCATACTTTAAATGAGTAAAGTAGTTTAATCAGTTTGAAGGTGTGTTTATCTGGATTTGGGTAAATATTAGTGAATACAAGGGAGTATCTTGATTAAGAAAGGTGTTTTCCTACTACAAGGCTGTTTTGTTGTCCTCAAAACACCTAGAGCCATGTGACCTTACACTAACACAGAAATCACTTGACTGTTTATGCATTTTTTTTAACTGTGCACTTGTCATTATAAATATTGGTTGTTTGGCATACAAAGGGAAGAAAAGATAGTGTTTTGAAGGAGCAGGGACCTAATACCAAAGAAAACATCTCACACAACATTTGAAACCAAATTTACCTTGATCAAATAGTGACTAAAAAAGAGGAAAAAGTTGTGTGCTTGAGAAGAACTTTCCACAGGCTATTTGAGGCAGGGCAGCAAGGTGAAGAAGAACACATTGATGATATGTAGCACAGTGATCAAGAGAAGCACCATGAAGAAACTCAAAACAATGAATAAGAGATGAGGGTTCTGTCAGTTTAAAAAGAGGTCTTTTTGTGATATGAAATAGTCAAGGATTTTCACAACCTCTAGAAGAAAAACAGAGTTTGTAAAAGTCCTTCAAAATTGTTTGAAAAGATATCTTAACAATGGTTTCAAAGAACCCCTTTTTTGCTAAATCAACAGTGAGAAACGGTGATTAGAGGATGAGGACTTTGTCAAAATAAAAGAGAGACACAGTGAAAGAAAGGATGATTAATGTGCAAATTTGAAAATCCTTCTATGCTATGAGACAACTTAGGTTGGCACACAAATTGGAGGTTTGGAGGAGGTGAAATTTCTTTATAAAATGGCTCAGGGTACATGCCCGAAGAGTTATGGTGTGAATGTTGCCCGACTTGCAGGAATGCCAGACACCATTCTTGAAAGGGATGCTAAAAAATAAGTTGAATTTGAAAGTCAAAATGGACAGGGGAGCATCAAATGTGATGCAAGACCTTTGGCAGCCATAAAAATAAAAGAGAAGAACCCCATCCAAGAGGTTTTGAACATTCTAAAGGGATTGCACTCCTCTGGAACTACAACAGGTAGAGACATGAGATCTCTAGTTGAAGTGTGGCACAGAGTAGCATCACTTTATTTATCAGATTTTTCTCATTCTAAGCACTCTTTGGTAACAAGTCTTTTTGATGACCATCCTCTTCATAGCAAAATTCCAACTGGGATGTAAATAATTGTGAATGGAGCATTTAATTGGCATGAAAAAATGTTGGATGCTTCATCCTATAAAGTTGGTTATTCAAATAACCTGTGGCTTGATAGAATGTATGCAATGGATATGCATTCACTGGACGTGTATGATCAACATGCCCCAGATTTTTTACTCCAGGGAGTTTCTTGCTAATGAAGACTGAATCGCAACAAAGTAGCACATGTGCTGGTAGGGTTTTGAAGCAGTTCCTGTGGTGGAATAGGATCAAGGACTGTGCATTGTTCAAGTATTTTTGCAGAGCTTGGTGGTAGTTTTCCACATTGAAAGGGAACATTATGGCAGCCAAAACAACAATAAACATAAGGGTGATGAAGCACAAAATAGTGAAGGGAAAGAGCATGACAATCATAAAGAAGGCAGTGACAAAGACAAACAAAGTAGCCCTCAAGAAAGCAATGATGAGGGCAAGAAAATACAAAACATGGATCATGAAGGGAATTCTCCAAAGCATGTGCTATCTGCCTCTCCTAGGCAAGGGGCCATGACTTCTTCACCAAAGCTAGAATGCCAAACAACAAAGAAGAAAACCGAGAAAAACTCAAAACTGCCCAAAGAGGGCGCCCGGTGAGAAAAAAGGAGAAAGACACCTTTAGGCTTGGAATTTTGGCCCAAGTTTCTAGAAATGTTTCTAAAAGGCCTCGAGGGACTTGCTCACCAAAATTGAGAAAATTTTGACATGTTCTTGTTTTTCGTCATTTTTGGGTTTTTGGCCAAAACTCGTGGGCTTCGCCATTTCAGTTTGGGGGATCATCAAAGGATGATAATGGTATAATTGGATGCCATAATTTTAGGAGCACACACTCAGAAATTTTCAGGACATTTTAAGATCATTTTCTCCTTTGAAATGGCGAAAAATGCCCACTTTTTCTACACTCTGCCTGGTCTATCAACAAACCTTATTTTATGGTTTTTTACACACAGGCCTATTTTTGAAGGACTTCTAGGAATCAGATTGAGAAAATTCTAGTTTCTCCAAAAAGTAGAGACTTAGAGATTTCCAACGAGCTATCATGAGCCTTGTTTCGACATCGGGAAGGCTGCCAAAGGTTGCGGGCAAGTCAGGGGACCTTTTGCTGATGTAATTTTTGAGTATTTTTGTAAAAATTGAACCTTTAAAAAATGATTTTTCCTCATGTGAGTTTAGCTATTTTTGCACATGAGAAGTTATGAAAAGTCAATTTATTTCCCTCTTTTAGAATTTTTTAGATATTTTATGAGATATTTTGTGCCTTGGGCTTTGCAAAGCCTCAAAGACAAGTTTAGATATTTTGAATAGGCCAATGAGAGTGCAAATTGAACCAAGGGGTTTTCCTCACTTGAGCCTATATATTCCAAAGGCTTTCATTGTAAACAAGGTTGAACTTGATGATAGAAGCAATATATGGTCATATAAGCTTTGGAATAAATACTTGTCTCATGCTCTTGGATAGTCTCTTGGATGTTCTTGGATGATGAAAGAGGATTGTTGTTGGATTCCATGACTTGGTAGAATGGTATAGTGTCTCTTTCTTTGTTTTTTTTTCTAGTTTTCATTCATGAATCCATGTTTCTTGCTTGCTATAGATTATTAGAGAAAAAATTTGAGACATGCCCTTGGAGGCACCTCAAATTTCCTGTTTCTTCATAGCTTCCATGTTTTCTTCTTCCTTAGTCACATTAAGGAATTCTTGATTGCTCTTTAATAACGTAAGGATATTGTTGCTTATTTCATTCATGGTTTTATGCATGCTAAGTATGATTTACAGTACGCCCTTCTTACTCATGGCTAGCCATATCTCCATCCATGAAATTTCTCTTTGACTGATTAGATTGTCATTTGTTGAACCAAGGAGGTCTTGTTCTGATCTTGCCCTTTGCCTAAGACTATGAAATCTTGTTTTCGAAGTGCCCAATAACTTGAAGTACTATGTTTAGGCGTTCTGGCAAAGTAATTTGAGTTGTTTGTCTCTCTTAAGTGTATTTCTCCAAATTTTGGTAGTCATTTCCCAAATTTAGAGAGTTATATATCTCTATGCATGGCTTGAATGTTTATTTCTGTGTATTGATTAGCTTATAGTTACATTTCTCATGATTAATGGTTTTCCCTACCATGTTTATGTCCGCTATTAAACAAGTTATGCTTGAAATCCTTTGATGTTCCCAAACTTGATGTCCATTTTATTCCATTTTTCCCAAAGATCCTTTCTACCTCGAATCAAATCGGCCCTTCAACAGCCTTGTATCACCGTCTGATAGCTTTCTAGACCTTTTCGACCCCATAGCCCAGTTGATCTGACATATTTTTACCTATCTTATATCTTTGATCAGTTTCATCCCTCACAACCTAAAAACCAAAACCAAAAAACCTACTTCATAACTAGCCTAAAATCAGAACACAATAAGAAAAACACACAGATACCCCTTACACATATAGAGAGAGCCCTCTCTGAGTCCAGGAAGGCTAGTTCCTTGGGCTCCAAAGATTGGTTTGATGTTACACTGTCATTTGGCTTGCCAATCAGCCAAATCACGATACCCTAACAGGATTATGTTATAAACACCGAAGTTCGATTCGCAACATTGGTGGGACCCATTTCCCTACCATGTCATCCTTTCCCACCGCCCACTGCACATCACATACGATATGATATAGAAGTTAACGACAAAGACTTAAAATTGTGAAATGATGATTTGCAATGATTTTTGGGTTTTTATGCTGCAATGTGATATCGTCATCGCATATCACAGTCAAAAATTTATATGTTTCTATTTAAGTTGTTGCAAGTTAAGCTTTGTATGTTGCAATGCAATATCAGTAGGGCTTGGTTTTACCATCATGTAAAATCATTGCACTTAAAATCCATTCACTTACCCACTCATCCACCACTCATCTTCCTTACCCCATTTCCATCCGATGACTTCCAGCACACTTCGCACACCCCCTCAGCCTTAAAGCTTTAACCATGGTGGGGGGGGGGGGCGTCTGCAATGAGCAGTATCTCTTACAACCATTCCCGCTACATGGCATGACTAGGCTACTTCGTACCCCCCTTCGCCAATACTGCCTACCACACCACTACCCCCACCCCCCCAAAATCTTCTTTTCCCCCCGCTCCAAAACCACTCCCGTCGCTGTTGCATCACATCGACCCCCACTTCTCCACGTCGACTCCCGCCACCTCTGCTCCTCATCCAACCACTAGTCCATCGATCAACACTACTCTGCATCCCCCTACCAACTTCAGCCACCACTACTCCATTAGCTCCTTCCTATGCTATTTCTCCACATCATTTTACCTGCCAATCCTATTTGAAGGGTGTGCTGGAATTTCTGCCAATTATTAAAGGGACAATGGGTTTTCCATTCAAACTCCACTACAAAAGTGACTAGCGCAGAAGGGACAAAGGGAGTTTAACAAAAATTGGCCATCATTACAGCTAGCACATTCTTCTCAACAACATTTTTGCACCAAGGTAGAGCCAAGATGTCAAAGCCATCATTTCCTTTTCGGCATCAGACAATTTGGATTCTGATCATTTCACAATCAATAATCGACTTCTAAAGCCATTGTTTTGGCCAGACTTACCTTATCACCGCTTGCATGACTCCACTTATCAATTTATGATTGAATTAAATTAAAAACAATAAAAGTAGTAGGTAGAGTAACCGACTTAAGTTTTATTTAAAAACTTCATGCATTAGCAGTAGAAGAGGAGAGCCCAGAAGGGGAAAAAACCATTGTAATTGGCTCATCTGGTTGTATACACTCTTTGGATGATTGAAAGAGTATGTTGTTTCAGATTCTTGTGTTATGATCTGTGGTGAAGTGTTTTCCCCATTTAATTTTTCATTCTCCTGTTTTCACATATTTTTTATTTCTATACTGTGGATAAGAAATTTTTGTTCAGAATTTTTCACCAGGCACCCTGCTATGTCGTGAAAGAATATCTATGTTTTCCTCTAATATTTGAATGTAGAATTCAAAAAAAGTCTGTTTTTCCTTCACATTGAACCTTAACATTCCCCGCTTTTCCATTTCACAAGTTTTCAAGAGCCATTCGTATGACTAGCTTGCCTGATTGCACCTAATCTCAGTTATTCATCCATTTGATTATGTTTCCACCTATTTGACTCCATAGCCCAATGGCCCTCTTTTGTTGTATCATCCCCAAAATTTAAAACAAACACATATGCACTAATAGCTAGCCTAAAATTCCTCTATCAACAAAGATATACCTAACAGAGAGATCCCTCTCTGGTTTTAGGAGGGCTAGATCCTAGGCCCAAAGAGGTCTTGGTGTTGGCCTTCCGACATTCTCTCTTCAACCTTTGGAATTACAGGGAGCTGACATAATGGTGACCATATTGGGGATGGACGAAAATGATATTCCTCGAAAAAGTACATCAATTTTTAGTTTTGAATTTTGATGGTGAACAGAAGTCAAGCACCCGAAGGTTCTTCCATTCAACTGGTGACTCCATCGGTAGAAAAATCCAGAAACAGAGATTGACTGGCGAATCCACAAGCTCAAAATGGGATCAGTTGCAAGGAGATATGCTCCAATGAACAAAGATCACATTCCCAACTTCCTAAACAAAATGCCTAAGGTAAATTAGCAAAGAAATCTTCCTATTTTTCAAGATGAGAATGTTGATGATACTTTGTTACATCTCATTAAATTTCATATACATTCATGGAAGATGAAAGTCGAATGACATGAGTATTTCCTCATGAAGATGTTCATGGAAACATTATAAGGGAAAGCAAGGGAATGGTATGAAGTTTTGAACCCTGGTAGTTTGTTTTCTTTAAAAGATTTCCACAAGGTGTTTTATGAGCATTATAAGGAATATTCTGCATTTTTATTATTGGCTGAAAATTGTTAGTCTAAGGATCTCATATAATACCTTGAAAATATTGATGAAGATATAGTAAATATGCATGATGAGGATCTCTTAGAAGAAATTTATGGATTTCGTTCTCAAGTTAACTGTCTTGATAACAAAGAAAAGCTAGTTGAAGATGAAAGCAATCAAGAAATCAAAGTAGATCCACAAGATCTCTCTATGGAGACAAATGAAAATTCATATGTTCTTTTATATGAGGCTATAGAAGACATTCAGTCTCATGACCCATCTTCACGAGAGAGAGAATTTTTTTTGTTTAATAAAAAGGAAACAAAGACTGCCTCCTCCTTTAACTAAAGAAGAAATTAATTAGATTCTAAGCACGCAACCAACCTCTCAATTTTTTTGTAATCAGAAGATTAATTCTATTTGTTCTACTACTGATTTATGTACTGAAGTATTTCCTCATAAAGGAACAAATATAGAGCAGATTGATACTGATGTTGTTTTAGATTCTCAAGAAGGCTTATTTCCAGAAAGTGCTTCTGTTCAAAATGGCGGCCTTCAAACAGAATTCAACAATCTCATTCAAGAAATAGCAGGTTTGCTTGAGGACAATGTATTGGTATACAATGAGGATGGCATATCAGATGACCATGAAGAATGTATAGATATTATTTTTCAAAAGGATCCTGAGCATAATAAATTGGAACAAAAAGTAGTCCTAGATGAAGCACGTTATTTGAATCCTCATGACCAGATATTGTTCCAAGATCCTTTTGTTGGCCTCTTAGAATCATCTAAAGAATGAGTATGCTATGACATGAATGGTTTGTTGCAAGATTTAAGGAAAAAATTGAATAGTTTCGTTCAATGGAAAGTAAGATGGGAGTGCTCATTTTGTTTTTTAAGCCTACTCCAAAAAGTGAACCAGAATCAATCATGTAGTCATTTACTTGATTGGTTATATTGGAAAAAAAAGTTCACTTAGTGTATATATCATCTCCAAGTTATATTAGGGTAGGTAGGTGTGCAAATAAGCTCAGTAATCTGGGCATTTTCCCAGTTTTAGTTTCAGATTACTTTCTAGTTTTCAGTTCAAGTGTGTTCCAGACTTTAGTTTGTAGAGAGTTTCTATTTCAACTTGAAGATTGTAAACCACGAAGTTTTTGTAGCAGATCAAGTTGCTGATTTGGGATCATCCCAATGGATCAGGCCACTAGTCTACAGTGTTATTGATACCTCCTGAAGCAGCTGCCATCCCAAGCTGGAGTAACTGTTAGACTCCTGTAATTCACGGTATCACAAGGTGATTGATTATTTCTCAGATATTTTGAAAATCATATTCCATGGCTGTCATTTATTTCCAAAAAACGAAGGGAAATCCTGATTGTCAAAACTTGAGAGGAATCGATCTCCCTTTTCAGTTCAGTTGAAAGAGGAAAGTGTTGCTGATAAATTGTAATGGTGAGTGAACCCCATTTCTACCCTCATTCATTTTATATACCCTCTTTTACCTTTCATACTTCCAAAATCTAAAGTCCAAAACTTCATTTATTTCAAAACCCCTCTTAACTATTAAAATTCAAGTTTTATAGTTAAAAAAGCAGCTCCTCCCACCCACTAACAGCCATATCATATTTCCCTCAAAACTTACCTTATATCCCTTTTATTGTAGAACTGCTCACACCATAGAAAACCTCATATTTATATCATACATTACCTATGCAGTATAGTATTTATCATTCCCCGCACTTAACCATATTAAAGCCTTGCCTTCCATTACCTTTCTGCATCGCAAGTCCAAAAAATTCATTCGTAACACCAATTTCAAATCATATAAACTCCATGATGTGAAATTGGTGGGACCCGATCGGATATCACAAATCGCAAGTTTTGGAAGACAAGTGCGGAAGGATTATGTTGTAAACGCCGAAGTGCGATTTGCGACATTGGTAGGACCCATTTCCCTGCCATGTCACCCTTTCCCACAACCCATTGCACATCGCATGCAATATGATATAATAGTTAACGACTGAGACTTCAAAATGTGAAATGTTGATTTGCGATGAGTTTTGGGTTGATATGTTTCGATGTAACATTGTCATCGCATATCACAGTCAGAAATTTCTATGTTTATGGTTAAGTTGTCACAAGTTAAGCTTTGAATGTTGAGATACGATATCTATAGGGATCACCTTTACAGTCACGTCAAACCTTACCCACTCATCCACCACTCATCTGCCTTACCCCACTTCCATTCAACGGCTTCCAGCTCACTTCATACACCCCCTCAACCTTCGAGCTTTAACAATGAGGTGGAAGGGGGGGGAATTCTAAAATGGGTGGTATCTCTTAACACCATTCTCGCTACATGGAGTGCCTAGGCTACTTCACACACCACCTCGCCAATACTGCCTACCATTTTTCTACCCACCCCCAAAATCTATTTTTCCCTCCACTCCAAAACCACTCATGTCATCGTTGCGTCACATCGACCCTCGCTGCTCCACATAGACTCCCACCACCTCTGCTCCTCATCCATCCACCAGTCCATTGATCCATGCTGCTCTGCATCCCCTTACCAACTTCAGCCACCACTGCTCCATCAACTCCTACCTATGCTATTGCTCGACACCATTTTCCCTGCCAATCCTATCCAAAGGGTGTGTTGGAATTTTTGCCAATTATTAAAGGAACAATGGGTTTTCCATTCAAACTCCACTGCAACAGTGACTGACATAGAAGGGATGGATGCCATTTAATAGAAAGTGGCCATCATTACAGTGATCTCATTCTGCTCAACAACCTTTTTGCACCAAGGTTGAGCCAAGATGTCAGAGCCGTCATTTCCTCTTCGACATCAGACAAGCCAGATTTTGATCATTTCATAAACAATAATAGACTACTAAAGCCACTATTTTGGCTAGACTTATCTTATCACCACTTAGATGATTCCACTTGTCAATTTCTACTTGAAAATAATTAATAACAATCACTACAATAGGTAGAGTAATCGACTTAAGTTTTATTTAAATATTGCATGCATTAGCGGTCGTAGAGGGAGAGCCCGGAAGGGGAAAAAACCATTGTAATTGGCTCATCTAGTTGTAAACACTCTTTTTATGAATGAAATATTATGTTGTTTTCTAGATTCTTATCTTATGATCTCTGGTGAAGTGCTTTCCCCATGTAATTTGTTATTCTCCTATTTTCACATATTGTTTTCTTTATTTAATGTGGATAAGAAATATTTGTTCAGGATTTGTCACTGGGCACCCTACTCAATCTTGAAACAGTATCTATTTTTTCCTCTCATATTTGAATGTATAATTCAGAAAAAATATGCTCTTCCTTCACATTGAACCTTAACCTTCTCTCCTTTTCCATTTCACAAGTTGTCAAGATCTATTGGCATGAATTGTTTTCTTGGTCGCACTTGATATCAGTTATTCATCCATTTGAATCTATTTACAAATTTTTGAGTCCATATCCCAATGGTCCTCTTCTTCTGTCTTGACCGCAAACTTTAAAACAAACCCCTATGCACTAATAGCTAGCCTAAAATTCCCCTATCAGAAAAGCTATATGTAACAGAGATATCCCTCTCTAGGACTAGGAGGGCTAGATTCTACACGCGAAGTGGTTCTGATGTTGGCCCTCACGTATTCTGTCTTGAGCCTTCAGAATTACGAGGAGCTAACACCACCAGAAGGAAATCCCTGGAAAAAAAGGAGTGAACAACCAAGCAACATTCCAACACAAATAAAATGGCTTCCAAAGACAGAATTTTCATATGACTAGATGGCTATATCCCAAACAACCTTCTCCACCAAATCTGGATACTACTTCCATGGGTATTTATTTTGTTGTAAAAGGTTCGGTCATAAAGCCATGGAGTGTAGAGCGTATAGAAGTAGACTGGAGTATGAAAACTCAAAGGGAATTAGGAACAATGGTGGATTCACTCATGTACATAATCCATTCTGAAATACAATCAAATGTTTTTTCTGCCATAAAAATGGGCATAAGTCTAAGGAATGTCCTCTCAAATACTGTGATCCATCTCCTCGTAAAATTTATTGAACAAAAATTTGCATGCAATGGAAAAAGAAGATAAATAAATGTGATCTGGTTCTAATTGCTCAAGATCAAAAAAATCAATGGTATGTGGACAATGGATGCTCAAAACATATGACTGGATACCAAAGCAAGTTTGTAACTTTTGATGAAAAGAAATATGGGAATGTGACATTCGGTAATGATAGAGCAGCGAAAATCAAGGGAAAAGGCACAGTTAGCCTGAATAATGGAAGAAGAGAGGCTCGGGATGTACTGTTTGTAGACGGACTAAAATCCAATCTGCTAAGTGTTAGTCAAATGTGTGATAAAGGTCGTGAGGTGCTTTTCAAAGCCCAATATTGTGAAGTAAGGTCAATCACCATAAGAAAGACCTTGGTAAAAGGTGTTGAAAAAGAGATTAATGTTTATATAGTGGAAGAGGAGAATTAATCATGCCACATGAGGAAACCTGATGAATCTTGGCTATGACATAGAATATTGGGACATCTAAATTTTGACCACTTCATCAAAATGAGAAAAAAGAAAGTTGTCAGAGATTTACCTACAATAAAGAATCCACCAAATACCATATGTAAGTCTTGCCAACTGGGAAAACAAACTTGCACAACGTTCAATGCTAAATACCATCTATCTAAAAGTAAGCCTCTTCAGCTTGTACACATGGACCTGTGCGGACCTTCAAGAACAAATTCACCAGGTGGAGAATCGTATTTGATGCTGATAATCGAATATTTTTCCAGATTAATAATGAATTTCTTAGATACAATCCGAATCATTTGAGAAATTCAAGATATTTAATGCACTAGTAAAAAATCAAACTAGATGTAAACTAAAATGCATCAGATCAGAGCAGGAGAATTCACCTGTGATGAGTTTTCAAACCTATGCAATGTTTGTGAGATAAAGCATGAGTTTTAATTTGTAGGTACATCTCAACGGAATGGAGTTGCAGAGAGCAAAAATAGGTTTGAAAAAAAAAATTCCAGAGCCATGATGCAAGAAAGAAGCATTCCCCAAACGTACTGGGCATAAGCAGTACACACATCTGTTCATGTTCTCAAAAAATCTCATCTCATACCAAATTGTGACAAGAATATATTAGGGTCCCGTGATTTAGCAAATTGGTGGACCAAATCCACAGGGTAAAATCAGACCAGTCTTTGGAGTCCTAGGACCTAGCCTTCCTAGACTTAGAGAGGGCTCTCTCTATTGTATGCAAAGGACGTGAACTTGTTTGCTTCTAGGGTTTTGATTTTAGACTAGCTCTTAAGTGCATGGTTTGTTGTTTATTTGGTTGGGTAAGATGGTCAAGTAGAATAGGTGGAATGAGATTTATTCAAATCATTGGGCTATGGAGCCTATGAAAGTCTGGATATCTCGACAATGAAACAAGATGCATAACAGGGAAAATCTATCATGGTCAAATGGAATCTGGATCTTTAAGGTATGTGTGAAGTGAAATGAACAATAAGTTTGTGAACATAGTAGGTGTATAAGGGTTGTAAAGAATCCTTAAACAAATACTTTTGAATAATATAGTCTCAAATACTGATTAACATAGGGACATAATCATAAGACAGGGCAAACCAGTAGCTCTTATATTACACTTTAAGCAAACAAGCATTCAACATGAACAATTCCAATGAAATATGAAAGGCGAGAAACTCATTTAACTTCTAGTGATTTCACCTTCAAGGTTAGAAAAAATTCAAGATAACAAATAACTTTAATCAATGAAGAGGGAACACCTAAAAATCAATGATCAGGCTACAAAGAACATTAAGGAAACTTCTTAAGCATGGAAAAGGGCATGATCAAAACATGGCCTCTTTGGCTAAAATCTAACAAGTAATACTTCAAAGAGAGATTCCAAAATAGAGTTTAAATAGCATTGGATAGGTAGGGTTAACCATAAAACATATTTGAAAACTACCATATTGAGCCATTCATGGAACAAAAAATCATAGGTAGATCTAAGGAGCAGCTAAGAATTCCTTAAACAAACCCAGCAGAGGAAAACATAAAGAAAATAGAAAACAAGAAGGACTAAGGTGCCTCAAACAACATTTATTAGCCTATACTCTTCTGTTCTACTACAGCATAGAAGGATGGAAACATAATGAAAACATGAGATAAAAATAACATGAAAGAGAAGCACTTCACCAATAACCAAGCTCAGTGATCCTGCAAGCTATCTTCCTTCATCATCAACCAAAGCAATCCATTCAGAAACTCCACAAGACCAATTTCTCCTTCAAACTCAAGAAAACCATATATTTCTCTCAAAATTCATCAAATGCTAGCATTTACAATGAATCCCTCATGCTCTATTTATCTTAGCAAAGGAGGGAAAAAGCCCTATATAGGGTTGGAAAATGTCAAAATCACTCATAAATGTCACAAGTGCCCAAGAGACCATGCAAGGCCGAAGGAAAAAAAATCCCATGAAATAAATGCCAAAATAAATTCTACCACCTAATTCTAGACTGATTTTCCTTAAAAAACACTAAAATATGATTTTGCAATAAATGAGTGTTTTTTGTTGAATTTTGGCCCAAAACACACAGTACTGTCCATAAGCACAATGCCACCTTAGGCAAAAAATAGGTCTGTTGCAGCCATGTTTTGGGGACCTTACCAATGTCAGATTTTGCTCCATGATGGCCAGTTGGAAAGCTTTCGGAGTCCTATTTTCAGATATACCTCTAGTTTTTTGATTGAGCACATGTAATCGGTTCAAAAAGTCAAATATCCAAGACCGCTCTGAGCACAGTGCTAGGCATGAAAAGGAGGAAGAATGGTGAAAAATGAGGTGTTTTTTGACCTTTTAAGGGGTCAAAAATGTTCCAATTGCTCTGGAATTTGATGTGAATAGTGTGATAGTCATGAGAAATCCAAAAATGTAGATTTTTCACCCTAATTATGCCTGAGGGAAAAGCATAGCACCAGTGGCATTGCGCTTATAGGCCTCCAAATTCTCAAAAAACAAAAACTTGTCCAAATTCCTTCAAAATTGGTGGATGTCTTCTTCAAAGGGTTTGAGAGACTTGTAGAGAAGCTGATGCCAAAATATCAAGTCTAGCTTGGTATTTTCCTTCTTTTAGTGCTTGAATTTCAATGAGGGCCTCTTTGAGTTTGACATGAGCAAGTTTGTTTTTCATTGCATAGTGCTTGGTCATGTTTTTCTAGAGAGCAAGGCCCCATTTTATCTTCTTAAAATACCTGTGTTCATTCTTATAATATTGAATGATACATTGTGCCATGCCAAAATCTCTCTCCAACTCACTAATTTGTGCATCTTTGCTTTGGAGTAGTATTCTAGTGGCCATCTCCTCATCTTCATTATCACTTTCAAAGTCAGTGAATTGGGTGTTTTGTTTAGTTTTCCTGCCTCTCTTACCTTTCTCACCTTTTTTCATATTTTTTTTCCCTTTTCAAGCTTTTGAGTTGAGGTGGATGGCATGGTCCCTTGCCTTTTGGAGGCAGCAAACACTAGCCTTGGCCCTCTTTGATATGTGAGTGAAAGAGGTGTGATTGTGGTCTTGCTGGTGTCTTTGTCATGGCTATGATCATCATTTAGACTATTAGTCTCTTCCCCTTTTTCACTGTCATCATGACTAGGATTACCTTCATCTTCATCTTCTACACTGCCATCATTGTCATTATCATTGAGGGGCTGGCTGTTGTCATGACTGTCGTGACTATTTTATTCTTTTCTGCCTTGTCCTTCACTGTCTTCTTGATCACGTGTTTCTTTGCCACTATTTTTTACCTCCTCCTCATTGTGGTCTGTTTCATTGGTATCACTGTTGCCTTTAGTTTCTGCACTTTCTTCATTGTCATCATCTTTGTCATTTCCATCTTCTTTCATATATTCATTATCTACCATAGCTTCATCATCATTTTCTATCTCTGCCTCCTCTATTTTATTGCTGACATCCCCACCATAAATGCTCATTTCATTCTTACTCACAACCTCCTCATATTCATCATCATCCTCTTCATCAATTTCTATCCCTGCTTCATCATTTCCCTCTTCCTCCTCATCATTTTCCTCTTCCTCATCATTTGCTTGTTCTTCACTTTGGACTGATTTATTGTCACTCTCACCCTCTTCATTTTGATTTGATTCATTATCATCATCTCCCTCATTTTCAATTAATTCCTCATTGCCACTTCCTTCTTCATTTGATGCATCAAGAGAAGGAGAGGAGGGGAGGTTTTCTTGATGTGAGGGCACTTGCGTAGATGATGAGAGCAAGCTAGGTTGATGAGGGAGCTATGGGCTTGTAAAGAGTTAATGTGCTATAAATAACTCCCAAGGTATACCCTGTTGTTCGAACTGATGTAATACCAGCATCTTGATCAAGGAATGGGGAAATAAACTATGGATTAGTTGGGAAGGAATCCTTCTCCAGAAAACATAAGACATGTTGTCCATACTTCTATAGAGGTAGTAGGGAAATTTGAGCATCTTAACCCTTATGAAATGCAAGAGGAGTCTAAAATGGTAGGAATAAAGTATGGAGTACCTCCCTTCACAGGTAAAGTACTTCATGATAATCCTCATCAAGGGTGCAAACCTCTATTTTAGGTGTGAGAAAGGGAAGATAGCCCTACAGCACATTGTGTACCTAGTGTTGACAAATGGCTCATAATAGTTCTTGTCGAATTTGGCTTTCTTAAACCTATTTTAAACAACAACAGGGATACTAGTAGCATTAGAGATGGCATCTATTGATAATTCAAAGTCCACTCCTGCAAGGCTTGATTGTTTGTTGTGCAGGTTAAGAATGAAAATCCTTGTAAGCTCTAGGTGGGTTTGCACTTGTTTGCCTCTCTCACAAAATTGGAAGCACCCTACATTATGGAAACATGAGAGGATGATGGGAGATGAGGTAATATCTACTGTGCTCTTGGGTTCAAATCTGTTCACTTTTCCTCCTTTGTGGTTTGGCCTCCTAGGCCCTTGGCCTCTATCACTGCTTCTACTATCTTCTGCTCCTGACATGGTGATTAGGCCTGATGGTGGGAAATCTTGGGCAAGAGGAGTAAAATGAAAATGGTGTTTGATAGCTCTTACAAATGAGGGTTATGGAGGTTAGGTTTATGATTGAGTTTCCTTGAGCTTAATGGGGCTTAGTCTTTGAACATGAAGTGTAACTACCCTAATTAACTCCCCTTAACTGATGATCCTAGCTTGGAGGTTAGAGGAGAGTGGTAATTATGAAGACTTAGGGTTTATTTTGGTACTAAGGTTTGATAGCTTCCCCTTAATTATTAAAACACAAAAACACTTGGAGGATGATGAGAACAAGGCCACCTACCTCTTTAGCTTTCTTACAAGGTTTTGAAACCAATTTGGAGGACCTCCTTTGAACCCTTGGCAATTTTTTTGCAGTTTGGGAGAGTTTTTTTCTGAGCACAACACCCGAATCGCACTATTGGGTTGCCTCTTGTGCACAGTGTCGGGCAGGTCAGGCCTCTGTTTGAGAGAAGCGCTGAGCAGAGTCGATTCCTAAGCTTGTTATTTCACCTGCATGTAGCACGGCCTTATTCGTGCAACGCCACCCGGTGTATGCACAACGCCAAGTAAATTTTACGCTGTGGAGACTTGTATTCACTCAGTGCCAGGGTCTGTGAGTGCAGTGCCAACATCTACACGTAGCACTAGGGACTTGGCCTAGAGACTGTCCAAAATCTCAGAAATTTCTCCTGAAGGGTTTCTTTCTCTCCTTAAAATGAAAAATGACCGAGAATGCCAGTTAGGATGTCTTTATACTTTTGAAAAATAAATCAAAATAAAAAACCCATTTTTCTAAGTTTTGTCACTTTGTCAATTGACTAATATCTTTTTGACCTTTTTGTAGGTTTTTTGAAAAAATTTCAAGGCAATATTCTCCCTTTGGCAATGGCACCCTCTTACTCACCTTTGACAATGATATATCCAATTTTGACAAAGATTATAAAACAAGCCTGCTATGTTCCTTATTGGCCACTTCTAGTTTTTTGCAGATGCTATGACACAATTGATTTGGTCTCCTTTGTCATTGTTTGTATTTTGAAAACTTCAGTCACTCAACAGTGAAATCATGCTTATGTGAGTTTTTTACCTTATAACTCAAAACTATAATTTCATTCCTTTGACCTTTTGAAGGAAATTGTCTGCATTTAAAAACTTGACCTCCCCCATCCAGATACTATTTAAACATAGGCCTGCTTCCTTTTCTTTGCTTTGTATGTCCTTTAGTGAGGAGTTGGCCTCTTACCTTACCTATTTTTTTGTTGATAGCTATCTCAATCATTCCTGCAGAAATGTTTAAGATGCACAGTTATACCTTTGCAGAATGTTGTCTTGACTAAGGAGGCCTTTCTTGAGGGATTTTTGATCTATTTTGGACAATCAAGTGTTGACCCTCCTTTCCATTTGATTTCATCTTCTTAGCACATGTAAAGCAGTGATTCATAACACCAAAACATTCCTATAACCTATGAAACCCTAAATGACCTAGTGGGAGGCTTTTTCGGCTGGTCTTTGGCTGAAAAATTGACTTGGGGTATTTAGGTGTAAAATAGAGCTTATGACAAAATTTATGCATTTCAGACCAAAAAATACTGATTTTGATTTATCTAAAGAGCCTAGAGAGGTAGCTTGAGACCACCAATGCTCGAGGCACTTGGTGAATAGGAGAAAAGGTTAGTCCACTTGGAAATTTGAGGTGGAAGTGGAAGAGTTATAGGTAGGCAAAACAAAGTGTTGAGGTCATGGGTGTGAAAGTGGGACAAAAATTAGTGGCATGAACCCATTATGGGTCTTCTGGGACTGATAGGTTGGACATGACTTGATAGAGTAGTGAAATAGTGAAAAATTTATCCTAAGGATATTGAAAGCAGTGAGATTTCTAGAACTCAAAATATTAATGAATTTTGTTTCTAGAAATCTAGGATAAGCATTTAGTCATCTATAAAAAGGCCAAAATTACTAATGACTAACAGACTCCATATCAATTGTGGCATGGGAAACCGGCATCAATTAAGCAAAAGAGTCTTTGGTAGCAATTTTTTCCTAAGGAATAATGTTGAAAAAGTGTGGAAGTATGATGCAAGAGCTTATGAAGGAATATTTTTGGGTTATGCATCAAAGAGTAAGGGTTAGAGGTGTTACAATAAAAGACTGCATAAAATTGTGGAAATAATTGATGTGATTTTTTATGAAGAACTACCAAACATAACAAGAAGTACAAACTGTATCAATGTTTCGAATGATCATCAATATGAGAATTAAGAAAATAAAGAGCAGAATGAGACAAGAGAAGATACAAAAATAACCTCAAAAGGGCCCTCAAGACACACTCAAAAGAACCATCGAGAAGATCAAATCATTGGAGACAAGAGTCTAGGAGTCCAAAATAGAAGACAACTAGCTGAAAAGACCAAGGAAGTGTATCTAGTCATGCTGTCGTAGATAGAAACGAAGAATTTGGATGAAGCTAGAAAAGAAAAAAATTGGATAAATTCTATGAATGAAGAATTAGACCAGACTGAGAAGAACAAGACCTGGGAGTTAATACCAAGACCTGTTGGGAAAAATGTCATTAGCACAAAGTGGATATTCAATAATAAGATGCATGAACAAGGTCAGGAAATCATAAATAAATACAAACTTGTATGTAAGAGATACTCTCAAATCAAAGGACTTTAATATGATGATAAATTTTCCCCTGTAGAAAGAAAGGAAGAAATTCGAATGTTTCTAGATTTTGCATGATATCATGATTTCGAGGTATATCAAATGGATGTGAAGTATGCTTTCTTAAATGGGGATCTAGAAAAAGAAGTATACATGGAACAACCTGAAGGATTTTTCTTAGCAGATAAACATAACTATGTTTGCAGATTAAATAAAGCCCTATATGGTCTCAAAAAAACACCACGTGCATGGTATTCTAGGCTGGACAAGTACTTTAAAAAACAAGGCTTCAAGAATAGAGGAGTAGAAAAGAATCTGTATATAAAGGCTAATGAAAATGAACTCTTAACTATATTAGTATATGTAGATGACATCATGTTTGGTAGCAACAAGGATGAGTTAGTAAAAGGATTTGCAGAAGAGATGAAGTTAGAATTTGAGATGTCTATGATTGGAGAGCTTACCTTCTACCTAGGACTTCAAATTCTACAGAAGAACAAAGGCATATTCATTTCACAAGAAAAATACTTAAGAGACATGTTAAAAAGATTTCAAATGGAAGACTGCATACCTGCGTCAAATCCCATGATCACTGGATGCAAGTTATGTGCTGATGATGGATCTACAGATGTAGATCAAAGACTTTACAGATCTATGATAAAGTCTGCTATACCTAATACCCTCTAGACCAAACATTATGTTGGCAATATGACTTGTGACAAGATATCAAGCAGCACCAAAACAAAATCACTTGCTAGAAATCAAGAGGATATTTAGATACCTACAAGGAACTGCACATTATGGCCTATGGTATCTGAAAGGCAATGATTTCACATTGACATCATATACAAATGCAAATTGGGCTAGTTGTGTGGATGACATGAAAAGCACAATTGGAGGTGAATTCTATTTGGGAGAAAGTCTCGTGGCATGGTTAAGCAAGAAGAAAATATATGTCTCTCTATCTACAATAGAAGTGGAATACATAGTAGTAGCAGCTTGTTGTACACAAGTGATGTGGATGAAACAAAATCTTCAAGGCATGAAAGTAAGCATCATTGAACCTTTTTATATCAAATTTGACAATACAAGTGCAATAAGCATATCAAAAAATCATGTGATTCATTCAAAAACCAAGCACATCCCAATAAAGTATGTTGGGTATGTGTTATATTCTTTCCATGACTAAGCACACACGGGGGGGCGATAGCCCCCCCTTTGCGCTGGGTGCAATGGGGGGGTCACAGGGGGGGCAGTAGCCCCCCCTGTCGGGGTCTAGGGCAGCACCCCGACGAAAATTTTTGGTCCTTAATTTCCAATGGGTAATCTGCGCCCATGGTTTTGTGCATGGTTTTGTACATGGTTTTGGGGTACGATGGTTTTCGGCCCCTGGTATTTTTTGTAGATTCGGTCAAGGGAACTATGGTTATGTTCTAATCTAGGGTTAATGGATTGGGGTTTATGTATGCTTCGGCATGTATATATATGTATTGTAACACTAAAAAGAATATAATGAAAAATCAAGCTGGTCGTCCCGATTTGGGATCCAGGGGAAAATCTCTGTGTTTATCTGTTTTATTTTTTATGCTCTCGGTATTGTTTATTTTTTATTATAAGATTCATGTGTAGATAATTTTTGTTTAGGGTTAAAACCTAAATTTTGTATCAAATCTGTTTCAGCTTCAAGGGGATGCCTTTGTTGCTAAGGGTTTTTTTCTCGGGCCTGAGGTAGACCCTGTTTGGTGGGAGATCTATGGGATCGATTCTTGTGGTGAAAGAAGATGGCAAGCGGCGGAAAGATAGAGATCGAGAAATTTAATGGTCAGAGTTTTGAGTTGTGGAAGCTCAAGATGGAGGATCTGCTGGTGGATAAAGATCAGTGGATCGTGGTAGATCTAGGTACTAAACCAATGGCAATGTCAGATGAAGACTGGAAGAAGCTGGATTGGAAGGCAAAGAGCACAATATGATTGTGTGTCTCAGATTCAGTATTGTTGAATGTATCTGGGGAAGATACGGTGAAGAATTTGTGGGAAAAAACTAGGGAATTTGTACCAATCTAAGTCTCTGGTGAATAAGTTGTTCCTATGGAAAAAGCTGTATAACCTGAGGATGAAGGATGGAGACTTGGTGACAGAGAATCTGAATTCCTTCAATACTGCGGTAAGTTAGCTGTCATCTGTTGATATTAAAATCTCAGATGAAGATAAGTGCATCAGTTTGTTGTGTTCTCTACCAGATTCGTGGGACAGTCTAGTTATTGCAATAGGTAGCAATACAACTACCTTGAATTTTGATGACATTGTCTCAGCCTTGTTGTCGAAGGAAATGAGACGGAGAAATATGGAGGGTCAGAATGGAGATGCCTTATCTGTACGAGGAAGGTCCCAGAACAGAAACAAGAATAAGGTTTCGAGTGGGAGATCTAAATCTAGAGGGAGATCTAAATCTCCCGGAAAGTTTGTAAAGGTGTGCTGGAAATGCGGAAAGGAAGGACACTACAAAAAGGAATGCAGATCTAAAGCTCCTGAGAAAGGAAAGGGATCTGATGAAGCTCCTTCTGCAGAGGCAAAAACCACCTCAGATGAAGGTGGGGATGTGTATTTGGCTTCTTCTTCAAATACACATGTAGATCATGATTCATGGTTGATTGACTCAGGTGCATCCTTTCACTTCACTCCCCATAGGGAGTGGTTCTGCGAGTATGAAAAATATGATTGTGATGTCTTCCTAGGGGATGATAGGAAGGCTAGAATCGTCGGACGTGGAAAGTTCAAGCTGAAGCTGCAAGGTGGAAGGATTAGAACACTTCCTAGTGTTCTGCATATTCCTGCATTGGCCAGAAATCTGATTTCTGTAAGAAATATGGATGATGCAGGTGTAAAAACAGTGTTTGAGAAAGATGCCTGCAAGATGGTTCAGGGAGCACTGGTATTAATGCAGGGAGTTTTGACTGGAACTCTATACAAGCTACAAGGTAGCACTGTTATTGATGGGTGTAATAGTTCTGTGGTTCCTGAAAGTGGAGTGGAAAGCCTAGATATCTCTAGAGAAAAGACCATGTTATGGCATCAAAGGCTTGGACATATTGGAGAGAAGGGCCTTTGGATACTGCATAGAAATGGTACGATAGAAGGTATGTCTAATTGCTCTCTGGATTTCAATTTCTGTGAACATTGTGTATATGGGAAGCGGAATCGAGTGAGTTTTCCTTCTGGTGCTAAGAGGGTGACCAAAATATTAGAACTTGTGCACAGTGATTTGCTTGGACCCATGTCAGTTCCATCACTGGGAAAGTATGTGTACTATGTTTCATTGATAGATGAATTCTCAAGGAATACATGGATATATTTCTTGAGGAATAAATCTGAAGCTTTTGACATATTTAAAGAATTTAAGGCTCTGGTGGAAAACCAGACAGAGAAGAAGATAAAGGCGCTGAGGATAGATAATGGTGGGGAGTTCTGCATGAAGGAATTTGAATAGTTCTGTAAGAAGTGTGGTATAGCATGACAGAAGACTAATCCATACAGATATCAACAAAATGGAGTTGCAGAAAGAATGAACAGAACACTGATGGAAAAGGCAAGAAGCATGCTTAGTGGTACCGGGTTAGGACAAGAATTATGGGCAGAGGCAGTGGAGACTGCATGCTATCTGGTTAACAGATCACCTTCATCAGTGTTGGAGGATAAGACTCCACATGAGGTATGGACTAGTAAGAAACCCTATATTTCACATCTAAGGGTATTTGGATGTGATGCATATGTACATGTTCCAAAGGAGAAAAGGACCAAGTTGGATAATAAATCTGAAAGGTGCATCTTTATTGGGTATAAGGACGGTTTAAAAGGTTACAAGCTTTGGAACCTGAAAACAAGGAAGGTTGTGTATAGCCAAGATGTGGTGTTTAGACAGGTGAAAGATGTTGTTAAACATGAAATCATACCAAAGGAACCTAAGAAGATAGAGTTTGAGCTAAAGGAGTATGAATCAGACTCTACAGTAGAAGAAGATTCAAAGAGGAAGAGCCATAAACTCTAGCTTTGAGAAGATCAGTTCGAGAAAGAAGGCAACCGGAAAGGTATAGTCCATCTCCTTTCTGTTCAGGTTTTGCCTTAACTATAACTGATGATGATCCCAGAACTGTAAAGGAGGTAGTATATTCAGAGGATGGAAAACTCTGGAAGGAGGCCATGGTTGATGAAATGGCATCCTTGCACAAAAATGAGGCATGGGATCTGGTGGAGTTGCCGGCTGGAAGGAAGCCAATCGGGAGCAAATGGGTGTCTAAGAAGAATATGAATGTAGAAGGCAAGGTGGAGAAATACAAAGCTCGGTTGGTAGCAAAAGGTTATTCCCAGGTGCCGAGAATTGATTTTGGTGATATTTTTTCTCCTTTTGCCAAGGTTACTTCTATTAGATTACTTTTATCTGGTCCTGTTGCATTTTATTTTGAGATAGAACAGATGGATGCGAAGACATCATTTCTTCACGGGGATCTAGAAGAGGAGATCTACATGAAGCAACCTGAAGGCTTTATGGTGAAGGGTAGGAAAGAACTGGTATGTAGGTTGAAGAAGTATCTGTATGGGTTAAAATAGTCACCAAGGATGTGGTATCAGAAATTTAATACCTATATATGGGGACTTGGATTCTCCAGAATCAAGGAGGATCATTGTTTTTATTTTAAATTAATTGGTGACCTTGTTATATATTTGGTCTTGTAAGTGGATGATATGTTGTTGATTGGAAATGACAAAGAAATTATCCAAGATTTGAAGACCCAACTGTTCTCCAAATTCGACATGAAGGATCTTGGTGCTGCAAACTATATTTTGGGCATGGAAATTAAGAGAGATTGGGCAAAGAGGATGCTCTGGTTAAACCAGAGGAAGTATGTCGAAACTATATTGCATAGGTTCAATATGCAGGATAGTAAACCAGTGAATTTTCCTATTCCTATAGGTGTAAAACTATCTGTTGAACAGTGTCCCAAGACACAAGAAAAAGAGGAGTATATGTCTCGTGTTCCATATGCAAGTGCAGTGGGTAGCCTGATGTATGAAATGGTCTGTACTAGACTAGACATTGCACATTCAGTGGGAGTATTGAGCAGGTTTATGTCAAACCCAGGAAAGGAGCATTGGATAGCAGTGAAGCGGGTTTTCAGATATTTACGTGGCACTAGTGATTATGGATTTTTCTACCAAGGAAGACTAGGATTGGAAAGAATGTTGGACATTCATAGTTTTGTTGATGCAAACTGGGCTAGAGATCTGGACCAAAGAAGATCTAGAAGTGGGTATGTGTTTAGCCCATTTGGAGGCGCAGTTAGTTGGATGAGTAAAAGACAGTCTGTACTGGCTCTTTCAACTACAGAGGCAGAATACATAGCAGCCACTCATGCAAGCAAGGAAGAAAATTGGTTGTAGAGATTGTGTTCAAGTATGGGGTTGGTACAACAAGCTATAAGGATAGATAGTGATAGCCAAAGTGCAATTTTCTTGGCTAAGATCCCTACTTATCATTCAAAGAAAAATCACATTGATGTTCAATATCACTTTGTTAGAGATATGGTTGAGGCTAAAAGGGTGTTGCTAGTAAAGGTGGACACTTTGAAGAATGTTGCAGATGTATTAACGAAGTCTATGAGCACTCAGAATTTCTCTTGGTGTAGAGAAACAATGGGTGTTGAAGAATTGGGCCAATGACTAAACTCTCCTGTGGCCCCCTGTGGAAAGAAAACAACAAGTGGGAGAATGTTGGGTATGTGTTATATTATTTCCACAACTAAGCACGTGCGGGGGGGTGATAGCCGCCTCTTTGCGCTGGGTGCAATGGGGGGGCTACCGCCCCCCCTGTCAGGGTCCGAGGCAGCGCCCCGGTGAAAATTCTTGGTCCTTGATTTCTGGTGGGTTGTCCGCGCCCATGGTTTTGTGCATGGTTTTGCACATGGTTTTGGGGTACGATGGTTTTCGGCCCCTAGTATTTTTTGTAGATCTGGTCAAGGGAACTACAGTTATGTTATAATCCAGGGTTAATGGATTGGGGTTTATGTATGCTTTGAAATGTATATATATGTGTTGTAACACTAAAAATAATATAATGAAAAATCAAGCTGGTCGTCCCGATTTGGGATCCAGAGGAAAATCTCTGTGTTTATCTGTTTTATGTTTTATGCTCTTGCTATTGTTTATTTTCTGTTATAATATTCGTGTGTAGATAAAAAAAATTTAGGGCTAAAACCTACAAAGTATCACGCCCTCAGAGAACAAGTAGCCGAGAAAATATTAAAGATGGAATACATACCAACAAAGGAATAGACAACAGAGATATTTACAAAAACTCTTGCTAGAGAACCATTCGAATATCTAAGAGACAAACTAGGGATAGTGTCAACAGATGATAGACTCTGATATGATCAAAAAAAAAAATGCACCACTAAAGGCTATAATATCAGGATCAGTAACAGTGCATCATTCCAAGGGGAGAGTAGCCACCAGCCATAAATATATAAGTAAAAGAGGAACCTCAAATTTTGCTAAAGGTAACTACTGATGAAGAAATTCTACTGATTTCAGCCAAAATTTTCAGTAGTCTAGGACACTTCAGCACTATACATGCAAATACAATGACTCCCAAAGCATTCTCACAATGTTACTTTCACATCGAATGGAGTAGTAGTCCCACCCAGGTATGTGGAAAAAATATAGAATGCATATGAAAAACTCTAAGTAATTCAATGTTAGATAATACGTTGAAAAACATGTAACCCTTTGCCATTGATGTCAAAGAGGGAGGAAAAGTAGCGGAAGATAGACACTTTTCAGAATGAAAGGGGGAGGAAGTGTTGGAGTAAATATTGACATCAATGCCAAAGGGGGAGACTGTTGGAAATATTTTCATTGATGGAAAAGGTGCAGAAAGGAGCAGCACTAGAATTTTCATTAAGGAACAAGAGTAGACAGGAGCAGTAAAAAGGCAAGGAGAAGCACTAGAATATTTATCAAGGAGCAAAGGAAGCAAAGGAGTTGAGGCAAGAAAATAGCAAAGGCAACAGAGGTAGCAAGCGTGAGTCAAGTTGGGTTAGTTTGTGTTCAGAGTAGTGTAGGAGGGCATGTGAAGTTTTGTGGGTAGATTTGGGTAATTTCCAAAAGAAAGGCATTCAAAATAATGTTCAGAGGCCTAATAAAAAATCACACATAAATATGAATATGCATGTACAGGTTGAGATGGATAGACAAGATCGTGCCGCAGAGTGAATCAAAGATGGATGGTTAGAATATTATCGTAGAAATAAAGGTTGAGAGATGGATGGTTAAGATCTCATCACACATTAAATTTTGAAAATGTCGAAGGAGCCATGTGTCGTGTGGAGTTCATTGCGCATATCGCATAATGCATGTGATATGGTATAACAGTTAACGGAAGAAATGAAAACTTGCAAACTTGCAATGGGATAAGACACATAAATTGTGAAATGGGAAGCGCGGGAGATGATGTGGCAAGATGACTTGGCAGTGATGTGGCAATGCTGTGGCAGTGACTTGGTAAGCTAATGTGGGAGATGATGTGGCCCCAACCCCATAGATCGCAGTTAATTTATGATGACATGGCAAGGTGACAAGGCAGTGACGTGGCAAGGTGACATGGCTTGATGACGTGGAGATGACATGGACCTGGTCCACATATCACACATCGCAAGCTTAAGAGGATAAGCGCTTAAGAATCATGTTAGAATGTCGAAGTGTGAAATGCGATAAGAGGATCAGATGCGATATGCTTCAAAGCTAAAGCCTAGAGGATTTAAAGTCCAGCATGGGACCCATTCGCATATTGCATGGCATAAATCAATAGCGGAGATTAAATCGCAAACCCAGTGGAATATTGCACATCGGTGATTTTTGTGTTTAATTCCAATTCATCGCAAGTTATATGTTTTAAGTTGCAATGCGATGAGGAGCCACGTGTCATCTGAAGATTGACATTGATATATCGCAATCGGCGACTTTTATCTTTACATGTGAAGACATCACAAGTTAAGTTGTTTAAGTTGTGATGCAAAGTATATCGCATACCACAGGAAATAAGGAAAATTCATTATGGTGAATGTTAAAAGGTGCGACATGCGATAAGGTTTTCGGGCCGATTTTTGAAATCACAAAAATTGCTAAATTATTAAAGTTGTGAAGTTGCGAGGAGGTAAGTTATTAAAGTTATGAAGAGTGATTCGTCATGATTGGTCACCTCTTGTGTGGACCCATAAACCATAGGCTCCGCATGTATTCATAAAATTTGCAGCTTTGTTGCATCATTTGGTAGAAATCGCATCGGAAGGAAAAAGGAAAATATAACATAAAACCAATAGAATGCCAAAATGTGATTGAAAGGTAGACGTGATACATTATTCAGAGGTGAATATGAATTTATTTAAGGTCCAGGATTAATGTGTTCATGCTACTTTTATGAAGAAAACCCTGGAAGTGGAGTTGACTCAGGTAATAAAGGAAAAGTCTGAACATGGGAAGATAAGACTCAGGTATGTAAAAAGTCGTGAAGAATAGTGACCCGACTATAAAATAATGGTGTATTGCGATCAATTAATAACAAAAGTCTAAACGCGAGCAGAAAGAGACACAGGTAGATGACCCGACATAGAGAAAATGAGCAGAAGGTTGAACGTTGTGGGCAAGAGAAGGAAGGAAGATAGGCAAATTCGGGAAGAGGAGCATATGGTGCCATGTTGTGAACATGCTAGCTGGTTTGATTCAAGAAAAAGGCTATTATGTAGCACATTTAGAATATAACAATGGAATCATAAAAGAGAAAGGGACAACATGCAAAATAGTACAAATGCACAGGAAAGCTAAGAAGCTGAAAGGGCTGAGTTGAAATATTTTTGTAATATTCCAAAATTTTCCTACAATAAATTGGAATATTAATTTTTGTTGATTGCACATAGGAGGAGAATAAATGGGTAAGGAGGCCCATGCATAACAAAAATCTCAATAAAATCCCTCATAGTATGAAAGGGGATCATCATTGGAGCTGGTTTTCACACCCTCATGTGTGAACAGGGTCATTTGCAAGTGGACAAGGTCAAGTTTGACCAAGTCAACAGTGATGGGATAAGAGATGGAGAACACTTAGAGAAACAACGCAGTATGAATGAGAATAGGGTTATTTGGTGGAGGAAACCCTAAAAGGAGTGGGACCCATGGAGAAGGGGCCTTCACTTGTTTAAAAGGAGGGCAAGGCAACCATTGTTTCTCATGTTATGGATTATTGATTTCATTGTCTATGCAAACATTGTGCATTCTCCTGCTGTTTAGCAGAGTTGCCGGGGGAATTCCTATTCAGGATTCCTTCTCCTTCTTGAGAGGCCTCTTGAGGGATTTCTCTTCATTCCCCACACTTCTTCGCTCAAGGCCAAAGCTACCTCCTCCATCTATAGTGTTATTTCTACTCGAATGTAATCTTGTGTTGTAGGGTGTTATAGTGGGGGACCTCAACACCATTTCCAGATCTGATTTTCATAGGAGGGAGTCTCCAATCCTTTACGAAGCTAGTGAGGAAGGTTTAAGGACTTATTTCAGATCTTTGTAGTAGGCCAACTCTTTCCCTTGCCCCTACAACGCAGTTTCATCCAGTGACTTCGTTATTTCTAGTGAGCATTTGCAGTGGGGCTCTTGCAGATTGTTTGGAGGGAGATATATTTGGTGAGGCGATCAACCTTTCACTTTAGAAATCCATTGGAGGAGGAATATTTATTTTGGGAATCATCTTCAGCCATCTCCATCCAGTTCTATTTCTGAGTTGCAACTGCTACCCAGAAACTCCAGCATTTTGCAGATTTTGTATATTGTAGCCAATCCTTCCAAGATTGACATGAGGTAGACTTTGGGAGCTGAGGTCTTCAGTCCCAATGTTGTATGGGCCATATATTTGTATATATATGTATTTGAAATATGGTAGCATGCAGTTTCTCTTATAAAACTGTGTAGTCATAGCTTGGGCACACTTTTGTAGAGTGTTTTATCATGACCTCTGTACTTGTCTCTTGAGGCTAAGCATTGCTTATCTTGAGTATCATTTTCCTCAAGACTTTGTATTAATTTGTTGCTGCTATTCATTTGTTGTTTCTATTTATTAATAATATGGATATGGATCTTTCTCACATTTCTATGATTTGAGTGTCATTGCTACTCCATTGTTGTGTTTGCATATTGCTGGATCTCCAAATTTATAATATCTTAAGATATTCTCATTGTTGTATAGTTTCCATGATTTGGGATATTACAGTGGTATCAGAGCATAATCTTGGCTCAGCATGTGGATCTCAGCCATTATTCTATCAAGGAGAGAGATGATGAAGACTCCATTATGTGGAGAGAAAAAGGAATATAAGCTTACAAAGCTTCTTCCAAAATCTGTACAGGGCATTCATGAAGAATTCGAGAAGATAAGGAGGGATATATGTACAATATATCGAAGAGGGTTTGAAACTGAGTCAAACTCTAGATTTTCTTATAGGGAGTGTGAGCATGAAACCACACCCTATGATGAACAAAGCAGTCACATGGCCAGTTTTTCCATGAGAGAAAAAGAAGAAGAAGGAATGTCGGAGAGGGGAACTCTTAGTGGGTTCTTGCATGAGTATGAGTCTCAAACTCTAAAGTTTAGCTCTCATGTCACTTTCCTGGAGTTTTTCAAGGTCAAGGTGAGGAGGAGCAAGCATCATAATATGGGTAGATTTATTTTATCTATCTTTGATGGTTCCCCTACTTGTTCAGTCAGGGCTTGGGTGGAAGAACTAGACACCTTTCTGCAGCAGCATCATATTTCCGAAGATGAAGCCATCAGAGTAGCAGCACTGCACTTTGGAGTTAAGGTCTATGCACGATGGTTATTTGATTCCTTAATTTTAAAGAATGAAAATAATTCTTCCTATGCAAGTTTCATTGAAACTTTGATGGAAATATTTGGTAGGAAGAATTATGAAACACATGTGGAGGAAACAAACACATCTAAACAAACAAAACCCTTGCATGTGATGAATAAAACCATAGACTCAGGATCACTTTAGAGAACCATAAAGGAGGCTGATATCTTGCATGATACTTTATTAGAGGCAAGACCTTCATCTTGTATTTTGGCACAAAGAGGCAAAGGGATCCCTTCTCCAAAAGAGGATCCAATCAGTGGAGGGTTTCCCACTCATGTTGAGGAGGCTAAGGGCAACAACGATGTCATTTCTAAATTTGATCTAGCACCTCATGCAGAGGGAGGAGGAGCTCTTGCTCCCACTAGAGGGATTCTTGCATATTTGGAAGGAATTCCCCAAGATCTCATACATGGGGGTCCAAGCACAATCACTGAGCAGCATGATTGTGTAGCATTGCAGCTTGAAGGAGGAGGAAGGGAGGAAGAGCAGCATCATGTGATGAGAAGCACACACCCTTCTCTATTTCAGAGGGATAGTTCAAAGAGGAGGCAGATTGTATTACGCTGTGAGAGCAAGGGCAAGGTTTCCCAACCATATGTACAGTCCACTCTTGGCATTGATGTCTCATTGCATAGAGGCATTCCACTAGGGAGGCCACTAGATCTATAATTGATGAGAGACATATTGTCTTTGAATTCACCGCTCTTGGATTTTGGAGAGGTGATGAGTTTGGAGGAGAAATTTGGCATGGGGGATGTCAAAGTAGTAGACAGTACAAGGAGGAGAGCTTCACATGCCAGATCACCAGCGTTGTCTCTTAGGAGGATTGATCCTTACTGGAGATCTCATCTGTTAGTAGAGTACTCCAAGGATCTTGGTGCATGAATGGTTCTCGATGAGCCAGATGGAGATGATGTGTGTATGTTGGATGATATGGTCATCTATTCACATGGCAGAGTCTTCTTGACTATAGATTCTAGTCTCAAGAAGAAGCCGTTGCATGCAGCACATGAGGACTTCTTTTCCATGCATTTTGATGCATATCTTACCTTGGGGGAGGAGTTCATTTGGGAGGGCATTTAGCAAGACATATTTTAGCATAGGGAGAGATTCATAGCCCAGATGATGATGGATAGGATGTCATAGCCACCTTCCTACTCATTGGGAGTAAGGGAACATTTTCAGTTGAGCCATTTCAGCTCCAGTCTTCGAGTACATAATGGAGAATGTACAATTTCACCTTATGTTTTGTACTTCTTGTCTTTTTATGAGTAGCATATTGTACCAAGGAGGATTATTCCTTCTTTCATATTATATAATTATGTACTTAAAGCCATTTGTAGCATTGAGATTGGCTATCTCATTGGTGGTTTGTAGGGGAAGCCACATGATTTTTAGTGTGCACCATTGGCACCCTTTTGTACTCTCATGTTTATATCTTGTAAAAATATTGTGGCAGCAAACAAGTGGTTGGAAAAGAACTTGTTTTCGGTTTATTTGATGCAGGAAAGGAATGCACTTTGCTGGTTCCTTTTATGGGACCTTGATCCACTTTTCGGTTGTCATGTGACAACTTGTTTCTATTGGTTTTTGCTTCCATGTATTGCTAGTATATCTATATTCATGGGAAGCCTTGATTGGAGAGTGGGCTTGAGACTGAGGATGCCCATTGGGAGGATCATTCTCCCTACTATACATGTTTTACATTTTAGGAGGAACCATGGGCTGACCATGAATGCCACACTACATTTATTTTCTTCTTGTGGGAGGGACCACCTGAATAACTTGAGGACGCACTCCATGGATCATGATAAAATGGAGGAGTTAGCACAGTCAACTCTTTTCCCTTTGAGGATGAGGGGAGACTCATCTATGAGCCACTCCATTTATATGAGAAAAACATATGGTAAGAGTATTGTTGACTTGCATAGTGATTTCTCTATATATATGCATCTCTTAACCATATATGTGTAGGGATTTTCTCAAAGGAGGGATATTCTTCCTTATAGATTTGGTGGTCTACATAAGGCCATTATGGATGATCACTCCCTAAGTGGATATGGGGAGAATATTTCTCATGGAGAATATACTCACATTGCACATTACATCATTCACTTTCTCGAGAATTGTGAAGAGGTTGGGGCAACAAGCAAATGGTGGGAAGGCCACCCATCATTTTATTTTCTATGGCAGTGGAGAGTCAAACTATGTTGGCTACATTTGAGGGACCATTTTCCTTCTCCTTTACTTCACATGGCAGCCAGCATGATTCTCCTTATGGTTCCTATTACACCATTTTTTTGGTCATCTAACTCATTATCATTAGATGAACCCAAGTACACCATTTAAGACCAATTTTACCCTAAGTAAAATTGCTTTCACCATGTCAAATAACATTGGTCCATATTTCCTGGTCATATTTAACCCAAAACAAGGAAATTAATTAAATAAATCATTATTTATTTAATTATTTCCTAGGAACAAGTTATTTAAATCATTATTTAATAACATTCCTAGTTAAATTTGACTAAATCATTTTTAAACAAATAAATAAATCATTATTTATTTAATTATATCCCCATCATCTCCCTAAAATAATAAATAAATCATTTATTTATTTATTGTTTATAAATAAAGGAATTGACCCACGTCAAAATACCTTTTCCCTCCAACAAATATAATAAAATATTCCTAAAGGGTGATTCTAGAATTTGATTAATAATATTTTATTCATGCAACAAGTTCTAGATAACCCTAATATTTTGTTATAAATAGGAGGATTTTCCCCATTCATTAGTCACCTTCATTGCATTAGATCACACTCGATCTATTCTTGGTCACCATTTTCCATTTTTGCTTTGTGAGCTCCCATTGAGTTCTATGTTTGTCAGGGTTTTCTACCACAATAAGAGAGAGGAATTTTAGTTCTGAAACACTGAGGACTTCCAAGAAGCCATCCCACTGAGGAGAACCGGAAAACACCTTTCTTGTTTTCCTCTCAGGTGCCCCATTCTTTAATATAATACAAATAATTCTTTTCAACACTTTGTTCTTGTCTTGTCTATTGGATGCATGGAGCCATATTATATTTTATCTACTTAATATATTTTGTGCCTAGATCTGGATTTGTGCAGCAGACTTAAAGATATTTTGCAGCCATAACCAATGCTAGGGCTATTTGTTATGCATAGCTAAAGTGATCTCTTACGACGAAAGAATCATACTAACAATTGGCGACTCCACACAGGTTTTCTTTTGCGACCGCTGTCATTTTATATATTCCTGCATATCCAGCTGTTTCAGACCCTAGGGTTTCTCTTCCATTTTCTGTTTTTCCTATTTTTATGGTGCTTTCCACCTCTAAAACCCTCAAACAGTCAAATTTTTAACTTCTGTGTGTTTCTGGCCTTCTTGCGCAGGTGATAGACATCAGCCGCAGCTGAGACGACAAATTTTTTCTGCAATCTGCCGCCAAAAGAGCTGGATTTGTAGGTCGCACTTATCGGCCCAAAAAGTGTGACCTGAGCTTGAGGATGCGATTTTCTGCGCCAAACCGGCGACCTACACTTTTCCTGCAAAATTTTCAACATTTTTTCTGGGTTTGTCTGAAGCTTCTGTCAGGGTTTTCCAACCTCTGTCTCTGCCCCTTTAGACCTTTTTTTGATCTGCTTCACTCAACTAAGAGGGAATCTTTCCCCTTAGGGCTCTAGTACCCTCCACTTTTTGTGGGAGAGTCTTTGCTATTTTAGAATTCTGAATTTTCAGCGTTTCAGCTTTATTTTCTCCGATCTGATACCTCCTTTTCAGATCCCTTTAGATCAGCTCTTCTCCCTCTCAAATCACCTAATATCGTTTTGTTTGGGTTCCTTTCCACGGCCACCACCTTGTCTCTTCGATTTTTAGCTGATCTCCTCCTTTTTAGCAGCTACCTTGCCTCTACCTATTTGTTGTTCTCTGCACTACTTTTTAGCAGAATTATCCTCTAGATCCTAGTCCCTCCTGACATTAGATCTATTGGCCTCCTTTTTGCATGCTTGGCTTAGTTTTTTCCCTCTTATAGACTAGTTTTGAGAGACCCGCCTTCTTGGGTTAAATCAATGCATTAGTAGCTGTTAATTTTCTGTTCTTTTCGTTTTATTTACTATAGATTTATTTTCAGTTACATAGCACACTTTTTCTTTTACTCTCAAAATGTCTGGGTTTAAACAATTAAAATTAATGCACGCCACACACTGACCCTAAGTGAAGAAGAGCCTAGTTAACACTGCCTGGCAAAGACTTTAAAATCAATTGTCACTGCACCTCTTTACCCTTGACCTCACTTGATTTTATCCCTCCCTGCCCTTGTCAGTCTTTCTTCTTCTCGTCATCATTGCGCCCCGAAGGCGCTTCTCCCAGAGACTTCTTGGCCTTCACCCTTAGTTTCTGATCAGTCTACTTCCTCCTTCCCGTCATCCTCGAGTAAGTCCTCCCCTGAGTCCACACTCCGACTCTTCTTCTGATTGTTCGAGCTCTCCCACTACTTCTGGTTCTCCCTCTTTTACCTTCACCATGTCTAGTTCAGGACCTAGCCCTAACCCTAGTTCTACCACTGGGTCCATTTCCAATGGAACCACTATGGGACCTATCTCGACTGCCCCATTACTCCCTTACATGGCCGGCCTCAGTCTCCCCAATTTCAATCAGCTGATTAATGATCCTATTCGCCACGATGTTAGTCGGCCTGCTATGCCAACCAAGCTCCCCTCCGACATTCCCAAGTTCGAAGGCCTTGCTAGTGAAGATCCCTCTAACCATATCCGATATTTCCACATGTGGTGTTCCTCCAATTCCATCACCGATGACTCCATCCGTCTTCGTTTTTTCCAGCACACGCTTACCGAAGAAGCTTCCAAATGGTATGTTGATCAAGCCACCTCTTCCCATACCACCTTTGCGACCATTACCTAAGCCTTTCTATCTTATTTCCAGCTCCCCCTCAGATACGACACTGGTATTGAACTCTTAACTTCTTTCCATCAATCCTCTTCGACCCACCTTTTTGCTCATGTCCAGGAATGGCGGCGAAGACGGAGCTTGTGTCGCACCCCCCCCTTTGAAGATCGGGTTTACATGGACTGGTTCCTTTGCTCTCTCTTACCTCCCATCAGAAAAGATGTCGCTTCCCATTTTCTCCAAACTGAAGAAGCCACCCTCCAAATAGCCTTGAAATATGACCTCATCTATGCCCAATCCAGTTATGTTTATACCGTCCTTCCTGACCTCTCCAAGCCCGGTGGCTCTAATGCCTCGGGGGAATCTCACTCTGCCGACGGTATCATTGGAGCCCTCTCACATACCTCTGCTCAACCTCCTGTGGGCTACGGTTTCCCTCCAGGAGGGGCCAGCCCCTCTAGCACATTCCCCCCTCCAGGTAGCATGTACCCAAGATACGGCATGCCTCCTCCTTTTTCCCACATGCCTGCTTACCTCAATGTTTCCCATCCTAACCCTTATCCTTACCCACAGCCTGGTGTCCCAGATCCTCCAGCATTTGGACCTCTCACCCCCTTGCCTTCTCCACCCCCACCGCAGCACTTACTACCCCCTCCAGGGCACATATTTGCGTAGCAGGATGCAACCAATTCTCTTCCTTCTCAAATAAAGAGGAAAGGAAATCAATTTTCCCCTGGTAATCATGGACCCAATCCTTTGAGTATTGATCCTCACACTGCTAGCTAGCCACAGGGTTCTCAGCCCAAGCCGAACAGGCCACTTCGCACCAATAAGCCTTATTCGTGTTGCAGTGTTTATGGTAATTACACTCACGATTGTCCCTTATTACCAAAAATGTGGCAGATGTGGGATTTTCAGGCCACCGTGCGGGGAAAATACTCCTCCCCTACTGTCCCTCCCACCCCAAATACTTCTCAACCCGCTGTGTTTACCGATCCTTTCCCTCAACAAGGATTTTTGGCCACTCAACCCCCTCATGCCCCGGTAACCACTCAACCCTCCCCTTCTAGTTCCTCTGATTACCAGATTCTCATGATGGCCTTTGACCCCCCTCTCACCGTCAACCTCAACCTTCAAACTCGGTCCCGTCAGTCTTCCACACCTCTCGTTCCATCTGTCTCCGAGTCTCCATTGTCAGGTCCTACAAAGCCTCTATTGACACCCAATGGTCCCTTGCAACTACCTCTGCCCAAATCCGAGGTTCATCCCAAGCCTCCTAAGGGACCATTACGCCAAAATGCTGCCTCTGGTTGGGCTGCCCATTCATACAGCATAGTAGATGATCTGGCCCAATCTACTGCTGCCATTTCAAAACTAGAACTCCTCCAGTCGTGTCCTTCTCAAAAGAGGGCTCTACTATCTGTTGTGGGCGCTGTAGATCCTGCTGATGACCAATTGATTGTTTTCGATGCCCGTGAGTCAGACCATCCCCCTCTTCCTCCTTCGGTTGCTTTCCAAATCCCAGTCAAAATCCGAAACGCCAATGTTTCTCGGTGTATTATTGATGAGGGGGCATCTACCTGTGTAATGTCTGCTTCGGTTTGGAAACAACTTGGATCCCACGAGCTGGCTCCTTCCACCATCACCCTTCATGCGTGGGATGGCCATGCCTCCCCGCCCATTGGCCTTTTCTGTAACTATCCTATCACCCTTGCCGGTAAGACTGTTTGTCTCGAGGTTGAAGTTATCGACGCCCGTCTTGACTACAACATCCTTTTGGGGCGTAGATACACCTATGCCATGTCAGTTGTCCCATCCGCGGTCCACCGCAATATTTTTTTCCCTCATAATGGAAAGATTGTCACCATTGAACAATTGACCTACCATGAACCAAAATCTCAGACCTCCCCTGAGTCCACCATCTCTACTGTCACTAATAAACCAACTATTGATTCTTTGACCAGTGTTTCCCCTGGCATCTACAAAGATTCCTCTTTGCTTGGAACTTTTCCTGGTCCTCCCCCTCCTCCTATCTCCGACCCCAGCCTAGAAAATGTTTGCATGATGCAATCGTCTCAGGCTGGCCTTCCACAACCTGCTCCGGCTAGTCAGCAACCTCAATCTTGCCCATCGCCTCCTGCTCCTAGCCCTTCGCTTCAGTCCACCGAAACTTTTTCACCTGACCCTTCCCATCACACTCAGGAACCTCCCTACCCTCTTGATTCAGTTCCCTCAGGTCCCCACCATATGGGATCCGTCCCCCCTGGTCACTACCCCACTGGTCAAATACCTTTCCTTAGCCTACCCCCCCCCCGACATCTATTCGGTCCCCGTCATGGCCACCCTTTCCCTCCCTAATTTAACCTTGGGAATTCCAGTATGGTATCTTACTCCTCCAACCAAGACCCCACCAGGCCACCCCAAACCATACATAGTCGTGACACCAGTGCAACCGATTCCCTTCGCTTCTTCTACCACCACTGTGCCCCTAGCCCCTCCGCAGCACCCTCTTAATGCTACGACAGCTATAGGCAAGAAACTAAAAACTCGCAAGGGGGCATCCAATGACAAGGCCACTGCACCTAACCCTACCCCTCCCCCACCCACCAAACCTTGTGCCTTGTCTGATGGTATCGGTCATCCCACCCACACTTTTCCTGAGTTGCCCTGTATCCAACCCATGGTTAAAGTCGCGTTCCTTGAATCTACGATCCTTGAAACCTATGTTTCTTCCTCATCCGTAGCTAAGAACCCAAAGACTCTTCGCACCAACAAACCCTGTGCTTTGTGTGGTGTCCATGGCCATTATTCTCACCATTTTCCTCACCTCATGCATTACCAAGCCTCTTTAGAGGTCATTCGTGAGTACGAAGTTGAAAAAAATCAATCCGCCTCTCCCATCCTTGCTCAATATGTGTACAGTCTACTCGTGGATCCCCCTGCTACCATTGACATTCCTCCCCCTGATGTTGAGATGTCAGACCCTGCTGCTTCCCTTCTATACCTATCATCATCCGCGTGCTCCCCGTAGTCCATTCCTTCTGAATCCACTCCACCTATTCTGCTTGATTCCCCTCCAGACACGGGTTCTTCATATTTTGACCATCCTTTTACCTGTTCTTCTGTCATTCCCTGTGATGACCCGTATCTGCGCCTCTATTCCCATACCGATGGTTTAGGTACCTTTGTAGCGTCGTATGGTCTCCTTGACCTTTCCATTCCCTCTCCTAATCATGATCATACCATCTGTATATTCGATGTCCATCGCAGCCTGAGTACCCACTCTTCATCCCATAGTTCTCATTCATCTCCCTCTCATCGATCTATGCGTCCTAGACTTCCTACCCGGACCGCTCCCTCTCATAGCCGTTAATGGATGTCTATCCTCTACTCACACTGCCATCCTTTTTCTCATCCCTCCCATTTCTTGTCTTATGACACTACTACATCAGCCCTCTCGTCCACACCTTATCTGGGCTACGCCGATGGGGCAAGTCGCTATTCCCGCCATCTCGTTTCAGCAGCATGGGCCATATTTACCCCCTTTCATACCCTGGTTCTTGCAAATGGGGTCTGCATTGGTAAGGCCACCAATAATCAGGCCGAATATGATGCAGTTCGTGGTCTCTTAGCCGATGCCCTCTCTCATCACATCCTCCATATGCATGTTCATTTAGATTCCCTGCTTCTTGTCTTATAGCTTAATGGTGTCTATCGTGTGCATAACCCTATCCTATTTAGACAATATTTACGAGTGCAACTTTTGATCTGAGAATTTAGATTCATTACATTTAGCCATATACCTAGAGATCAAAATCACTATGTAGATCAAATCGCAAATCATGTTCTAGACTGGAATTTATCACACACAACACAATAACATTTAACACCATCAATTAAATGCATATCCATCATATATATTATATAACATGTGTTTTTATAGTCCATCTACTTTGAAATATATGACATGCCCATAGCATGTTACAATAACAAAACTACCAAAATGCAGGGCACCACTCGCCCCTACATAGACACTGGGGGGCACCACCTGCCCTACATCTAATCACTCTCTAGAGGATCCCGAGCCAATGTCTCAACTCCCGCATCTCGTAGATCATGCACAGCCTAACCGGCCATCGCCATGCATCACATGACACCTCGCCGCTCTCAGGGTAGGCCAATACATAACTATACGTACCGGTCATCTAAATCCTGCCAACCACGCTCCAATACACCAGTCAGCAGCCCCTCACATCTACGATGAATGTCCTCCACTAGAGAAGCCATATCCTTGCTCTGTGCCGTCCTTGATCCACTTGCACCTGTAGCTCCTGTCGCTGCAGGTCGTCCCATATATCCAGCCAGTTTTACTGGAGCTATATCTGCATTCCAAAAAACATCATGATTATCACCATGTATACTAGTCACAAACTCTAAAATAAACATAACAGAATAGTTACTTGTCACTTACCATCGGGCCCCCACACTCGACCAGGCGAAAACGGCAAGTATGAATCTCCCCAATAACTCATCCCACTATAGGGATAGTCGTCTATGTATAATGGCATTTGATCCCAATGCGCGAAGAAATCTAGTCGGAACACCCGTCCGACCGCTGCTCCCCCTCCTCTACACAGTAGTCGTCCCCATCAACGCATCTGGGGCTCTCTCGGACCTCCATCGGGAAACTTTACACAAGGTTGTAAGGTCGGGATCTTCTCAAATAAGAAAGAGCACAACACCATCCCATAGGCGCAATCATGATTCACTTGCTGCTTGCATAGCGACAGTTGTCATTTCACTGATACCAACATCATATGGGCCCACCCATAGTAGGTCCCACTCAGCACACTCTCCACAATCATCATCTGCCCTCCAGTGATGTGATGGAATGCCTGGCTACCCAAGATCCACAACACTGTTGCGGCCACTGCCCGGGTCTCCAACCTCTCTAGATCACCAATGGATATCCGAGTCCCTTTGACTCAGAAACCTGGTCGACAATGTCGCTCAACAAACTCCATAATGTTATGCCCTCGTGGTAACACTGGCTGCGTATTTCCCACCATCCCTAATGGTGGGAGACCAGTCAAGAAATACAAATCCTAGACCGTCAGCTCGATCCCATGCCCCTGTACTACAAATGCCTCATGATCTGGATCCCAATAACTGATAATCCGGGCCAACAAGGGTTCTCCAGCCCTCATCAAAGGGTTCTCCAAAAATTTCAGAACCCCATGCCTAGCCAGTGCACGACGGACACCCTGATCCACTTGGATTTCTGTCCGTAATGTCCCTAAGTCTCTCCCTCTCCACTTGATCCGTATATCTGCCATATCTACACAAAAACATCATTTTTGTCAGCCCCTAGATCAACAAAACCGCATTAACATACACCAAAACAGAATATTAGCCCATAACTACACTGAAACCCCACACATCTAACAGGTCACACTTTTTAGGAAAAACCTGGGCCAGGTCACATTTTTTAGGCCAAAACCTACGTCCCAGGTCACAGCTTTTGCCCCAAAAAGTGCGACCCAACTGTAATGATGAAGTAAGGGCAGTTACTGAGATTTAAAGCCCTAATTTGCAATTTGAATCCATAAAAAACAAAGCTTAGGATTAGGCCTCTTACCTGCAACTGACAGATCACAATTCCAACGGTCATTTTGTCTGCTACGATCGCTGCAAGATTTAGGGCCTTCTCTCCTCTCCACATTTACCACAACTACACAAGCAAATGAATGATTTTGGAGGGAAAATGCCTTATTAGAAGAAAAACCATGTTTTTTCTTTCGCCCACTGCGACCAAACCGTAGCCCCGTTTGACATAACGTCCACACCGTTGGAGAGCTATCACCGAACACTCAAATGGGTATCTATCAGTTTTTCATGTTTTGATACTTCACCAAGACACATTTTGTCCATGAAGGGTCTATTCACCTCTTGTTAAAATCGAATTTCTTCACTTACGACACTTGTACTTGGGGCACCACTTTGCCTTCTTAGTCGTCTTCATTCGTGTTGATTTTCGTCATGAGCTACCCTATTGTACTCATGATTTTCTGGTCCCCCATTGGACCCATACTATGAGGCAGCACCATTGAGTCGCCCTTGTTTAGAGCATCCGAGTCGAGTCATCATCACATCCACAGAGTCTATCCCGAGTCCCTTCATACCCTGCTATAATCCTCCATCCTTTCTTGCCTGATCCCTCTCTCATTTCACACATTATGACCTTCAGTACCCTTGTCCCCTACCCCTCATGATATTGTGTCAGTCGTTGTCAAGCCATTCATGCCCTTGATGCTCTAACAAGGGAAGTCGTCCAAATTCTCCTCTGTATCCCTCATTCCATGATCATTATCAGTATCTACTTGTTTATCGCTCTACTATTTTCCCTCGTGTCTTATTTGGGGTTCCCTTATTGCCTCACCTATGGCAGACCGACTTCTGTCAACATCAACTTCCTTACTCCAGAAGCCAGGTCTAGGGGGCAGTATAACTTGGTTCCAGTTGTTCTCAGCATGATGGTGATCTATACACTTGATGGTCCAGTGATGCAGCAGCAGCTATTGGTGATTCCCGGGCGTGTGTTAGATGTCTCAACCCTCATGAGGGGGTGGCCCTGCAGGTAGCCCCCCACGTGCCCGGATGACTTCTTCATTTCCGCCCTTGATGAAGCTCCTCTCATTTGATGATATCGGCCCCAACCACTTATAGCGCCTCTTCGATTTGCATGTACCAGTCTGATGTTGCGAACCCTTCCCTGTGTGTAGGGGGCATTTGGGTGTATTTGTATCTCATGTACTAAACTCTCCTTGTATAATTCCTGAAGATTATTCCAGGCATCGCATGTATGTGGGATTCATCATTTTGTTTATCTGGCTCATGTTTAGGCCAGCATATGCTTCACTATTTTGTTCCGTGGTTTTCCGGGTGCCTTATTATTTGTACTATTGTCTCGGCGGGCATAGGTATGCCTCTCCCGCCGCCTTTAACACTAGTAGCACTTCATCACCTAGAGACTTGTTTCACCTGTAAGTCTCGTCTCCTCCGGGTCTAGTCCTCTAGCACATTAGACTACCTTACATTCCTCTCTCTCACTTCCCTTTCGATACCTAGTGATTGAGTTCTTACAGTGTACTTTGGTCATATGATTTTCTCCTAACACTCGTATGTTGGGGGGCAATCTGTTACACCTTTTTTTTGGTCATCTAACTCATTAGCATTAGATGAACCCAAGTACACCATGTAAGACCAATTTTACCCTGAGTAAAATTGCTTTCACCATGTCAAATAACATTGGTCCATATTTCCTGGTCATATTTAACCCAAAACAAGGAAATTAATTAAATAAATCATTATTTATTTAATTATTTCCTAGGAACAAGTTATTTAAATCATTATTTAATAACATTCCTAGTTAAATTTGACTAAATCATTTTTAAACAATTAAATAAATCATTATTTATTTAATTATATCCCCATCATCTCCCTAAAATAATAAATAAATCATTTATTTATTTATTGTTTATAAATAAAGGAATTGACCCACGTCAAACGACCTTTTCCCTCCAACAATTATAATAAAATATTCCTAAAGGGTGGTTCTAGAATTTGATTAATAATATCTTATTCATGCAACAAGTTCTAGATAACCCTAATATTTTTTTATAAATAGGAGGGTTTTCCCCATTCATTAGTCACCTTCATTGCATTAGATCACACTAGATCTATTCTTGGTCACCATTTTCCATTTTTGCTTTGTGAGCTCCCATTGAGTTCTATGTTTGTCAGGGTTTTCTACCACAATAAGAGAGAGGAATTTTAGATCTAAAACATTCAGGACTTCCAAGAACCCATCCCACTGAGGAGAACCAGAAAACACCTTTATTTTTTTCCTCTTAGGTGCCCCATTCTTTAATATAATACAAATCATTCTTTTAAACACTTTTTTCTTGTCTTGTCTATTGGATGCATGGAGCCATATTATATTTTATCTGCTTAATATCTTTTGTGCCTAGATATGAATTTGTGCAACAGACTTAAAGATATTTTGCAGCCATAATCGATGTTAGGGCTATTTTTTATGCATAGCTAAAGTGATATTTTACGACGAAAGAATCATAATAACAGTTCTGTTGATTGGTATTGCCAGATCTTTTCTTGGGAGCATGATTGGAGGAGAGACACATTGGGTGAATGTGTCCTTGAAGGGAGAAAACTCCCACACTCTTTGCACTACATGTTATAAAGGGAGCATGGGAGATGGTATGGCCACTACAACAACACCTTTATTTCCTTATGAGGTGAGCCATATGAGGAATTTGATGCCATATGATGATGACTTCCAACTCATCACATATGAGATGATTTGGGCCCACATGTTTCATAATGTTGGAGGAGAGATCCTTAGAGGATTAATCTCCATCTTGCCATTTGAGGGAAGTATCATTGTAGCCCAGGATCAACATACACTCTACACATATCCTAAGTGGAGAGGAGGACAGTGTGGGGTAGGCTATTTTTTCTACCAAGATCAGATTTTCAGCCCACCTACATTGCCGGAGCCAGAGGTGGAAGATGACTTTCAGGAGTTGCCATGTTGGGAGGTAACTCATTTTGCATGGATGATTGCTTGGGGGATGGAGGATCCACATGAGGAAGATGTTCCTCAACACATCATAGACTCCATGCCTTGGGAGGAGTCTTTCCATTCCTAGCCTTGTAGTTGCTTGAGGACAAGCAACATTTGGGATGGGAGGACTGTAATATTCCAAAATTTTCCTACAATAAATTGGAATATTATTTTTTGCTGATTTCACCTAGGAGGAGAATAAATGGGTAAGGAGGCCCATGCATAATGAAAATCTCAATAAATTCCCTCATATTATGAAAGGGGATCATCATTGGAGCTAGTTTTCACACCCTCATGTGTGAACAGGGTCATTTGCAAGTGGACAAGGTCAAGTTTGACCAAGTCAACAATGCTAGGATAAGAGGTGGAGAACACTTAGAGAAACAATGCAGTATGAATGGGAAGAGGGTTATTTGGTGGAGGAAACCTTAAAAGGATTGGTACCCATGGAGAGGGGACCTTCACTTGTTTAAAAGGAGGGCAAGGCAACCATTTTTTCTGATGTTATGGATTATTGATTTCATTGTTTATGCAGACATTGTGCATTATCTTGCTATTTAGCAGAGTTGCCAGGGGAATTCCTGTTTAAGATTACTTCTCCTTCTTGAGAGGCCTCTTGAGGGATTGATATTTATTCCCCACACTTCTTTTCTCAAGGCCAAAGCTACCTCCTCCAGCTACAACGTTATTTCTGCTTGAGTGTAATGTTGTGTTGTAGGGTGTTACAGTGGGGGACCTCAACACCATTTCCGGAGCTGATTTTTAGAGGAGGGAGTCTCCATTCCTTTGGGAAGTTAGTGAGGAAGGTTTCAGGACTTATTTCAGATCTTGGCAGTGGTCCAACTCTTTCCCTTTCCCCTGCAGTGCAGTTTCATCCAGTGACTGCATTATTTCTAGTGAGCATTTGCAGTGGGGCTCTTGCAGATTGTTTGGAGGGGGAGATCTCTGGTGAGGGGATCAGCCTTTCACTTTAGAAATCCTTTGGAGGAGGCATATTCAGTTTGAGAATCATCTTTATACATCTCCATCCAGTTCTATTTATGATTTGCAGCTTCTACCTAGCAACTCCGGCATTTTGCAGATTTTGTATATTGTAGCCAATCCTTCTAGGATTGACATGAGGTAGCCTTTGGGAGCTGAGATCATCACTCCCAAAGTTGTATGGGCCATATATTTGTATATATATGTATTTTACATATGGTAGCATGAAATTTCTCTTATAAAACTGCGTAGTCATAGCTTGGGCACACTTTTGTAGCAGTGTTTTATCATGACTTATGTACTTGTCTCTTGAGGCTGAGCATTTCTTATCTTGAGTATCATTTTCCTCAAGACTTTGTATTAATTTGTTTCTGCTATTTCTTAATAAGATGGCTATGGATCTTTCTTACATTTCTATGAGTTGAGTGTCACTACTACTCCATTTTTGTGTTTTCATATTGTTGGATTTCCAGCTTTAGAATATCTTAAGATATTCTCATTGTTGTAGCATTTCCTTGATTTGCGATATTACAAATTTGCATGAATGTAAATTTATTGATGTATTTTATATTGTTTGTGATTAAAAGGCAAGTCTCAAAGGCAAAGAAAAACTCCATTTGGTACTGAAATAAATGTATATATTGTTGTAACATTCTGAATATGGATACTGAGGAAATGAGTGGGTGGAAGGCAAAGAGTCATGACTGTTCAATTCATATTCCCATAGAGAATTCAAACATCCATGACGTTATCTCTATAAATGATGTTATTGCAATATGCATAGAGAGGTTAGATAGTGGAAGAATGAGAGTGAGTAGATAGAGATGTTGTGCACATCCAGAGCTGATATGAAGCATATATGAAGGGTCAAAAGGCAGCAGTGAAGAAGGAGTAAAACAGAGATGATATCCAGGTAAATGAACATATTATTTTATTGTAGTGTGAGGGAGTTGGAGCCTCCATTTCAGGTTGTATCTTGATAGATGTCCAGTTTTAGCTCGTTAATGTAGGAGCCTCCTATGGGTTGTAACCTGCAGAAAATAGATGGGAATTGGAGCTTCTGTGCAAGTGGTAGCTTGCAGAAATTGAGGTAGTAGCTTCCTGTAGGTTCGAGCCTACAGAGAATCAGTTGTGAGAGACAGTTGGACCTTGCCTTTGCATCATAAAAAAATAAGATGTGGTTTTCTCCCTTATTGGTTTCCACTTATATCTGTTGTCTATGTGCATGATGATTATGTCTTGATGTATTGCATTTAATCTTCTTATCACTTGCTGCTCATATATTAAGTTTGTTGATTCATTGTATATTAAGTTGCTTATGAAATGGAGGTGTAAATAATTTTTAAGAAAAAGTTTAAATTTCCATGAATGTGCTAAAATGAATCACCCCCCCCTAAGTTTAGCTATGGGTTCATCATTATTTGGGTTTTTGGCCAAGGATTCTGAGTTTATTTGGTCTGGTCCTTGTCAAGAAGCTTTCGAGCTCATTAAGGAAAGGTTAACTATTGCCCCCATCCTCTGAGGTCCAAATTGGACTCTGCCTTTCCACATCCACACTAATGCAAACGACAAAGCTTTAGGGACAACATTAGGACAATAAGAGGACAAAATCCCTTATGCCATTTATTTCATCAACAAGAACTTTTCCAAGGCCGAACTAAATTATACTGTTACTAAGAAGGATATGTTAGCCGTTTTCCATGCTTTGAACAAATTCAAGCATCATGTAACTGGATATTAGACCTTTTTTTCACACTGATCATGCAACCATCAAGTATTTAATGAACAAAACGGATGTTAATGCTAGGATAATTATATGGTTGTCACTTTTGCAGAAATTTGATTTTAATATTGTTGATAAACCTGGAAAGGAGAATGTTGTTGCAGATTTTTTGTCCAGGTTAGCTCTCCCTGCAGGTGAAGAGGGAATGGTGGATTAACAGCTTCAAGATGAGCACCTCTTTACTATATCGTCACTCTCACCATGGTTTTATGATGTAGAAAATTACTTGGTTGTTGGGAGACTGCCTCCTAATATTTAATTTAGGGATAGGAGAAGAATCATTATTAAAAGTGCCCCTTTCACACAGATTGGGGGAAACCTTTTCAAGCTAGGCCTTGATAAAATCCTAAGGAGATGTGTGAAGGAGGAAGAAGTTTTTGACATCCTCTCTACATTTCATGACAACCCATGTGGAGGTGACTTTTCTGCAAAGAGAACTACTTACAAAGCTTTGCAGGCAGGATACTATTGGTGTACCCTTCACCAAGATTACAGAAGATACACCAGTAGGTGTGACCAGTGCCAAAGGATGGGGAAACCCATGCAAAGGGATGAGATGCCTTTGCACCCTCAGGTGGCTCTTGAGCCATTTGATAAGTGGGACATGGATTTTTTTGAGCCTATCGATCCAACATTCAGAAAAAATTAGTATATCATAGTCTGCGCTGACCAACTGACAAAGTGGCTGAAAAAAAAGTAGTGAAGGTAGAAACCAAGGAGAAAGTTGTAAAATTTATTAGGGAGAATTTTTTTTACAAGTTTGGGTACCCCAGATAAATAGTCACTAATCAGGGAGCACAATTCACCTCTCACCTCATTGAGAATATTTTTAGAAAACACAAGATTAAGCATAAAAATTCTATTTCATATCACCCTCAGGCGAATGGCCAAGTAGAAGTAACTAAAAGAGCTTTATACAACATCCTCACCAAGGTTGTGAGTAGCATAAGAAAAGATTGGGCAGGCAGATTGGTAGAAGTACTTGGGCCTACAACACTACTTGGAAGACAACAACAGGATTCACTCCTTATGAACTAGTCTATGGTAAGAAGGGTCTACTTTCAGTTGAGTTTTAATTCAATACGTTAAGAAAGACATCTGAATTAAAGTTAAATCTATCAAATCCCCAAAAAGAGAGGTTGTTGCAACTAAATGGATTGGATGAGTTCATAATGAAAAAACTTCATCACATGGAGGTAGTTCAGCTGCAAAGGAAGGTCTTGCATGAATGGAATATCAAAGAAAATACCTTCCAAGAAGTAGTTTGGGTGTTGTTATATGATTCAAGGTTTAAATATTTCAAAGGAAAGCTGATGAAAAGATGGTTGGGACCTTACACAATGGAAAAATTCTTTGATAATGGCATAGTTCAAATCAGAACCATAGATGAGGAAGGAATCCCCTTGCTTTTCAATGGTCAGACACTTAAAATTTAAAAGAAGCATTTGTAAAGGGCATAGTTCATAAATTAAATAAGAAAAGAGGTGTATGTGATGGGAAAAGCCATAGTTTCCCACACCTCCTAAAAAAAAAATAATAAAGATCCATGGGTGAAGACCTCTCTGAGGCACCCAAGGAAAGCTTCTGGGTTGAAAACCTCAATGGAGGAAGCTCACTTTCTCAAAAAAAAATGAGAAAAAGAGAGAAAAGAAGAAAAGAGAATAAAGATCCATGGGTGAAAACCTCTCTAAGGTGCCCTAGGAAATTTTATGGGTTGAAAACATCCATGGAGGCAGCCCAATTTCTTAAAAAAAAGAAACAAAAAAAAAACAAAAAAATACATCTCCATCTCTGTGTTTTATGTGTGATCCGAACGGAAAATGGCATCCACCCATGGTATTCATCCACCCATGTTATCCATCCACCCATGGAATTTATCCATGGTATTGTAAATGGCATTGACCCATGGTATTCATCCACCCATTATATTCATTCACCCATGGTATGTATCCACCCATAGTATTCACCCACACATGGAATTTACCCATGGTATTGTAAGTGGTATCTACCCATGGTATTGACACATGGTTTTGACCCATGGTATCTATCCATGGTATTGTAACTCAAAAAAGACTATAAATAACAAGCCTCACTTTGTAAACAGACAAATTTTCCACCACAATGTAGCTTTTACAGTTATTCTCTATTTTAATAAAAAAAAGTTTCTTTGGGGTTTTATTTTCTTTGTGTTCTCTCTTTTTTCTGGCATTTTAATTTTGCAAATATTGTCATATCAATTTCAAATTTTTAGATCTTGGGAGCCTCCCCCCAAGATCTGGATCAGTGGTATCAGATTCAGGTTATGCCTCCATGGGAATGAGGGTTTGAAACATATTTCAGTTTCAATGTTTTGCAGTAATCTTCAGCAAACTCCATGAATTGTTTTTTGGGTGGCGAGTTTGCAGATGATCTGAAAATTTTAGTGAAAAAATACAAAAACAAAGACCAGATCTGGATTCCTTGCGAGAAAATACTCAAATTCAAAAAAAAAAATCGGCTGAATTGGAGTTCGAATGAGGGAGATATCGCTGATTCAAATCAACAATGTTGCAGCAATTTTTCTAACAACAATTCATGGATGGCGGATCTCATATCATTTATTTCCATTTTTAGTGGGAAATTTTAGATAACTAGTTATAGATCTGCGCTCCCCTTGAAAATTCACCCAATTTCAAAAAAAAAAATCGGTCGAATCAAAGTCCGGATGAGCGATTTATCGCTGATTTAAAATCAACTATTTTTTCAGAAATTTTGTGACGGCAGGACATTTCCAGCGCAAATATGAGAGTCTAGGTTCTTTAGATATCAATTTTGAAACACATGAGAAGATGAAGAATGATCATTCCATTTCCAAGAACAGGTTATAATAAATATTCCGAGTTATATTGATCGAGCTATGCTCATTTTAAATCTGGAACAACATTCAGAGCGGGTTCCCTTTGGAGACATGCCCTCCCACCCCGCTTTAGTAGGCACCTACTTCACATTCATCAATTTCAACATAGCAGCATTCGGCTTGGGTTATTTGGAGACGTGCCCTCCCACCCCAAGCTATGTAGGCACCTGTTACTTCATCAACAATCAGCGTCACGGTTATGGGTCAACCACACAAATCTTTTTCATCGAAGTCCATTTGCTAGGCCAGACACTATTAGTCACACAGTTGGTCACAAAATTTACATGGTATCTCTATCCTCGATCTTCGTTTTTCATGGTTTTGGTTCATCCAAAAACCCACACTTCATCGAAGTCCATTTGCTAGGCCGCACACTGTCAATATCACAGTTGGTCACAAGAATTACAGGGTATCTCTATCCTCGGATCTTCATTCATCACAGTTAAGCATTAACTACACAAATCCCTTTTCTTCAGTGGCTCTTCATATTCAACAAAGGCTGCTCAGGAGGGAAATTCACGCAATGGGGACCATTGCTTCTTAAGGAGGGAGGAATGATCTGAATGGAAAATGGCATCCACCCATGGTATTCATCTACCCATGTTATCCATCTACCCGTGGAATTTACCCATAGTATTGTAATCTCATTGACCCATGGTGTTCATCCACCCATTGTATTTATTCGCCCATGGTATTTTAAGTGACATCCATCCATGATATTCATCCACCCATGGTATGTATCCACACATGGAATTTACCCATGTTATTGTAAGTGGTATCTACCCATGGTATTGTAAGTGGTATCTACCCATGCTATCCACCTTTGGTATCTACACATGGTATTGTAACTCAAAAAAGGCTATAAATAACAAGCCTTATTTTGTAAAAGGATAGATTTTCCACCACAATGCAGCTTCTAAAGTTATTCTATGTTTTAATAAAACAAGTTTCTTTGTGGTTTTATTTGTTGTGTGTTCTTTCTCTTTTTTCTTGCATTATAATTTTGTAGATATTGTCAGATACATTTCAATTCTTTAAGATCTTGGGGGCCTCCCCATGGATTCGTAACCTGAATATGATACCACTGATCCAGATATTTGGGGGAGGCCCCCAAGATCTAAAAAAAAAATTGAAATGGATCTGACAAGATCTGCAAAATTAGAATGCCAGAAAAAGGAGAGAACACAAAGAAAATAAACCACAAAGAAACTTGTTTTATTAAGACAGAGAATAATTGTAAAAGCTACATTGTGGTGGACAATCTATCTATTTACAAAGTGAGGCTTGTTATTTATAGCCTTTTTTGAGTTACAATACCATGGATAGATACCATGGGTCAAAACCATGGGTCAATACCATGGGTAGATACCACTTACAATACCATGGGTAAATTCCATGTGTGGATGAATACTATGGGTGGATACATACCATGGGTGAATGAATATCATGGATATATGTCACTTACAATACCATGGGTGAATGAATATAATGGGTGGATGAATACCATGGGTCAATTCCATTTACAATACCATGGGTAAATTCCATGGGTGGATGGATAACATGGGTGGATGAATACCATGGGTGGATGCCATTTTCCGTTCAGATCATTCTTCTCTCCTTAAGAAGCAATGGTCCCCATTGCATGAAGCTCCCTCCTCAAAAGCCTTTGTTGAATATGAAGAGCCACTGAAGAGAAGGGTTTTGTGTAGTTAACCCATAACCATTATGAACGAAGATCCGAGGATAGAGATTCCCTGCAATGCTTGTGACCAACTGTGATATTGACAGTGTGCGGCCTAGAAAATGGACTTCGATGAAGTGTGGGTTTGAGGATGAACCAAAACCATGAAAAACGAAGATCCGAGGATAGAGATACCTTGTAATGCTTGTGACCAACTGTGTTACTAACAGTGTGTGGCCAAGCAAATGGACTTCGATGAGAAGGATTTTGTGCAGTTGACCCATAATTGTGATGTTGACTGTTGATGAAGTAACAGGTGCCTACATAGCTTGGGGTGGGAGGGAATGTCTCCAAATAACCCAAGATGAATGCTGCTATGCTGAAACTGATGAATGTGAAGTAGGCACCTACTAAAGGGGGGTGAGAGGGCACATCTCCAAAGGGAACCCGCTCCGAATGTTGCTCCAAATTTAAAATGAACATAACTCGGTCAATATAACTCAGAATATTTATTATAACCTATTTTTCGAAATGGAATGATCATTCTGCATCTTTTCATGTGTTTGAAATCGATATTTGGAGACCTTAGACTCTCATATTCGCGCTAGAACTGTCTCTCCGTCACAAAATTTCTGAAAAGATAGCTGATTTTAATTCAGTGATAAATCCCTCGTCCGGACTCTGATTCGACCGAATTTTTTTTTTTGAATTTGAGTATTTTCTCGCAAAGAATCCAGACCTAGTCTTATTTTTTGTAAAATTTTCACCAAAATTTTTAGATCTGATCTGCAAACTCATCGCCCAAAAAATTCATGGAGTTTGTTGAAGATGGCTGCAAAACATTGAAGCTGAAATATGTTTCAAACCCTCATTCCCATGGAGGCGTAACCTGAATCTGATACCGTTGATCCAGATCTTGGGGGGAGGCCCCAATATTTAAAAAGTTGAAATGGATTTGACAAGATCTGCAAAATTAAAATGCCAGAAAAAAGAGTGAACACATTGCAAATACAACCACAAAGAAACTTATTTTATTAAAACAAAGAATAACTGTAAAAGCTACATTGTGGTGGACAATCTATCCATTTACAAAGTGAGGCTTGTTATTTATAGCCTTTTTTGAGTTACAATACCATGGATAGATACCATGGGTCAAAACCATCTGTCAATACCATGGGTAGATACCACTTACAATACCATGGGTAAATTCCATGTGTGGATGAATATTATGGGTGGATACATACCATGGGTGAATGAATATCATGGATATATGTCTCTTACAATACCATCTGTGAATGAATATAATGGGTGGATGAATACCATGGGTCAATGCCATTTACAATACCATGGGTGGATGGATAACATGGGTGGATGAATACCATGAGTGGATGCCATTTTCCATTCAGATCAATGTGTTTGTTGTTTTGTAGGTTATTAATGGTTTCTGGAAACACAGGGAAGCCTTCACCTTCTTTTCACTTCTTCTATTTTACCATCCATCCCATCATTCACTCCATTCATTTCCATAACTCCTTCCATCACCTCCATACACCATATTCCTCCATTCATGAGCACGATGTAGAAAATTGAAACAGGCCACAAACTGCTACAAACATCAGGAAGTTCCTTCAAAAATAAAGTTGTTCATGGACTGCCAAGAAAAAAAAGAAAGAAACTTGCATAACGGACTCTAGGAGAGTGAGAGTGCCACCCATGGCATCTAGAGGACCCCCATGCAACATCTACAATGGGAAGAAATAGCAAGAAATATTAACAGCTCACTCAGAGATTTTCTCATTCAGCAAGCTGCATAATCAGAAAAAAGGAAAATAAGGAAGAGCACGGAATATAAGAGGCTTGTCTCCAAATTCCAGCTCCTTCAAACACCTTGACAACAACAAGTGAAATTATTTATAGCTTCTCATGCCTTGCTATGCATCCATAATAGCCAGAAATAACTAAATTTGCAGACTTAGAGGTTAAGGTGCAGAAAGGTGGCCAATTAGCTTAGCCACCATCGTGAAGTATGACTAGGGAGAACTACAAATTCATGTCACCTGGGCATGTAAAAGAAAATTTAAATCAAGTGGAGTAGAGGAGAACGAGTGGAGGAAACACATAGTCCATCATGAATCAATAGAGATAAGGAAGCAATCGTCTCTAATGAAAAGTAGAGCTTAGGCCGAGTTACATAACTGCTCCAAAATTAGTTGTGCAATCTAATTAAAAGAGATATTGTCTCATCCAAACCAATGAATTGAGAAATTTTTAGGGAAAGAGACCGAAGGGAGCCCATAACACGATAGTACTGAGAATGGGTTGCATATTTCAACAGCGTGCAGTAGCATAACAACATCACCAGTAGTCAAGACAGATTTCGAAGTATACCGCATATCAGACACAATAGCAAGGGACTAAGGGAAGCTTTTATAGCAACCCAAACAAGGTATAATTCTACTCCTAACCTTCGAGAAGAAGAGCCAGAAGAAGAACCAAAAGAGGAACAAGAAGAACCAGAAGAAGGAGAGGAAGAGACAAAGGGCCAAGGAAAACAAAAAAGAGATGGAGATAGAAGTCATAGAGGTAGAAAAAAGTGAGAAAGAAGCAGACTCACAGTAGAGCACCACATCCTCTCAAGGCAAAGAGGTAGTTTCCACCTTAGCTTCTCTGAGCACAAAGAGAAAAAGGCAAAGCTCTATATATTTCAAAAATGACAAAAGTCAGAGGATAAGTGAGAGAGAGCGAGAAACTCCTCCCACAAGCCTGATTATCATTGAAGAATCACCAAGTTAGGAGGAAAGAATCGAAGAAACATTTCTAAAGGAGCAGATGCAGAAGGCACGAGCAGAGAATGTAGCACTGAAGGAGAAATTGCAGCAAAAAGGGAAACAAGTAGTGACCATGGCAAACTTATCCATAGAAGCCCTTTACTATAGATTCCCTTCTGACTCATATGATGTGTACCTCAAGGAGCAATGACTCCTATTTCAAATAAAAAATCTAGCCTCCCATGGACCCCTACCTTTCCAAGACTGTAGGAAATTCATGGATTTCTACAAGCAAGCTAACATGGATGATTAGGAAAATATTGCAGTGTTTTATATGCATAAACTTATGGTGACAAATCTGCATACTTGGGACCCCAATCCTACAATGGGGGATATGCAGTTGATGTCTTTAGTATCGTGGATGATGAATGAGGACACTAGAGAAAAAGAGATATGTACGATCATGATAAGAAGAAATAGAGAACCCTTACATATCAGACAGGAATTGTTCAAGCCAAGAGGAGTCATCCTTAACCGTTGAGATATTGAAAGGGACCCTACACTAGTAGAAAAATACCTTCAGACTCAAACATAGGTAATAGGCCACTTTGATGATGTTTCTAGGCAGCTAGAAGATGATTGCATTATGGCTAGCTAGAGGTTATGGAACAACCTCCTCACAACCTCAAGAACAGGGAGTACCATTCTCCAGAAAGACTGAGGGGTGCATTAGAAAGGGCACCATTATACAGGAGGTTCATGCATGCCAAAAAGATACAATGGTTGGGACAAAAGCTCAGCCCACATTTGTTGCTGGGGTTGAATGATGAAAAGGACACATATGCACAAGATAAAGAATGGGAGAATGCAAAAAAGAATAATGGTTTTCACCCCCTTAGGGAAACTCCCATACTTCTTCTTCAGGAAATCAGGGGGGATGTCAAAGCCTTAAAGGAAATGCAGGAGTAGGATTAGTTGCTCAGAGGATGAGAAACCGTTCAGTAGGGGGGTGATGATGAGCTCCATCATTAGACATATTTGGAGGGTTTAATGGTCACCTTTTTTCCTTCTTAGATCTATTTTTCTTTGATTTTTATTATTATTTGGTTTTGTGATGCTATTATAGGTGGTGATTAAGGCTAACATATTGTGAGTGCCTAATATGAGGTTGAGTGCAGAAAATCATGAATTGTTAAGCATTTTTATAAGGTTTATCATAAAGACCTAGAGGAGATAGAAAGGAGAAATTATGAGAGGCTTGTCCACCCTCCTTAAATCTCAAAGGAAGCCAAAGGATCCCAAATATTCTCTCCAAAAATTTGAATTCTGAAGGCAACTGAAGGATCCTCAAGGATTCTCTCCAGCAATTCAAATTATAGAGGCAGCCAAGAAACTCAAAGAGTAAGGCACCCAATATTTGTTTAGTTGGAGTCAAGTGGACTCAATCACCATTTTATAGGGAGTTGTTGGTAGTTTCCTTGTAGAATAAATAGAATAGAGATAGAGCTAGGAGGGGCTCGATTCTAGTCGGAAGTTTGTTGCAAGCTATTGAGATTTTTATTATTTCACTCAGTGGTCAAACTTTCAGAAATGTATGAAGTTATTCTTTTATGAAATGATCAGACTAATTTCATTTTACTGATTTAAGTTTTAGAAAGATAGGCTCGTGGGTTAGGGTCCAATCCATATGCTTTAGTCTCTCTATTGTATTCGTACTCTACATTTTTTCATTTCATTAGCTCCGCTTCTGATAATTTTTCTTATGTTTCAAGTTGTTGTTTAGTTTTTCTTTTAGTGTGCTACTGCAGTTTTTCATTTGCTTATGAGAGTAATAGAATAAAGGAAAACCATAAAATTGTAAATGTAGAGCCCCTTCTCATCTCTCTAAATAGGGGTTGAGGAGGGGGAACCTTCCCACAGACCCACAAACTGATTTCTATTCAGTATTTCTGAGATTAAAAGTAGAATTTCATTACCTTTTTATATTGCATTTTCACGCATTTGCCTATTTTTCGTGCATAGACCAGCAAAGTTGTTGATAGGAATTAGTGATAAATCCCTAGAACAGCTCCGTGACGCCTTCTAGCTTCATTTTCCATCTCTGTCTTCATGGCCTGAACACTTTTTTTGCGCCTCCATTTCCCTCCTTTTTTCCGCTTACTTTAACTACTCCACCTACCTTTTATTCCCAAAAACACTTAAACCCTTCAACCTGCCTCATTCCTTTATTTTTATCATTCACAATTGCCTTACCCTTTTCTAACACAAAATGATTGTAAACCATTAGAATCTGACATTCCGCCTTTGCTCCTTGAATCTCCTGCTACCGTACATCACAATTCGCAAATCACAACTTTTCCCCTTTTCCGTTAACACTTACCACTCATTTTTTTCCAATTGTGATATTGTGATATTGCATATCGAAAATCACAACATTTCCCTTTTTCATTAATACTTGTTGCTTTCAAACACCGATTGCGATATTGTGATTGCACTCCTCTGCCAGTCCCACTGCCACGTCATCCACCGCATCGCACTTCACAACTTTTACCACATCGCAAATCACTCATCACAACCTTTTCCCATTTCTTTTTAACACTCTTATCTGTTGATTGTGATATTACGATCATGCTCCACCACTGGTCCCACCGCCACGTCACCTGTCAGAAATCACACTTCGCATGGTTTTCTTTTTTCTTTGAAGGCCTACCGCTCTTTTTTCCGATTGCGATATCACAAATCACAAGATTTTCCCTTTTCGCATTTCACATTTCACAATTCTATCCTTTTCGCATTTCACATTCACGATTCTTTCCTTTTCACATTTCACATTTTTCATTCTTTCTTTTTTTCATTTCACATTTAACCATTCTTTCCCATTGCAGTTCGCACGTCGCAGCTTTTAACCTGTCGCACTTCACACTTCGCAACTTTGTGCTCCATCGTGTCTCGGCCATCACACTTTTCAAATTATTCCGCTCCGGAGAAATTTTCCACTATAATAAAGTTTTAATCAGTTTTAAACCCCCTCTTTCCACTTCTATGCCTTGTTTCATGCGTTAAGCACTCCATTAGCCTCTTTAGCCTTTTTGTTTCCTCCAAGCTGCAAATCAACACTTTTTCAATCAGAATTAAGTCATGGATGGCTTAGCTGCATGGATAGAAGCATAGTAGATAGAATAGAGGATAAGTAGAGTGATTTTAGTTGTTTGGCCGAATTAAGTGTGGTTTAGAATTAATTTCCTCTCTGCCATTTATTTTCAGCAATTTAATTTAGCTTCCTTCATGTCATTTCTTTTCAGCAATTTAATTTAGTTTCTTTTCTCCATTTTCTTTCTGCACATTAAATTATTTTCGTTTCTATCATTTCCTTTCTGCAAATTAATTAGTTTCCTTTCTGTCATTTCCTTCCATAAATTCACTTTTCGGTTTTAGTTTAAGATACAGCACCCTTCGTAAAGTAGAATAGGATGACATGAACATAATGCATCTTATGTGTATATAGCACTATCACCTCCAAGTTTGTATGAGCCCCAGGTTGATAAAGTACAGCAGGGCAACCCCTAGGAGTTGCAGAACTCTTGGTTCAATACCAGGGCTCACCAACTATGATTTGGTCGCAGCGGATGATGTGGAGAAGTGGTCATAGTGGAAGGTATGTAGAAGTGGTGGGGTATTTCAAGGTTGAAATCGTAGGTTCTTTCTTGCGGCTAGTGAATACTGTGACACTAAATCTATCGAGTATTTAAAGGAATGTTTCTGGTTGGATGTACGAAAAAACACGAGAAATTATAGCTACGTAATTTGATCTTGCAAGGAAAATGAATTGCTTCACCTAGAAAACATTATGATGATAAGGGAAAAAAATAATACCATCTTCGTGTGATATCGAGATGTGGGCAAAAGTGAATTCTATAAGAAAATAAAAAGTTTCATGAACTACCCATGAAAGTGAGTGCATCAGTCGATTTTAAGTTTGTAATTCCGTGTTGGTCTCTTTATTGTAGAGTTGTGGGATAGTTTCATCATGTGGCTAAACTATCTTCAACAAATACTCTTGCACTTACCCTAATTTTTTAGGAGCAGTTTATTTTTATATGTTCAACAGTATGGTCAGTGATCTCCTAATTCTGAACTAAGCTCAATATCCTTTTTGGAATGGAACATATTGAGTGTGGAAGTATGAGGTGATTAGTATAAATCATGAATTGTTGGATGATATGACTCTGCAATGATGTGATAAACTATGGTGGTTCAAGAGAGAGGGTGCCTGATTGATATCGATCCTTGGAATCCTCTGAAGCTATCAATTCGTGCGAGGATAGGATGCCTAAGTGGTTTAGGATCCATTTTTGTTTCTCGATTGAACAACTAGTTCCATAATGGGCATGATAGAAGAGAAAATGGTAGTTACCGCTGCTATCAAATTACTAATCGGTCTACTTCAAAAGATACTCTAGAACTCAAAGTGGTCTTTGAGAGTAAGATTGTTTTATACTTTGCAACTCAATGTGATGCTTCAAACTAAGATTGTTTTTAACTATAAACTATTATAGACTGTTTGAAAGTAAATTTAAGAGTCCTAAGCCCCATTTCAATGCCTCCGTTACTAAGGTAAACTTACTTGATGTGATATTACTAAAAAACTTATTTAAGTGAGCCATGCTAAATTCAATTGAATAATATCACAAATTCCAGTACTTAAATTGAATAACATAGTAAATCTGAAACAAGAAAGTCGCACATTATTTAATAAAATTTTCACAACACAACTTACCCACGAAAGCTCGATCCAACGTAAATCTGCACCACACGACGTATCATCATTATAAAAATGCAAAGTATAAAAATAAATATCCATAAAGAAATTTTAATCCTGGCGATATAAACCTGAACCTCTAATCACAAATACAAATTAAAAGAAAATATATTGGCAAAAATCGTTGCAATAGAGTTAGCAACACTAAATATCACATAGGTCACACCATTTGCATTTTCTACCTCTGCCTAAATCCCACAACAATATCTATGAACGAACCCCAATGCACATATCTATTTTGAGAAATTACAGCTTGGATTTGAAAAATGCTTCACAAAAACATTGTGTTAAATTTGTACTTAACGAAAAAAAACGATGTGAATCAAAAGAGCACAAAGAAAATATTCAGAACATTAGAATTCGATCTAATAGTACAAACATTAACAGTTTAAAAATATAATTAAAATAAAAAATAAAAAATTCACTTAGTTACATCCTTAGAATTGATTACTTGGAAAAAATAAAAAATAAATAAAATGATGTAACTTCAACTGTGTCAATGAAGTAAGATATAAACTCCTCCCAATAAAAGATCAGAGCTTTTGAAAAAATCATTAAAATACCTCGATTCTTCTTTTCTACATTCAATTTATCTAAAAAAAATCACAAGGTATGAAAAAATCATTAAATTATAGCGGGATTTTTTTTTCTTCATTCAATTGATTTAGAAACAGAAAGTTGGCATGAAATAACAAAAATTAAAGAAATAAAATTTAAAAATAAAGTTATTGTAAATTTATAGTTATTTTAATTTTTTTTCATTTTAAATTAATTTACATTACAAACTTTTTTAAGAGTGAAAAGAAATTAGATTCTTTTAATTTTTTAATGAAATTGGGAGTTAATAAACTTAAACTGATTATATTATTAATAAAACTATGAGTTATTAAAACCTAAAATTTAGTAGTAAAAAATATTTTATCTCAATTTTATTTTAATTATTAATTTTTTTTTAATTATTTTATGTAATTTGATTAAATCAATATATTTATATAACAATGCATCACAACATATTAAAATTCTTCCCTAATAAACTAGTTTTATATATATATATATATATATATATATATATATATATATATATATATACTTTTACATAATGAATGTTATTAACAAAACCATGAAACCAAAAATTCAATCGTAAAAATTATTTTACCTCAATTTTATTTTAATTATTAATTTATTGTCTATATTATTTTCATGTAATTTGATTAAATCAATATGTTTACAAAACAATACAACAGAACATATAAATTAGAAAAAAAAAGAAAAAAAAACTTATATAGAAACTTCAATCATTCCAAATAAAAGATTAACAAGATTTTGAGCTAAATCATTGACTCGAATATCATGCTAGTTCTTTGAGAATTTGCGAAAATAATATGCGAATTTATTTGAGACCCGTAGACCACATGCCACCACAATACTTACAAATAAAAATCCTACAGTTTGCAGTTTGAAGAGTAAAGTCAAAAGAAAAAGAAAAAAAGGTAAAATTCTTGGGCTTTTTTTTCCAGAAACCAAGGTTAAAATTCTTTCCTTTTTCTTAGAGAACTCATTGTCCAAAAGTTTTAATGGTTCCTCATAACTTTGTGCAGGAATTGAAAGTTGAAAGGCTCTTTTAATCAGAAGTTTCCACGAAGTGAGATATAACTTCCTCCAAATAAAAGTTCACAGTTTGAAAAAATCATTGAAATACAACGGGACTTCTTTATTTGCATTCAATTTATATAAAAGATCATAGGGTTTGGAAAAATCATGGGGGCATTTTTTTATATTCATTTTATTTAAAAGAAAAATATTTGTATAGAATAATGAAAGAAAAAAATTGAAAATTTTAAAATAAACTTATTGCAAATTTATATTTATTTTAAGTTTTTTTTAAGAAAATTATATTATAAACATTTTTTTATTATTAATTTATTTTTCATTTTATTTTTATGTAATTTGATTAAATTAATATATGTACATAACGCTGTGCCACAATACATTATATTTCTTTTTAATAAACTGAAAGAACATATAATTAAAAGAAATTAGAAAAAAAATAATGAAAAAAGGACACTCTAATAAAGAGAAAAAAAAAGATAACAAGATTTTGAGCTAAATCATTGACTCAAAATAAAAAAGTATTTGCAAAAAACATATGTAAATTTATTTGAAATGGGTAGAACACAACATTTATAAATAAAAATCTTACACATTAAAAAGTAATATCAAAAGAAAAAGAAAAAAACACTTCTAAACAAATCTTACACATTAAAGAGAAAAAGATAAAAACACTATTTTTTTTTAAGAAACCAAGGTTAAAATTCTTTCATTTTTCTTGCATATCCATTGTCCAAAAGTTCTAATGGTTCATCATAACTCTGTGCAGGAATTGGAAGAAGAAAGGTTCTTCTGATTAGAAATTTCTAGGAAGTAAGATATAACTTCCTCCCAATAAAAAATCACAGGGTTTGAAAAAATCATTTAATACAGCGAGACTTTTTTCTGCATTCAATTTATTTAAAAACATCATACGGTTTGATAAAATCATTAAAATATAACGAGATCTCTTTTTCTGCATTCAATTTATTTTAAAACAAAAAGTTTGTAAGGAATAATAAAAATGAAGAAATAAAAATTAAAAATAAATTTATTGCACGTTTATATGTATTTTAATTTCTTTGAATTTTAAGAGAATTTACATTACAAGTTTTTTCTTTTTCTTTTCTTAGAGTAAAAGGAAATAGGATTTTTTTATTTTTTTGATAAATTAAAAGTTAATAAATTTTATATATATATATATATATATATATATATATATATATAAGAATAATTTATTTATTTTTGTAAATATGGTAGGACCTAGCTTTTTTCTATTTATATATGCAAGACAGGTTACAAAAATATAAAATCAAGTCTGTGGCCTCAACCTGCTCATAGGAAATCAGGTCTGTTGGCCACCTCAAGGCATGGAAAGCAAACCAAAATTGAAATTGTTTCATCCTTCTAAAAGCCGCATGAGCTATCTGTCCTATAACAGAAATGTCCGCATACTGATACTAATAAAATAGCAGAAGTTCATACAAAACTGCTTATTGCATTAAAAAGAAAGATAAAAAGTAAACTACTATCCATCAGATGAGTAAACTGGAGCACGGTCTTTCACTGTGGACCCAGGCATGTCAACTTGCTGTATCACCCGAAGTTGCTTCTCCATATGGCCTACCCGATCATCCAATCTCCTAATGCGGTCCGCTGCCTGATACTGAGTAATCTTGATATGTTGCAATTGATCCTGCATGTCCTGAAGCAATTCTAGGAGACGTGGTTCAATCTTAGTTGCATCAGTCCTTGTTTGGCCAGGATGGAAACTCTGCATAGCCTTAACTATAAGGCATTTGACTATCCAATATGTGTGTACAGTCTGCTGAAATAAGGTGAGGTGCCCTCGGGTATTGCCTGGGTCCGTTATGAAGTCGAGGATTTCGGCTTCCGCTTCATTGTCTTTAGGATCAGTCTGGATATCTCGTTCCCAGCCATGGATTTCATGGCGAATAGTAGATGAATTCCCAGTGACATAGTTTGCAGCGAGGGTCTCAAGGGTCTTATGAAGAGGCTTCCGACCGCGTTTCTTAGGAGCAGGCTCTAGTATTGCCTGCAATTTACCTTTCGCAGCCTGAGCACGACGCTTCCCCATGGTGGAAGGAATTTTGTGCAGCAACACAGACATACAAGAGAAAATGACAAGGAGATGAGTAACAACATTTACATAACCGGTGACCACCCCATGAACCGAGACAGTGTGTCTACCCAACACATCAAAGAGAATTGTCCACAGAACCCAATTTAGAAAACAATGCACAGAGCCAGGCTGTCTTTTCAAGGAACTGAGGTCCCATTTCCATGAACACAAACCCAGGTCGAAAATGGGCTAGAAAATATAGAACTGAATAGTGCGCATGCAAGAGAAAAGATCCAAGCCCCTGGGATAAACAAGAGGAGGGCTAATAGCAGGGCGTAAGAGAGTAACATAAAAAATTTTAAACACCATTGCATCCCAGCTATGGACAGTTGACAAAGAGTCCCAACAGAGTATCTGTGTGAGATGAGCAATAACAAAACTAAAACAGACCCATGCACGAAACTGCGACCAGCTAGCGAGACGAGGACCCCAACAACTTGCTTTGCAACTGGCAGTAAGCAATAGAAATAACCCAAAGCAAAAACTTCCTGATATCCCCCGGTGAACATAAAAACGACACCACCTACAGGCGCTACCCCGACAACTACCTGTATAAACAACAGTAGATTCTATCCCCCGACGTCGAAAACCCCACAACCAGCCTTCAAAATTCAAGCCTATCAACTTCAAAGTCCAAGAGCTAACATAAGCAATTCTAAAAAACAAACAAGGATCCCGAAAACAAGGATCAACACGATTCAGCAGCGGAAGAACCGGGTTGCAATCCATCTGAAACTGCCAGATAACCTTAATATGATACTGAACAATTCTATCGATACAGACATCAACATCAACAATACTCAGACAAGCAAATAAATACCCCAACGAAAATGCTTGCCTGTTTGATAGTGCTTCCAATAGTCTTCGGTGTTGCCTCCGCGTCCGCACTGCAAAAGATTTTTTTATGGCAAAATGCCACAGACGCACTACTTTGATAACCCTCCCAAGCCTTTCTGACATCCCAGGCTAGCAGGCATGCGAAACCATAACTCTCCATTCCATCGGTAGACGCCCGCATAATACGATGGCCTGCTCCATACTATAGCATAATGACTGGGGGGAAGTACCGCCGCCATCTGTCATTGCCGTTTAAGACTCCTATGCCAACTGTCCACCCCGATCGGGGGCTTTTACATAAGAATATTATTAACAAAATTGTGAACGGTTAAAACCTGAAATTTAGTGGTAAAAATTATTATTATTTCAATTTTATTTTAATCATTAATTGATTTTTTATTTTATCTTCCTTATTAAAATGGAGAGCATATAATTGAAAAATAGATTAAAAAAATAGAAAAAAAACCAATATACAAACTCCAATGATCCAAAAAAAAAGATTTTTTTAGCTAAATCATTGATTCAAATATCATGCTAGTTCTCAAATATCATGCAGTTCTCTTAATATTTGAAAAGAATATGTGAATTTATTTGAGATGGGTAGACCACATGCCACCCCGAATACTTATAAATAAAAATCTTACCAATTGAAAAGCACACCGGAGATGAAAGGAAAAGAAAAAGAAAATAACTCTCAAGAAACGAAGGTTTAAATTCTTCCATTTTTCTTGCATAACCCATTGTCTAAAAGTTCTAATGGTTCATCATAACTTGCATTAATTGAAAGATGGAATATTATTTTAAAAAGAAATTAAAAAAGATGATAGTTTCTCAAAACATAAAGTCATCGAATTAGGGTAAGCAATTTTTTTGTGAGAAGAGTTGAAATAGAGGCATTATATTTTCCGATAATTACGTGCCCCATTTTCTTGAGTCTTTATAAAAATGCATCAAAGAACTTCAACAATTCCAGGCATGAATTATGGATTGTTAAAACCTACAATGCCATGAAGAATTATGACATAATCTCCCTCTATTCCATGTCTAGAGAATCATAAATCATATGTGCCTTCCTTGCCTGCTTTAGACGGGCAAGATCGTTCACGGGAGGAAGAACGAGACCCTGCAGCAACATTAAAAACCCAGTAAATATTTGTAAGAGGAAAATAAATTAAAGATACGGGCAACAAGTTAAGGCTTCCGGACGAAAATTTGAGACTAATTTTGACCCTATCAACACAGGGATCGGATTTTCCGCCACTCCCAAACCATTTAACTGTGCGTTCTTTTACAAGTCTGCTAAAAGAATGCATGAGCACTATGAAATTGATATATATCGTTGTATTTGCTAGAATATTTAAAGGTGAAGGGAAAAACAAGTTTCTTAACAAAATACATAGAAATATACGACCTATGCTTACATTCTATACACTTGTGTTGTATTCCAAGCAAAAGAAATAATTCAGTAACTGTAATGACAGAGACACATGAGCGGGTGTATCGTATTTCATCTTTGGGTGGAAGAGACATTAGTAGGTTTAGTAAGTTAGTTACGTAGTTAGAAGAGCATAAATAAAAGAGAGAGTGGATTTGATGGTTTAAAATATTTCAATTTTCTAACATTAGATTTAATGATACAAACAGAAAAATAGTGATAACTATTAAAATTTTTAAAAGAACACGGAAAATTATTTTCCCTCAACATAAGGAGTTCACACAGTGTTGCGGAAATGAATTTAATCAAGATGACACATTTACGGAAGTTTACACCGAGAACAATATCGTGACTAACGAAACTTTAGATTATAATTCAAAAAACACAACATACACATTCATATGGAGGTTGTGGCTTCTTTTAAAACATTTCATTCATGATAGACAAAATTTAATACATAGCATGGGCAGACATCATTTTCTGAACATTACAAAAGTTGGGTGAAGTAAAAAACACTTGCGGATTAAATATTTTCCCATACTCATTTACTAATCATGCATTAAATTCTATTTGACTTTAACTATTTAACTCTGTCGCGGAATGGGTTATGTACTATGCTCAGAACTTGTCTTTCTCTACAAACGTAGTCCGCAAACTGCAAAACATTTATTGAGGTATGGTTGCTATCCGAAAATTAAACGCGGTGGTTGTGATTAATTTTCCAACACTCCCCCTTAATGCGATTGTCGCCATTGACCATTCCTAGACAATCTTTGAGATAAACAAATTTTTCACGTGTCAATGGCTTTGTGAAGATGTCTGCAAATTGTTCCTCTGACCTACAATGTTGCAATACGACTTTACCATTGTTAACTAATTCTCTTATGAAATGATATTTAGCATCAATGTGCTTTGTCCTTTTATGAAGACAAATTTTTTTGATAGTGAAATTGTTGAATTGTTAAAACAGAAAATAGTATTTGCTCCATCTTGTTCATATCATTAATCCCGCAACATCCTCCTCATCCAAACTACTTGACACATTGTTGCCATTGTAGTGACATACTCAGCTTCTCCTATTGACAATGATACTATTGGCTGCTTCTTGGAAGCCCATGAAATGACTCATGAACCCAAATGAAAAACATACCCTGACGTGCTCTTTCTGTCATCAACACTTCATGCCCAATCTCTATCGGTGTAACCAATCATCCTAAATGAATCGGTTGCGAAGTACAAAATACCATACTCCTTTGTCCCATTGACATACTTTAAAATTCTTGTGGTTGCTTGCCAATGTGTCTCCCTGTGTGTTTCCATGAACCTCGACACCAAACTCACTGCATACATTATGTCAGGCCTAGTTGTGGTCAAATACATTAGGCTGCCCACCATACTTTTGTATAAAGTCGGATTGACATTGCTGCTGCAATATTCCTTGCTCAACTTCAACCTCATGACTGTTGAAGTTGGTGTTGGCTTGTTCTTCTGCATTTTAAACCTCTCTAAAATTTCTGCAACATACCTTGCTTGAGAGATAAAAATACCATTTTTTGTTTGCTTCACTTCTATGCCCAAAAATTATCTTAAAAACCTCAAGTGAGTAATTCCAAACTCACTTTTCATGATTTCTTTGAAACCATTGATAAGGAAATCATCAATCCCTCTAAAAATAAAATGATCTACATATAAACCAATAATCATAATCTTACCATGACTTTATTTGATGTAGAGAGTAGGTTCACCATCACATTTGTCGAACCCATTATCCATCAAGTAGGCATCTATCATGCTATACCTTTCACGTGGTGCTTGCTTCATCCCTTAAAGAGATTTCCGCAACCTACACACCTTGTCTTCTTTGCCTTTTACCTCATATCCAAGAGGTTTCACAACATACACCTCCTCTTTCAGCACTCCATTCAAGAATGCTAAATTTACGTCCATTTGATACACTTTCCATTTTTATTGCATTGTAATTGACAACACTGTACGCATTGTTTCCATCCTCGGGACTAACACAAATGTTTCCACATAGTCTCTTCCATGCCTCTGCTTGTATCCTTTGACAACTAGCTTTTCTTTATGCCTTTCAATCTTGCCTTCAATGTTTCTCTTGGTCTTATATAGCCACTTGACTCCAGTGACTTATTTTCCTTACGGAAGGTCCACTAACTCCCATTTGTCATTCTTTTCTATTGCTCATATTTATTCATTCATTGTCGCAATCCATTTCTCTTCTTTCGCTGCATCTTTAAAGTGTATTTGGTCATCTGTATGAACAAATAATGAAAGTAATTAATTCAGAGCAACGCTGCTATCAACTTCATCTTGCTCATAAATTTCATTTAAATTTCTAAATTTTGGTCTTCCTATGCTTGCAAAAAAGATGGGCTTGTTGTTGCATTTGAGGTAGATGGAGTTTCGAATCTTTGTGGTGTGCTCGGAGAAGCACTTGCTTGGTTGCGCAACGTTGTCCTATTACTTTTTTGCGGTGTTCTTTGTTCAGCTTATGTAGGTGGAGGAGGAGTGATTGTTGAGGAATTACTTATTGCGGTCAATTTCTCTTTGTCTTCATGTGACATAGATGTATTCACAGTCACTGTCTTCTCTAAAATTCCATCCCATGCTTCCTCTTCTATGAACTCAACATCTCTACTGATTATTAGCTTCTTGGTTGATGGATGGTAGAGCTTGTATGCCTTGGATTCTTCATTGTATCCAACAAATATACATTCATCCCCCTTGTTATCCAACTTCTTCCTCAACTCATCCGGGGCATGTGCATAAGCCACACACCCAAACACTCTCATGTGAGTGACACTTGCTTTCTTCTACTCCATGCATCTTCAGGAACTATGTTCGTTACACATTTGGTTGGAAACCTATTTATAATATACGATGCACAAGAGATAGCTTCAACCCAATAATCATTTGGAAAATGCTTTGCCTTCAACATACTCCTTGCCATTTACATGATGTTCCTCTTCTTTCTTTCTGTGACACCATTTTGCTGAGGTGTATACCTTGTTGTAAACTTCTTGTGAATTCCGAGCTCTTTACAAAAACTTAAGAAGTCACTTTAGATATATTCACCACCTCTACCAGTCCTCAACAATTTAATGTAGTGTCCACTTTGCTTCTCAAAAAGAGCTTTGTAGTGGCGGAAGCGGTCAAAAAATTCACTTTTCTGTTTTAGGAAATAAACCTATCTCTTCCTTGTGTAGTCATCTATGAAGGTCAAAATGTAATGGCTGCCACCAATTGATGGTGCATTGGTCCACATAAATCTGAGTGGACAATCTCCAAGGGTGCCTTTTCCCTTATAGAATTTCCTGCTGGAAATGATTCTCTATGTTGTTTGCCCAAGATGCATCCTTCACATAGGCTATCTGGTTTTTCTATGATTGGAATTCCCATCACCATACCTTTTCTATGCAACAAATTCAAATCTCCAACGTTGAGATGACCAAATCTCAAATTCCATAACAATTTTTTCATCTTTAATTTCTTCTAGAAAATTTTCTTGTGTGAAATCTGCTACAACACCTTCTTCCTTAAAATCTGACCTCAACTTGAGAAGAAAAAATCTACTATTTCTCATATGAAATTTTGCAATTAGCTGTCTACTTGGAAGCATATCCAAGATTGTGCATACAACATTCTTGAAAAATACATTGTAGCCCTTTAGCATGAGTTGTCAAATACTTATGAGGTTATGTTTCAAACCGAGAACAAAGTAAACATCTGACATGAACTTCTTATCTCCCTTCTTGGTTAGAATGTCCACTCTTCCTTTTCCCATGACAAATAATTTGCTATCAGTCCCCAATGTCACTTCAGATTTTACACTTTCATTTAGATTGGAAAACATTTCTATGTAAAAACACTTGCAGATTAAATATTTTCCAATACTCATTTACAAATAATGCATTAAATTCTATTTAACTTTAATTATTTAAATCTGTTACAGAATGGGTTATGTACTCTGCTCAAAATTTGTCATTCTATGTAAACGCAATCCACAACCTACAAAAAAATTATTGAGGTATGGTTATCGTGAGAAAATTAAATTATTTTCCCTCAACATGAGGAGTTCACACAGATTTGTGGAAATGAGTTTAACCAAGACAATACATTTACAAAAGTTTACACTGAAATCAAATTATGACAGTCCTATTTTAAATACAAAGTGGCTAAGATTAAAATCACACCTATAGGGGAGAAAATATAATCAACTAGTTTTACTCAAACAAAGTTTAATAGAGTGTTGTGGTAAGAATGATAGGTGAAATATTTCCAGAACAATATGGTGACTAACTAAATTTTAGATTATAATTCAAAAAACACAACATACATATTCATATGGAGGTTGAGGCTCCTTCATGAGTCATAGTCAAAGTATAATAGAGTGTTGTGGTAAGAATGATAGGTGAAATATTTCGAGAACAATATGGCGACTAACCAAACTTTAGATTATAATTCAAAAAACACAACATACACATTCATATGGAGGTTGAGGTTCCTTCATGAGTAAAACTATTGTTCTTACTGAGAATTACATTCACCATGAATTGTGGAGTAACAAACATTAAACGTGTAACTTGTGTTTCCACGCACCACCAAATTCTGCTCCACGATTTTCTCTTTCTTAATCGACCACATTACACAAGAAACACCTTACACCATAAAAGGTAATGTATCAATGTAATTTGTAATATCTAATAGAAATGCTCCTTTGTTGGCTGCATCTCTCAGTTTTTCCACTAATTCTAATTTCTAAATACTATAATTAATTAAATATAAAAAATAATTAAAACTCACAACCAAGTGTTACACAAGACTTCACATGAAACTAACTGCCCACTTTAATTAACAAGGGAGATTATTATAACTACTCACTTTAATTAACGAAGAAGATTATCATACTTTAACATGTAGGCTTACCTTCTTCTCGCGGAGGAGGAGTCTCTCTAGTAGGCTTAGCTTCTCCTTAGCTTCTCCTGCTAGTGGAGAATTGTGAGCAGGCTTAGCTCCTTCGACTAGAGCGGGACACTCTCCAACAACTTTACCTTCTCCAGCTAGAGGAGACTTCTTGGTAGGCTTAGTTTCTTGGGCAGATGGTGCTTCAGCTGGAGAAGCATCAACAGGTGGTAGTGTTGGAATTAATGGAGAAAGTCATAATTAGATTGTTGTTATGATGATGATACGATTGAGATGTTGAGATTAGATCTCAAGTCCTAATATCCAAGGAGTGATCAAAACCATCCCATTAGTTTGAAAGCCTATATAATTAAGGCTCATTTGACTCAATAGTCAGGGGTGTGTATGAGTGTGTATACACTCTCCAGGTTCTCACCTGGAGAGCTATTCAATCTATAGTTAGTATATCCACTTTTTAATATGGTATCGGAGCTATGGTGTTTTTTGAGTCAAAGCCACCGGAGTTTAAAGGCCTACCTGCATGTGTTGTGTGTATGGATTTTTGGATTTGAGGATCACTGCTATTGCATGAAGTGATCTATGACTACGACGTTTGGAGTTTGTCAGAGACTACTGTCACAACAATACGAAGAGCCAAATCTTAATAGGTGTCCACAGCTAGCCAATCAGTCGCCCAAGCTCATCAGATTGGCAGAGATCTTCCTTGACAGTGACGCCCGCTAGAGTTGGGCCTTCAGTGCCTATAGTCTCGCCTATAAGGGCTTGTTCTGCAAAGGATCTATTCAACTGTGGCTGCTGTATTTCAAAGGAGGAACCCATGAGCTCGTGGTGAAGAAAAAATCGCTGCACAGTGGTTTATCACTGACCGTTGTGAATGCAGCATGGGATTTGGTTCAAACGACCTGCTCTAGATTTGTAGCATCTCTCCACGAGGAGGCAATCAGGACACGGTTGCTATCGTTGCCACCTATGAAAAAACAATCTCGTATCTTGTATCATTTCTAAAAAATCCTCATCGTGTTTGGAAACATGATTTTTCTTGACCTTAGAAATGATTCTCCATATCCCATAAAAAGCTTTTTTTCTTTTACGAGTTAAGTCCGCTTTCTTTGAAAAGCTAACTGCTATGAATTTTTCCATCCAAGCTAATCACATCATCTATGTGTTGGATGTGTGAAGCAACAATATTGCACCTTATTTTATTGGCCATGGCTTCTCAAGATAGGAGAAGAAAACACTGAATACTGAGAAGAAAATTAAATTCGTGCGGTCAAAGGAGAAGAGGGCTTGCACTAGCAAGTAAAAATTCAGCATAGATCTTGCTTGTTGGAAATTTGTTCACAAATTCATTTTGAAATTTTACTCTCTGATAAATTTAGAATTTTCTGGTTGTGGAGATCCCAAAGCCAATTGGAAATATGTGTCAATCACATGCATCAGAATTGGATGTTGATAGCGTTGCCAACTTGTTGAGAGGTCATTTGTTGCTCGTCACAAGAGTCGAGGGCACTAAGACCTGCGTGGCATAGAAGCCACAGTCTACAAGGTTATACTGTTGAAGAGCTGCCAAAGGGAGGTTTCTCACCTTCGTGGTAACAAGGTTGTTGGAGCTCGTCAGAGGACCGAGTGGAGTTGAAATCGGGAATCAAGACAAAACCAGATAAGCTGGACCTTTAACAACATGTCTATCTTTTTAGATATTTTTTATTCTAATTATGATGATGATTTTCTCATGTGGACATTTGGAGGTGTTAGCTTAGGTAGCATGGGTAGAATTTTTTCAGAAAAACAATGTGGTTCTGTTGATGACTACCAGAAACAAGAGGCACAATCTATTGTGCAAGATTATGATATTGAATAGTCACGAGTTGATCTTCAAGAAGGATGTAAAGAGGAACAAAGTGTTGAGGATCAATTCGACGAGCCACATGAAGTTGATTGCGAAGACGTGGCAGAGAGAATTTAAAATGTGATGATATCATGAATATTTTTGTGTGTGCAGATGTTAACAACAACAAGGAAAAAACAACGAATTTTGAAGAAGAATTGAAGTTTCTTGAAGCATGGCTTGAAACACCGTGTCTTTATGAAGCCAACACAAAAGTTGCATTCATAAATTTTGAAGACAGCTTTGTTGAAGTTCACATGTGTGACACTGGAAATAGTGAGAGAAAACATTCTCCTATTAATTTTGTCATAACTTTGAGAAGGACGAAGATAAACGTTCAAGCTTTACATCACTAGGGAAGAAATAGGGTGCAAATACATCACTACCTCACGGCGAGGAAAGTGAAGATAAAGATTCGACTCAGAATGAACAAGTATGGAGTCACAAGCATAAAGAAAAAAAATGAAAACTATGTTACCAAGTTTTTCATGTTTTTACTATAAGCCTAGTAGAGACTAGACCAGCAGGCATATGTTATTGTTCAGTACTATTTCTCCATTAAGGGGGAGTGTTGGAATTAATGGAGAAAGGCATAGTTAGATTCTTGTTATGATGATGATAGGATTGAGATGCTAAGATTAGATCTCAAGTCCTAATATCCAGGGAGTGGTTGAAACCATCCTGTTAGTTTCAAAGCCTATATAATTAAGGCTCATCCAACTCAATAATCAGGAGTGTGTATGAATGTGTATACACTCTCTAGGTTTCTCACCAAGAGAGCTATTCAATCAATAGTTAGTATATCCACTTTTTAACAGTTCTGCATGCGGGGATCCTCTTTAAGCAGGCAGTGACTTTTCTGCCAGAGCTTTTGATACTTCTGGGGACTTCAACTCTTCAAGTGGCTCTTTGGGCTCGTCAACATAATATATTTTGAGTCCGAGCTCTCCCTTACAAAATTGTAAAATTGTTTCTTCTTCAATGGAAAATAAATCAAACCCTCTTCCACCTTCTTCATGACCATGGAATTGCTCACAATAAAATTCAGTTTTTTCATTCCAAGCTTGATTCAAATCCTTACGCTTTGTCGTGGTGCATTTCCTTTGCCCATCAAAATCCACAGTAGCATTTCCTTTGCCCATCAAAATCCACAATAACATAAGAACTGGAACTTCCTCCTCTATCATTGGGAATCAGATTGTGCGCATTCACTACTTCCACAATCAATTCCCTCATAGTTTCAGCCTTCCTACAAACTCTTCCTGCAATGGAATCCTTGGCCTCCCAATCCTTTCTGCAATCTCTTTATCAACCAATTCCTGGCATTCCGAATGCCAAATGAATTTATAACGAGAGGAATATTTTTTAATGAAAAAAAGAAAGTTAAAGCCATTGCCTTCGTCTCTACGTTGCTTAGCCGGGCATGCTATCAAATCCCGCATTGAATTGGCTGCTGATTTATAAATTTATTTACCACCTCATAAGAATCCACTCTGATCTAACGTTCTGTCATACCATTAAACTCAAAACAATCCATATAATTTTCTGTATGGATTATACAGCCACTGGTCCACCTAATACTGCTTTTTCATGACCAAGGTAAAACAACGATACTGCCTTTCATTGTGTAAGCAAAAAAACAAAAACAAAAAGGTTCATTGATCCGTTATGTTCAAGTGTTAGTATAGATATTCAATGTGGAGAATTAACCGTAGATATGGTAAATTAGTTATATTCATATCTTTACTAAAAGCTTCTTTTTCCCGGCATCAAATAATAATTTATTTTATTCATAGTAAATGGCTGGTTTTTTTTCTCTTTTGTGTGGGGAAAAGAGCGCATGGATCCTAAAATTTAACCTAGATTCATTCGGATTAATTTGAAGAGGTTTTATAAAATTGTATTTTTTTTAAGATTAGGTAAAAGGGTTATGGATCATACACTTTAACGTAAATTCATCCGGATTAATTTGAAGATGTTTTAAAAAATTGTATTTTTTTAATATGAGGGAGAATTATGAAATTTTATGTAAATAATAAGATTTAAGGTTCAATTTTTTTTTTTTGGATGATGCTAACAAAAAAAATTGAAATAAAATTATATTGATCAATAAATTTACTTTTAAATTATTGTTATCAACATTGTATTAAATTTCATGAGACTAAAATTTCTCTTAAAGTATTTTTTATTCTTACAAATAATTCCCACCCTTCTTCCATTATCTTCTATTTTCTTATTTGAACTTTCTAAATTCATCTCTTTGTTTTCTATTCCTTTAAATTAATGAAAAATTCAATATATTCAAGAGAAAACGAGATTACTAAAAATTGCGGGTGTCACAGGTCCAAAAGTGAATTTTATTCTTGCCAAAAAGCAGTTGCAAACTAAGAACATATAACCTCGAGAATTGACCAACATAGAAAAAAACAGGATGCTCAGAGGTATGTATACCCACTATGGAGTTGATCGGCATGAGAATAAAGACAAAAAACAAAGGTGATATAATAGACAGACACAAAAATATCAAGAAAACATGAGAACAATTTGAGAGATCACAATGTCACATACAGAGTAATTCATCTCGAATTATTACTAATTGTTCTGGAGAGGAGTTTGCAGTGCCTATATTGATTGGGGTACCATTGATAACCACTTCTTCATTATAAGGTGCAATGGAGTCTGTATTTGAATATGTGGTGTTGTAGTGCTTTATTTTATTCAAGCGCATCACAATGTTGTCCATGTCATATCGGATGTACGTCATTATCCTTTTCAAGGCCTCGTGACCAACAAAGAGCTTGTAGATGTCCACGTGTTTACGCTATAACACCATGTGCAGCAGATTATCCATATGTCTATGTTCAAATAACTAGTGTACAAATGATGCAGGACATTTAACTTTCTTCCTATGATGTCCACTTCAACGAACCTGCAATCTTAAGAATACCAAGAACTCTATAGAAATTTGATTACTCAACAAGTTAACTATTACAATCATATAAACACATTCATTAACATATCTGACGAGATAGTAAACAATCCATAAGCATGTAAAAATTCCACCAAATTCATATCTACATGTTTGGCATCATTATACATTCATTAGGTCATTTACTGATACTCTACATTCATTTGGCCATTTACTCATACTCTACACCTCTCCCACACTCATAGACTCACACACTTATCATTATATTTCATGATTAATATATGCATATTACATTCAATGAACCTCGTCCATTCAAATCTACTAAGTTAAGATCTATTGGAATTGTATACGGGAAAAATAAACAAAGTTGGAATTTTAAGACACTTCCATATTTCAAAAAATAATCCTATCCTAAATACCACTCTTTTCTAGAGGTTTTATACAATTTAGAAATCCTAGAGATTCTTCCATCTTTCATAAGTTCTATGATTTTGTGCAAGACTTTTCGAAATTTCATTTTTTAACATACCCCTAGATGCTCATGCATCAGAAACCCAAGGGAAAAATTATTCATTAACTCTTGTCTATGAGGCCTGTCACTTTTCTATAACAATGTAACAACTCCTCCAGGATACCAAACTTTAATCATTTCCATGGAAAAATATTCCTTTACTCATTCTTCCTTTGTCCCATACTTTATTCTGTTGTTGTCCATTTAATTTGATAACATAATTTCTCTCACCTGACTACATTCTCTGACTAAATGTTTTCTTCTCCTTTCTATACATTCTCTTGGAATGTTGCTTCATAAGTTTCCATAGCTCGTCAATCTCTTTGTCGAATTTGTTTTTTGAGTGAAGCTTGTTGTCCACTTATCTTGATTTCATCTTCTTTTCAGGCATGACACTATTGTATGAAACACTAATATTTTTCTCCAAACTAACTGACTTTGCTATCTCTATGAAACCTTCATCTCTTGCCAACCACCTTTCCAAAAATTACATCTCTTCCTCAAAATCTCTAAAAAAATGTTTTGAATGTTGTACGCGAGGCTTGATTTCATCTTCAGGAAATAACATAGATTCTACCTCTCTAATTACAACTTCATGTTTATCATTCCTCTTTCTACCTCCTTTCACAAGCATTGCATTTAATTGTTGCTCTTCATCCCGGCTAAGAAAAAACTACGAGTTATTTCCTCCTTCACCTTAATTACTTGTAACAAAATTTGCATTCCACTCTTCCTCTAATTTTCTGACAGTTGTAAGTAACTCTCTACCATATTCCATACATGCATCCACAGAAAATTTATTAGTTTTTAAAATATGAGAATCTTGGATCGCATCCACTGCTTCAACCTCATTCTCTCCAAGCAATGGCCCTTTATTTAGGTCACAATAATGCACTTTTTCTGTCTCCTACTCAACTTCCTTGAGTTTTTCTTCTTTCAACCTAGTTCTTATCATATGCCTCATCTTCTTCCGTAAATTTCTTGTGAAGAATTATTTAACTGGATATTTAACTTTCTTCTTAAAAATTCATCCACATTTCTAGTCTTCCTCATGTCTCTGTAGGTGCTCCATAAGTACATTAAATTTTACTTTAATCTTAACGAGTTCCTTATCAAACACATCATCACTCAACCTTCTCTTTATGTCATTTGCCTTGACATCTTCTTTCCTTGTGGATTTCACATGAACCTTTGTGGTCATCCTTTTCTCTAACGTTTCGAGCTTAACCATGCTCAATAGTGAATTGCAATCAAGCCTCTCCTTTGTAGAAACTCTCCTCTTCTTTCTACTCAATACCTCACAAAGCTTTCTTCACTAGCTTGAACTTTTGGTATTTTCTCTAGTTATCTTCTTAGAAACTTCTCTTTCAAACACTTCTTGCTCTTCAAGTTTTTGCAGTCACTCTTCTTCCTCCATCAAAGTTCTGCTATCTGTCATCAATATCTACAAAAAAAACCCAAAATCAATTTACTCGCCACTGTCTTAATATCGTTCTATTTTTTTCTCCATACTGTTGCACAAAATTCTTCTGCTATCTCCTCCAAACTTCATGCATGAATATTTTGTGCTCTTAAACCACTTGATGGAGGAAAATTTAAATTCTTTCCACAATGTCCACTTCAATGAACCTGCAATCTTAAGAATACCAAGAAATCAATAGAAATTTGATTACTCAGAAAGTTAACTATTACAATCATATAAAGACATTCATTAACATATCTGAAGAGATAGTACACAATCCATAAGAATGTAAAAATTCCATTATGAAAACCTAATTCATATGTAAATTTCTGTGTGATTATACATTCATTTGGTCATTTACTCATACTCTAAATTCATTTCACCATTTACTCATACTCTACAACTCTCCCACACTCACACACTCGCACACTTATAATTAGATTTCAATATTAATATATACATATTACATTCAATGAACCTCATCCGTTCAAATATACTAAGTTAAGATATATTGGACCTATCTATCAGAAAAATCAACAAAGCTGGATTTTTAAGACACTTCCATATTTCCAAAAATAATCCTATAATAAATACCACGCTTTTCTAGAGCTTTTACACAATTTAGAAATTTTAGATATTTTTCCAACTTTCATAAGTTCTAAACTTTTGTGAAGGAATTTCAAAAATTTCCTTTTTGAAGATACCCCTAGATGATCATGCATCAAGAAAGTATACCATTCACTTTCTCCATTTCCTTGGGTCAAGTACCCATTTGGTTTTTCCGATAAAAACTTCAGAATCAGAGTGATGCATTTTCTCACCAAATTATCTTGCTTCAAGGGTGTGAATCTCTTGTCGAACCTCAAGAAGCACAACATCAAATAAATTGGCCAGTGACTCCCAACCAAGAGGAAAACGTTTTCCAAAAGAGGAAGCCCTTGTTGAGCCTCCCCTATGGCTGATTAAACATTGCGTCGATGTCATGCAAAACATGATATTTGAGAGAGTTGTGGTTGGGATGTGACACCTTGAACCAACTTCAACTACTCGCCACCCTCATGCCTCATGCAAGCTGATATATAATATTGTGTACAAAACTCTACATTTCTCAGTCCTAAAGCAAGGTCGGAGCCAAACACCCATGACTTTCCAAGTGTAAGGCCTCCATATGAATTCCTCTTGCCCTAAAACTCATATTATATGGCTATCATAAATATTGCCTAATCTCTTGTCAAACCAAATCAAGCCTCTATCTAATCCCCTACATCCCTACTCATTCATGCTTGGGTTGATAGTGTAAATCAGAATGTATTGTGGTTTAAACAAGCACTACTCCCTTGGTACCCATCGTCATGATTTTATTACCGTGAAACAAAAACCATAAAATGCCTCCTGAAACCTACTACCTATCCATTCATTGTCAATAATGCACCAAGTGGAGATCCTCACATTCTCCCCAAAGGACGCCTATAGCTTGGCCACCCATAATTTATCCATGTCACTCATTAACTTTGGTACGTTGGGATATCAAACATTAGATTCCCAAATTCTCTGATGATCATTTGCTGGAAAATCATCCATTGCGGACAGATACTCTCACCATCAACTTCTCTCCATTTCCTTCCTTGTTCGTATATTTACTTTTACAAACTAAACCACATTTGTGAATGAGCTATATTCTCAATTATTTTATATTTCACTTAGATCTTCTGTGAAGGGGCTTCCTCCAATGAAGAATGAAGCTTGTTGATCAACAATTGTTTCTTCTAAGAGAGATACACTAACTCTTACATGAAATTGTACAAAAACCTTAGTATAACGCAGGAAACACTCTTCCGTGGCCTTGTACCTTAATGAGAAAGCAACATCCCACGACTCTAAGTGAACATCCAACAAACCTCAGATGAACCTCTCTCTTCTCAAAAGGAGAACAAGTATGCAACAAAAGAATTCTCATAATAAAAGATTAATTTTGGAAGCCTTTACATAGATCTACTTATTAGAGAGATAAGCTACCTAGTTAATATCAGAGATTGACTCCGGAGGCTTTTATTGAGTATTTCACCTTAAGGTAAGATGAAACCTAGAGGGTGTCTGGCCTTTCACAGACTCTTCCTATGAAATTTTAAGAACCAAATGACTCAATCCCTAAAATTCTGTCCACTTTAGGTTCTCACCAAGTTTGCTAGCCTTGATACACAGCGTTCATAAAATTATGACACCTAAGAGGAACTTTCTTCATGATGCAAGTAGGTCAAACCAATGTTCCCAGTTGTAGAGCAGGAAGATAATTGTCGTCTCAAACCAAAGACTCTAATGCTTTCTAAAATCTCTAATGCCTTAATGAGAGTTCACCCTCTTCTTTATAAGAAATGGGGGAATCTCTCCTGATATGAATGGCTAAAAATAATTTTTGTACAATGATTCGCCATAATTTTGATATGAGGATCAAATTCCACAAGAAGTCGGAGAAGTGTTCTGAGTCTCAAAATCATATGGAAAAGTTACACAGTGAATATATTATCGGAATCTCATGAAATAGGTCATACTATAGAAAAGTTACACGGTGAAGATATTATCGGAATGTCACGGTACCAGTCACAGCCATAGTTAGGTGACTAGACATATATTACATAGAGGATACCTTTTAGGAAAACTCCTTGGGAAACCAAGATTTTACATTATTATGTTCCAAGAAAAATTTTACCTGGAAACGTTTGTTGGGTATATCTTCCACTGGTGTCCCATGCCTTGGCTTATATTCTTCTTACAATCATTGGCTTACCCAATACAATTTGGTGTTTAATTCTTGTCATTACATCCCATTGATGATGTCTAGCCATAAAATACCCATGATTTATTTCTTCATAATATTTTGTTAGATTTTCTACAGTTTTACACGGGAGTTGATAATAGTCTACATAATCTGTACAATCACCTTGAAAATCAATCTCAAAGTTTTTAGGATCCATAGTCGTCCTGTTTATGCCAAACCAATACTACATTATTTAAGTCAATCTGGTTGATGTAGTAGCTGCGTGATGAATAATGAACCAAATTTTAGCAAAGTGTAGTGTATTTCATCGGAATAGTCTCTGCACATTACGTCCCATCATAATTTATTGTAACCTATAAAATTATATATAGTGTGAGGAAAAATGAGTTCAGTATTTTGATGGGGCCACATTGGCCTCTGGTGAAAATCAAGAATTCTAGTCCTGTTTATCACATAATATTTATGAAAAACTTGTGTACATGAGCTTCCTTCATTCCATATCATAGAGATATATTTGAAACTTTCAGATAAAGCTTCTTCTACTAAGTGTGTTGAAAGTATAGAATGCTTATAAACCATGTCATGAATCCACCTGTTGGATTTTGGATAATTTTTTCTTTCAGGTACTAGGTGTTGTAGATTAGTATGATGTTGGAGGTTTGCATTTAAATTTTTTATGTTTCTCAGCTACCAAGTGGGTTTCCATGATTCAGAATATTATCATCAAAGGGTATTATCAAGGATATGTCTAAGAATTTCATGTTGTGTATTGGATCCCATTCAGTGATAATGATCATTAAGTCTTTTTCTTGAACATTTTCTCTGCGGGGAAAATTTGGCAAACAATTTTAAAATCCTTTAATATTTTCTACAAATAAATCAAAATTTGAAAATAAGGCCTACCACCTTCAAAATTTGGAATCCGTAGGCTTTTTTATTTCCTTTGTCAGTATTTTCTTCATGGTTGGAACATTGATTCTTAAGAGGAACCTTTTATCAAATAAGTGCATATAAAATTTCTCAATTATATTCCATGCTACCTTTGCTTCTTTTTCAATAGTAGAGTAATTCATTTTGGTATCATTCCATCTTCCTGATGCAAATTGTATAATCTGTTCTTGGCCATATTTTTTTTTTTAGTACTCCTACCCATCCTAGATCACTGCATCTGTTTCCACAATTTTGAAAATTTCTTCATCAAAAAGGTATAATATAGGAAGTTTCTTTACCTTTTCTTTTATTCTTTTGACTGTGGTCGTATGTTCACTTCTCCATCGAGATGGATTTTTTCTCAACCCTTTATTTAACAAACTTCTATCTTGGGCACATTTCTGGTAGAAATTGCTTACATAATTCAAGCATCCCAAGGATAGTTGTAGTTAGACTTTGTCTGTGATGGTGTCAGGGAATTTGTTAGCAAATTTAACTTCATTCTTTTGGATATTAATCTGGTTATTTTTTATTTCGTGCCCCAAGAATTTTATTTTTCTCTGGAAGAGCTCCACTTTCCTTTTACTTAGCACTAGACCACTATTCTTAACAATTTGTCTAAACTTATTTTCATGCTTGATGTGGTCATCAATAGATACTGAAAAGATAAGGACATCATATAGGTACACAATAAGCCAATCCAAAAATGGCTTAAAAACTTGATCCATTACCTTTTGGAATTTGGAAGGGGCATGTTTAAGTCCAAAAGACGTAAATTTTCCACTCATAATGTCCTGAGGGAATGTTGAAGGTTGTATTCAACTTGTCTTCGTCTTTAATAGAAACTTTACAGAATCCAAACTTCATATCAAATTTTGAAAATATCTTTGCACCTACAATTCTTTTAATGAAATTTCCTTTATGTGGAATTAGATATGTATCATCAGCTAGAACGTTGCCCAATTTTCTGTAATTGATCACAAGTACGGGGAATCCTCTAATTTTGTTAGAATGTTTGTTTACATAGAATCCATAGTAGTTCCAAGGACTATTGGATTATCTGATAAGTACTCTTATGAGTAGTTCAAAATATATGTCTATTCACCTGACTAGGAGTGTGACCAGTACCATGAGATTCTGATAATATTCTCACTATGTAACATTTTCGTAGTATGACCAGGTTCATGAGATTCTGATAATATCATCATTGTGTAACTTTTATGCATGATTTTGAGACTCGTAGAACTTCTCTGACTTTTGGTGGAAGTTGATCCACATCTCAAAATTATGGCGAATCATTATACAAAAATTATTGTTTGCTATTCATATAAGGAGACATTTCCTCATTTCCTATAAAGAAGAGTCTAAACTCTCATTAAGGCATGCAAATTTTGAGAAATAATTACATTATTTGGGTTGAGTCGAGAATTATCTTCCTGCTCTAGCTCTGCGAACATTGGTTTGACCTGCTTGCATCACGAATAAATTTTCTCTTAGGTGTCATAAGTCTGATAATCATGTGCATCAAGGCTAGAAAACTTTGTGAGAACCTAAAGTGGGCATACTTTTAGTGATTAAGTGATCCGGTTCTTAAAGTTTCACAGGCAGAGTCTGCAAAAGGCATGAAAGCCTGTGGGTCTCATCTTACTTTAAGGTGATATACATAGTAAAAGCCTCAGTAGTCAATCTCAGATATGAACTAGGTATTTTATCTCTGTAATCAACATATTTAGGTGAAAGATTCGAAGATTATAAATAAAATAATTCTTTTGTTGTGAGAATTATTATTTTGCTGCATAATTTTTCTTCCTTTTGAGAAGATAGAGGTTCATCTGAGGTTCACTGGAGGTTCAGTTAGAGTAATGGGACGTTTATTTGTCATTAAGCTAGAAGTTCATGGAGGTGCGTGTTTGGCATCACACTTGCTTGAAGGTTTGTGTACGAGTTTGTGTAAGAGTTCATGTATCTACCTTAGAAGAAAAATATGTTTATTAGCAAGCTTCAATTTTTGTCAAAGGAAGCCCTTGCAAAACATTGGTACAAGAGCCAGTAACATTTGGTTCATCAGGAAACTCTTTAAATTCTTTATAAAAATGGAGGCTAGAAGAAGATCTATTTCATTTTGGGAATTAAAATATGAAGAAAATACAGAGGATAATTTCACTATTGGAAGCATATTTTATTCTGCATCTTCTAAAGAAATCAACACTAATGAATTACAAATATTAGAGAGTCATCCGTCCACTCATTGTTCCTTACCTAATATCAATCCTTTTGAAGTATATTTCAATCTATCTATGTGTCATCTAAAATCTATAACACAAGTTTCTATCAAAGAGTGTGTTAGTAAAATTCTGAAAAATATAGAGGCAATCCAAACAATTCTGTTGCTAAATCCAAAATAATTACAAAATGAAGCTCGTCGCTATAACACTTCCTGTCTCCATATCAGTTGTATTAGAGTTGGCATCTCAGCATTAACCAACAAAGGGTTAAATACATATGCAATAGCCACAATCCGATATCTTACCCAAAATAAATATGCAGATTCACTTATTGGTTGAACCATGGCTCCCCTATCTAATGGTCCTGTCTGGTTCGACTACCACTCAAATTTCTTAGTGTATGTGTATGATGAGCATAACAAAGAGATACTATAGCTACAGATCAAAACTAAGAGTTTTTATGTGAAGAAGAAAAGAACAAACATCTCCATTCACACTAGAAGATGTTTCAGACACACCAACACTCTATATCCTACTGTCCTGTATACTCCCAACCAAGATTCAAAATCAAGTATAGTTGTTATCAATGATGATCTAAATCAAAATATAGAGCATCAGACTATCAAATGGGAAGAACTTATTTTCCCTGAATACTGAGTAGTTGATTTTCCAAGAAATACCAAGATTCAGAAAATTACATCATCACAAATTCAAGAAGGACCTTCCACAGCCATATTTTCATTCCTTAGAAGGTATACCATTCCAACTCAGTATCTAAAATTTTCTATTGAAGCCTCACACTTCTATGTAAATAATCAGGTGCTTAGTGTAAAAGCTCAAAAATTAAAGTGCTAAAAAATGATTAGAAACTAAACAACCTCGAAGAGCTTAACACTAGGAATTTGACACAATTCGTCTCGCTGGAAAAGAAGTCTGGATGAAGAAGATAGAGCCTGTTGTTTGTTTTCCTAAAAAAATTTGTAGAAGTGTCAGGTTGGTCACATGGAAGCCCAATCCACAAATTTAAATATATTCTGGGACAATTCTTCAGTTTCTCCCAATGACACTGCAACGAGTGTCACTGTAGGATTCACTGGTTTGGATTGAGATGATTTTTTTTTTTTTAAGTCTACAAGGTTGAATTTCCAGGTTTAATGGTGCATTTTAATTACATGGTTTAATTAAATTATATGTGGGTCGATTTTTTTTTTTTTTTGTATAGTCGAATGATTATATATAAACCATAGTCGACACATATATATTAAATCTAGGCGCATATTATTTTTAAACCAAAAGTCTGAAGACGTTGGTTAAATTCTAGTTGGAAAAACATATGTAATGGAGGGGTGGAGGTCAGGTCGAACCCATGACCTGCCCCCAAATAAACAAATTCCATATCTTTAGGCCACGGAAGAGACTTTTAAAGAGGTGGGAAAAGTTTTCTATATGTGTTGTATTGGTTATTCTGACTGTAATATTCCAAATCTGGAACAACTAGAAAGGCATGACTGGAAAACACATTTTCTAGTAATGGCTGCTACAGGAATTGAAACCAAGACCTGGATCCCTTAGAAAAATGTGTCTAAGTGCTGAATATAAGAGGAGGCTCCAAATAAATCCTTCTAAGTGGGTTAAACAGGTCTCCCACACTTATATGTCCTCAAAAATTTCCTGATGAAAGGGGATGCAACAATGTAAGCACAAGAGCTGGAATGACAACATTATTTTACAACCATGGACTCATGAAGATCTGAATAGCCAAAAAAAAATTTTATAGCAGTAGAAAGAGTACAATTTCTTGAGGAAACAATCACTCAAGGAAGGCAATGCAAGCCTTAACAATACATGTACAAGAAATGAAAGAAGACTGCTACATACATGAAACCCTTAGCTATGACATCGTATTCTATTATGGAGTACTACTGAAAAAGGATGTAAATACATGGATATGAAAAGATATAGCTCAAATACAATAGGGGAGCAAATCTCTAACCCTTTGAAACAATAATACATCAATCCTCCGAAGGATTGGCTAAAATATACAAAATGGAAAAAAATGTTGGAGTCGCTTGGTAGAAGCTGCAACTCAAAACTGGAAATGCATAGAGAAGGCTGAAGATGATAAAAAATATGAATAATACCTCCTCCAATGAATCTCCTAAGTGGAAGGCTGATCATTACACTTGAGATCTCACCCTCCAATCAACACTGCAATCCCTCACTGCAAGTGCACTCTGGAAATAACGAAGTCTAAGAGGGAAAATGCGCTGTAGATGGAATATAATGATTTGGCCAAGTTCCAAGATCTACAATAAGATCTGATATCTTCCAAACTGATCCTTCAAAGGATAGGAAGACTCCTCCTCTAAAAAACAAGTGATGGAAGAGGTGTTGTGACTCCTCACTACAACACCCTGCAACACAACATTATGCTGCTGCAGCAATAAAGTCTTGGAGGAGGATTCTTGGCCTCAAGCCTAGATGTGAGAAAAATCAGTACAAATCCTTCAAGAGGCTTCTTAAGAAAGGAGAAGGATTCCTAAACAAGAAATCCTTGTGCTAAGCAGCACATCAACTTAGCTAAACAGTAGGAGAATGCCAATAGTCTAAACCGACAAGAAATCTATAATCATATGCATATCAAAAAATGGTTGCCTTGCCCTCCTTTTAAACACATGAGAGCTCCCTCTCCATGGGTCCCACTCTTTTAGGGTTTCCTTCTTCAAGGAAAATTCTTTCCTCTTTCTCTGCGCTGCCCCATAGGATGCTTTCCACCTCGTACCTCTGCGATGTTTGAATTGGTCAAATTTGACCTAGCCTATTTGAAAATGTCCCCTTTCACATATGAGGGTGTGAAATCTAGTTCCAAGGCTTATCCCCTTTCATACTAGAGGGATTTTATCCATTTTTTTATTTTGAATGGGAATTTTCACCCAATTATTCAACTTCTAAGTGAAAATAGCCAAAGTTAATATTCCAATTTATTGAAGGAAAAATTTGGAATATTACAGTCCTCCCATCCCAAATGTTGGTTGCCCTCAAGCAACTGCAAGGATAGAATTGAGAAGTTGTTCCCAAGGCATGGAGACTAAAAAGTGTTGGGAAAACATCTTCCCCAAATGGATCCTCCATCCCCAAGCAATCATCCAGACAAAATGAGTCACCTCCCAACATGGAAACTCCTGAAAATATCCTTCCACCTCAAGCTCTAGAAATGAAGGTGGGCTGAAAATTTGAATATGGTAAGCATCATAGCTCACCCCATGCTATCCTTATCTCCACTTATGATAAGTGTAGAGTGTGTGATGATCCTGGGCTGTAAAAGTATTGCCCCCAAATGTCAAAGTGAGGAAAAATCCTCCAAAGAGTTCTGCTCCAACATTGAAGAAAAAGCTAGCCCAAAATGTTTCATCCATGATGAATAGGACATGATCATCATAGAGTATCCCAGTGATAAGTTTTCTGCAATTTTTTCATGATGATGCATGATACAAACAATGTCTCAAGAGGATACAACGTAGTTTCATCCACTGTAACTTTAGAAAATAGTATGGCAAGTAACATACAAAATCCATCACATCTACTAATGAATAGTAAATGGCTGAATGTGTCAACAATACATGATAAAATAATTTCCCTTGGCTGTACAATGGATGGCTATCCAACTCATGGCACACCTCAAAAGAAAACAAATAGTTGGTTGTGGTTAGAACATGTAGTGCAGAAAATATGGGAATTTTCTCCCCTCAAGGACACATCCAACTCATGTGTCAATCTCATAATCATGCTTCTTATAAAAATCTGATCCATATCATAAAGTGAAGTCATGATCAGCAACAAAGTGAGGAAAATGCTGAAGGTTTCATGTGGTGCAAGAAGGTACCAACAGTTTTCCCAATAGTGACAGAGTAGTTTTCCAAACTGTTGCTTCATAAAATTACAAGGCAAGATGTTTCTTGATACATAGTTAAGCATGTATGTCATCATTTGGAAAATAGTTGGACATAAAAACTGAACATACATGTAATGAGAAAACATTTTCCCAAGGCCACATAAAAGATGGTTTCCTCCATCATATAGATTGGCCCAACAATGATCATGGAGCATTGTGAAAATCTTGCCCTCTTGTGAAGCAATGCACTGTAAAGTAATGGTAAGAGTATGGAAGTCAATACATGTAAAAACAAACTTCTTACTATATGCCAAAAGTAAGATGGTACATGGATCCATGAGTGAGTCCTCCATAGAGTTTTGGCATGCTATGAAGAAGAATGAACCATGTGCTGCAAGAAGATAATTATTCTCATGCTTGTAAATCCAAGTCAAGAAGAATATGTCATAGTGATAGATGTCTCTATCCACCACTCTATCATCATCACCTCCTCCTTTTTCACCAAGTGCATCTAATTTGAAGTTATCCTGGGGACACTCCCTCCATAAGTCTCTACTCCAAAGTGACAGTGTTGTGAGCTCATGCAAATAAGGTCCTGTCAATACAAAGCTCTGTTATTTAACATGCTACTTGTCAAAGAATCCTCTAGTAATGTTGCTGTAAATAAGAGGTTCCTCCCAGAGTGGAAGTACCTCTTGATCATCTAATGCCAAGGAGATAATACCATCTCCTCTTTCTGCAACATCATGCCAAGTGTGAGAGAAAATCTTCTCTTGCTCTCCCAAGAACAAGCAAAGAAACAAAACATTTTGTTGCCTCCCCATACTTCCATCATACAAAACATGTGATGAAAACACAATGAATTATATGAGTATCACATGAACACCATGCATCCATTCTCTATGCTTCCCAATGATGAAAGTACCCTGCCATCTCTCCTCCTTCCTCCTACTCTTAGGAAGAGTGTATGCCAAGTGATGGCCAAACTCTTTCAAGAGTAACCAGTGCAGCCAAGCCTCCTGCTACCCGGTGTCATATATCTGCAAGTAGCCTCCCAGCTCCTTTCTCATCAACCAAATCCACTCAACCACTTGTGGATGCTTTCTCCTTCTCTTCATCTTGGTACTCCTCCCATGAGGGCTACCATCCTCCCAAACCAAATCTCTGTCTTTGCACTTCATGGGATTTTGAAATGCAATCTTCTCAAGGATCATTGAGACCCTATAAGGACCCAAATAGGTGGTAGGAAAAAACTTCCCATCATGATGTGTATGGCTCAAGGAATTTCCAACACAAGCATGAGAGAATTTATCCATCCTAAGATGTCCTCCATCTTCTATCTGCTCCTATGAGAAAGGAATAAAATTGTTGCACTCCATGGTGTGTTGAAGTGCACCTCTAATGAGATCTCTCCATGAGACCTCCCTCTCAGCAATAGTCTTCCAAAACCATTGAGGTTTTGAATTTTCTGAAAGTATAATTTTCTCTTTGAGTTGAGAGGAGCTCATTGAGAAAGTGTCATCTTGAAAGGAGAAAGGGTTTCTCACTCCAAGATGTCTACTATTTTCCTTCAAGTATTCAAACCCCAACCTCAAGTGTGATGTAAAATCCAAAAATGGCTCAGGAGAATGATGGTTTGATTCTTCCTTGAATGTTTCCATGTTGTATAGCGCAATGAAACCAAGCTACTCTATGGTAGCAGTGTGATTTGACCCTTGGTCATGCGAAAGTAAATCTTCACATTGATCAAAAGAATTTGTTGCAACAATATAATGTGGAAATATTTTCATATCTTGATGAGATTTTTGAATCCCTTGTAGGGCTTCAAGAGTTCCTTCATCCAAAGTATTGGCTGCCCCAACTGTTGATGCATGTGGATTCCCATCCATGAGTGTGACAACGTTAGGAAAAAGCTCCTCAAGTGGTCGTGAGGGCTTTCCCTCCCTTGTTATTTCTCCATCAAAGGTTTTGATCAACCTTTGAGTGAACTATACAAAATCTTTTACCCTTTCATGGCTCAGGTGACTGCACCACCAAACATAGGCTTCACCCTCCAAGTGCAGCACTGAGATTTCAACAGCTTCTTTTCTTGCTACAAGATGTAGTAGGAAAAATGCCTCCGACTTTCTCACCCAATATTTTGCTGTAAATGACCAATCAAAGGTAGACAACAAAAATCTAGTGCCTTTGATTTCTCTTCTGCTGTAGGGTCTCTTTTCTTCCTTCAACTGGATGAAATGAGGAAAATCTAGAGTCTCCTTGAAGGCTCTAGGTTGAGATCTGTACTCAACAAGGTAATCACTTAGAATTTGATTATCCAAGTGTCTTCCATGCTCAATGTCATCTTCTTGATGAGAATAGGAAGTTCATGGTCCTTCCCCTTCTATTTCTTAAATCTTCTTGATCTCCTTAGGGAGGTTCTATCTAGATCTAAATTGTAATGAGAGTAATATCATATTCTTCATCATTCTGATCTTCTTGGGCTAAGACTTGCAGGTTGAGCCAAGAAAGTTGCTTCGATACCACTGTAATATTCCAAATCTGGAACAACTAGCAAGGCATGACTGGAAAATGCATTTTCCAGTAATGGCTACTACAGGAATTAAAACCAAGACCTGGATCCCTTATAATAATGTGTCTAAGTGCTAAATCCAAGAGGAGGCTCCAAATAAATCCTTCTAAGTGGGTTAAACAGGTCTCCCACACTTAGATGTACTCAAAAAGTACCTGATGAAAGGGGCTGCAACAATGTAAGCACAAGAGCTGGAATGCAACGCTATTTTACAACCATGGACTCATGAAGATATGAATAGCCAAAAAATGTTGTTATAGCAGTAGAAATATTACAATGTATTTAGTAAACAATCACTCAAGGAAGGCAATGCAAGCCTTAACAATACATGTATAAGAAATGAAAGAAGACTACTACATACATGAAACCCTTGGCTATGACAGCGCAATCTATTATGGATTACTATTGAAAAAGGATGTCAATACATGGATATGACAAGATATAGCTAAAATAAAATAGGGGAGCAAAGCTCTAACCCTTGGAAATAATAATACATCAATCCTCTGAAGGATTGGTTGAAATATACAAAATGGAAAAAATGCCGGAGTTGCTAGGTAGCAGTTGCAACTTAAAAATGGAACTAAATAGAGAAGGCTGAAGATGATAAAAAATCTAAAGTAGAGCTCCTCCAATTGATCTCCTAAGTGGAAGGCTGATCCTTACACTTGATATCTCACCCTCCAATCACTGCAATTCCTCACTGCAAGTGCACTCTAGAAATAATGCAATCTAAGAGGGTAACTGCGTTGTAGGTGGAATATAATGATTTGGAAAAGTTCCAAGATCCGAAATAAGCTATGATATCTTCCAAACCGATCCTTCAAAGGAAAGGAAGAATCCTCCTCTGAAAAACAAGTGATGGAAGAGGTGTTGTGACTCCTCACTGCAACACCCTGCAACACAACATTATGCTGTTGTGGCAATAAAGCTATCATGGAGGAGGATGCTTGGCCTAAATCCTACATGTAAGGAAAATCAATACAAATCCTTCAAGAGGCTTCTCAAGAAAGGAGAAGGATTCCTAAATAGGAAATCCTTGTGGTAAGCAGCACAGCAACTCAGCTGAACAGTTGGAGAATGCCAATAATCTAAACAGACAAGAAATCTATAATCATATGCATATCAAAAAATGGCTACCTTTCCCTTCTTTTAAACACATGAGAGCTCCCTCTCCATGGGTCCCACTCTTTTAGGGTTTCTTTATTCAAGGAATATTCCCTCCTCTTTATCTGCATTGTCCCATAGGATGCTTTCCACCTCATACCTCTGCGTTGTTTGACTTGGTAAAACTTAACCTAGCCTCTTTGAAAATGTCCCCTTTCACACTTGAGGGTGTGAAATCTAGTTCCAAGGCTGATCCCCTTTCATACTAGAGCGATTTTATCCATGTTTTTATTTTAAATGGGCCTTTTCACCCAATTATTCAACTCCTAAGGGAAAATAGCCAAAGTTAACATTCCAATTTATTGAAGGAAAAATTTGGAATATTACACCGATGGAGGAAAGGATGGGGCCAACCCCTCCCCATATGTCTTTCCCATATAACCTCATTGCAACGCCACAACTAAATGTGCTTAATCCCTAAACACACATTTAAACCCACTTATCCCTTAATTAATACATCATTTTCTTAATATTCCTGTTGGTGGATTCCGCCATGTTCGGCAGACATCCATAATTGGCAGGGCTAAATGGAGTTTTCTCCAATTTTGAAGGCATTTACTAGGCCATAATTGAATGATACTAACTGGAACATTATTTGACCAAATTGGGAGAAAGAAGAGTCATTCCTAGATTATTTGGATGCTCTGAACACATTGGTGGAGGTTTCAAGAGCAGTAGGTGAATGTAAACAACATTTTTTTCACATTTGAGAAAATACAGAGGCCCAAGACATGGAAGATGGACCAAGGGGATGTAGCCCAAGAGGGGTTAAATCCATTAAAACACCTTGTTAATGGATCATTGTGATGGTTTGCTTTACATGTTATTTTTGTTGTTCAACATTTGTTTTTTTAGTGTTTTATGCTCTTGAATTTAACATTAAATAACTTGAAATTTGTACCTGCTTTAACACTCACAAACACTAATGACACCTATGTACATAAATCAAGAGATTAGTAGCGGTGTTATAAATCTAAAGATGAAATTAGTAGAACAAAACTAACATTCATAATTTGATTAATTGTTATGAGAGAAAAGGTTGCAAAGGTTGTTTTCTTGATTTTCTTCTGTTTTGTGCAAGTAGGATTTTAATGGTTGAAAATTTGTGATTCTTACAAGGTTAAAGTTGTAGAGAGGAGAATGGAAACTATTGGTTGCAAGTCCTGAGATTATAACTAGAAGAAGGAGAGACACAAGGGCACCATCTCCACCCAAATTTTCACTGACAGCTACACTTCAAGCACCTCAAGTTTTATCTCAAGAAGGTGAGATTGAGGAGGTGCAATTAGCATAATAATTTGAGATTCAAGAGGTATAAGTTTCGCCATAAGTTGAGCTTGAATCCATATCCATCATGATAATTTCTTCGAAGACTAAAGGTCTTTCAGAAGAGGAATCATATAAGAAGGATTTCTATGAACTGACTAAAAGGGTTAAGATCCTTTTTGAAGAGAGGGACACCATGATGGTTGGAGATAATTATAAGTATCCACATGGAGAGGAAACCTCTGAAGGAAAAAAGGATGAAGACAAGGGTTCAAAGGGAAGTGGAGGAAATCCTCCTCCATCTTGACAATCTTCATCATCATCCTCATCATCTCCATTGGCATGATCTTCCACTTCCACCACCAAAATCACCCACACTCACTCAAAGACCACAAAAGGAAAAACTCCCTTACTCAAACTTGATGTCAAATTTGAGCTTCCAATGTACAATGGCGAGGTAAATACAGAGAGGCTGGATAATTGGATACATCAATTGGAGGTGTATTGTAGAATTTAGAACCTTCATGAAGATGACATAAAGATTCAATTTGCTTCCTTGAGGATGGAAGGATCAGCACTTGTATGGTGGGAAGAAAGGACTCAAGAAGAGATTAAAAACTACTGTAATATCTCTATGTCTTGGTTTATTTTTATTGCTACCATTAAAAGAAAATTTTATCTCTTGATTTAAATGAAAAAGGTGATTATGGAATGGAAGAATTTTAAAAAATGCAAAGGGAAAAGTGTGCAATATTATACTCATGAGTTTAGGAGATGAGCTCTTATTTTGGGTATTAATTTTTTTCTCAAGAAACTTTTCTAAAGTATATTGGAGGTTTTCACAATTACCTTAGACAAATATTATCATTTTCAATCCTTGAAACTTGGATGGGGTTTGTGTTCAAGCCACACATTTAGAAGAAAAAGGGAGACAAAACATAGATGAGAAAAGTGATAGTGAGGGTAAAGGAAAGGGAAAATTTATGGAAGCAGAAATATGAATAGCTCTATCAAAAGAGAGAAAGAGAAACTCACATGTAAACATTGTTCAAAGAATGGCCATGATGAATACCACTATTGGCAACTTCATCCTGAGTTGAAGCCAAACAAACTGAAAGCCAAACAAAAGGGGAAAAATGTTGCTATCATTCAACATGGCTTAGGTTCAAATTCAAGAGATGAAACAAAGATTACATCCATGGGTTTGAAAGGTAACAACATAACAAGCAATATTTCTTCAATTTTTCCAATGTCACTCAATATGAAGATACAAAAATTTAAATTTTCCATATTAGAGTTGTATCTAAACATACAAAGACAGACACACTTTTTGATAGTGGGTCATAAGATAATATGATTTCCAAAGACTTGGTTAAGCAACTACACCTTGAAATGGTTAGACATCCAAGGACTTATCCTTTAGGTTGTATATGTAAGAATTCAAATTTTCAGGTTACAGGGAAGTGAATACTAATATTCACCATCGATTCAAACTTTCTTGATGAAGTTGAACTTGATGTGGTGTCGCTTGAGATATCAGGCATTGTTTTGGGAAGTCCTTATAATTATGATAGGAAATTAGTATTTCATTTCCATGAGAATAAGTATCACTTGTTTAAAAATGGAATTGAGTACATAGTTAGAGCATAATAAGAATATAAGTTTGTCCCTTATAGATGCAGGCGAAATGAAGAGGATAGTGAATGCAAGTCAGAATTTGGCATTGTTAATGATCAAACATAGAGATGTTTTGAATCAAACCTTTCAAAAAGGTGCATCAAACTAACAAGTTGATTTCATTAAGGTTTAATTTGCTTGTAATGAGATGTTTCAGGACTATAATAGGTTTCCTTTGAAATAAGGTAAACAAGATATGAAACATTTTTAGTAGTCAACATCAATGTTGAGCAGTGTTGGAAAGAAGATACTGGTGCAAGAGAGTGAAAATTTCAAAGAGAGCGTGACAAAGAAATTTGAAAACGAAGGAATGGGTTCCACAAGTGCTTGTTTTTGGTTTCCAAAAGGTAGATGGAAATGGCAAAGATACTTGGTCAAAAGTATATGCAAGTACAAAGCAATATTAGTTAAGAATCGCCATGACCATAGTGTGCGAGGTGAGTGAGGTTTTAAGTTTCGTTTGATTAATGACCAGGGTGGGAACAAGTTTTTTTTTTCCAGAACATCTTTCTTCTCTACAAATTCAAGAAAATTTCAGCATGATATTGTCAACAATAGAAAGAGACAGTCGCAAGAGTTAAGGAAAAATCTTAGTTTTTGTGAAAAGCTCCAATTAATCAAATGGGAAAATTTCAGTGGATTAAGACTGGAAGGGTGAGGGAACTATACCCTCATCCACATGATCAGTAATTAAAGACATTTTGGGGTCCAAAAGGCTTCTATTGGAGAGGAATGATCATGTGCTCAGTGTAAAAGCTAAAAAATGAAAGTTCTCAAAATTGATTGGAAACTGAACGACAACGAAGAGATCGTCGCTAGGAATCCGACACAATTCATTTCATTGAAAGAAAAGTCTGGATGAGGAAGATAGAGCATGTTGTTTGTTTTCTTAAATAGCTAAAAAAAATTGCAGAAGTGACAGGTTGGTGACATGGCAACCCAGTCATAAAATTTAAATATATTCTAGGAATATAGTTTGTCCTAATGACACTCTGACAAGTGTCACTGCAGGATTCACCAGTTTGGATTGGGAAGACAATTTTATTTAAAAGTATCCAAGGTGGACTTTGTAGGTTTAAAGGTGTATTTTGATTACAAGGTTGAAGTAAATTATATGTGGGTCAAATTTTATTTTATTTTTTTTATATTCGAATGACTATATATAAACCATAGTCGACACATATATATTAAATCTGGGCACATATTATTTTTAAACCAAAGTTCGAAGACCTTGGTTAAATTATGTTTGGAAAAGCATCTGTAATGGAGGCGAGGAGGTTGGTTGGAACCCATGACCTCCCCCAACATAAGAAAATGCCATGTCGTTGGGCCATGGATGAGACTTGTAAAGTGGTGGGAATGGTTTTCTATATGTGTTGTATTGGTCACACCGACAGCGGAAAGGAGGGGGCCAACCCCCTCCCCATATGTATTTTCCATATAACCTCACCGCAGCGCCACAACTAAACATGCTTAATGCACCCTGAACACACACTTAAACCTACTTTCACTTATTTAATTCGTCATTATCTTAGCACTTTAGTTGGCAGAGTCCTCCAGTTTTGGCGGACCTCTATAATTGGTGGGGCTAACTGGAGTTTTCTCCAGTTTTGGAAGCAGTTTACAAGGCCATTATTGAATTGAGCGTAACTAGAGCATTATTCGACCAAATTGGGAGCAAGAAGATTCATTCCTAGATTATTTGGATGCTCTGAACACATTGGAGCAGGTTTCAAGAGTAGTAGCCGAATGTAAACAACATTTTTTCACATTTAAGCGAATACATAGGCCTAAGCCATGGAAGCTGGACCAAGGAGATGTAGCCCAGGAGGGGTGACCTCATCATCAAAGAAATGTGTTAATGGATCATTCTGACTATTTGTTGTACATGTTATTTATTTTGTTTAGCATTTTTTTTATTGTTTTATGCTCTTAAATTTAACATAAAAAAAACTTGATAGATTTACCAGTTTTAACACTCACAAAAACCAAGGAAACCTATGCACATAAATCAATAGATTAGAAAAGGTTTTATAAATATGAAGATGAAATTAGCACAATAAAACTAACATTTAGATTTAGATCAGTAAATAATTTATCTCCTCATATTGTTCCTTCTATATCTATAAAAAAATTTCATCCTGAGCTTTTTGAGGTAGCCGAAGTATTACATTTTTCAGTATTTGGAAGTTAGATTTCCTACTTTCTAGTCCATTGTATGTATAAAAGATCTTGTTGAATTTATTATACATCAAAATCAAAACCCTAGAACTCAAGAAGCTCCATCTTCTATTTTGTCAAATTCCTGTCAAAATGCTAAACGCAACGATATCTCTTTTCCCCATTACTCAGTGATGATGATACATGAATTACCATCATTAGAAAACGAAGATCCATGAATTATTGAAACTTTTAGTAAAATGAGACCCCCAAGAATGCCTACATGCAGATTAGGATATTTGGAACAAATGCATAATCTTATTCCTTCTTTCATGTTCCAAAATCCTATCCCATCAGATTGTAAGAAAGCATCCAAACCATAAATGTTTAAGTTTTTCTCCATAACGGAAGGGTGCCCAAACTACTCAGTCAATAGTGAATGGATGAAAAGAATGCTAAATTAGGTCTATTCACTCATCCAGATTCCAAAAAATTCAATCTAAACACTTATGAAGAAGAAAAAAATTTCTTTCCTCCTAGTGGAAAGAATATATGGAGCGCACAAGTTCATGGATTTACTTTTACGAATCGAAAAGGCAAGGGGAAATGATATAGATCCAAATGGTTGATGCAAAATATTCCTCTACAAAACACAGTTGGACAGTCCATTATGGTAGCAAGATTGAAACAAAGGCTACTTTTCCTCCTTATAAAGGAATCACACTTGAAGAATCAGGAAAAGTTTCCAAAGCAGTCCCTTTCATCGTAGAAGACAAAATGGCCCTAAGAATTTTTGGAAGAATCCAAAGGGTAAGTGAGAAAATAAACTGGACAAATATTTCATTAAAAGGGCTTGAAATGAATGTTGCAACTTCTAGTGGACAACAAGAAAAATTTGATTCACTTCAAGTAACTATAAATCTTGTAAATAAGTAATTGAATGGTTTTCACTTTTCATTTTCAGACATTGGAAACTTTGCTAGAGCATCCAAAGAAAATACAGAAAAAATTGAGCAAAGCATTGATTTGGGTTTCCAAACCACTCAAGGTATGATAGAGGAATTGTCTGAACATTTTGGAGATTTCTCAATATCTGCAAAAGACAAAGAGATTCCTAACTCGATGCTTTTTAGTCATAAAATACCCATTCACCATGTTGGAAAGCCAATTGAAAATTTCTCCTTTTTGTTCCCCAAAGAAAAATCTGATAAACCTGAATTGCCTGAGCCACAACTATTTCCCATTTATGAGCCTCTACAAAGCCAATTCACTAGATATCCAACACCAGATCTAAGTCAAAAAGGGAAAATTACAGAAACTAAAGTCTTTCATCTTCATGCCCATAAAGAATGGAACATAAAAAATTTAAGTGTGGGACAAATCAGGAAGATGATTGACCAAATGTACACAGAATATAAATTAATGTGCATGAAGGGGAAAAATGAGGTAAATGGCTACTGAAATAGTCAAACATGAATACGGGGATATAATACACAATACAGATAAAACCCCCCAAAACAACATGATTGGTGCATTAACTTCCATGATTACAGAACACTAGTGTGGGGCAGAAAAGGAAATCTCAAATAAAAATGTTATGGTGCTTATGAATCTCAAGTGCTTATGAAAATTGTCTAAGCTTCTCGAAAAAAAGTCTATTTGTAACAAATATGGATTATCGATTGATGATCCAATTGTACATAGAAATATAACCAAAAATATGTACAGAATAATAAAGAAAAGAGAAGAAAAAGAAAAGCAAAAAACAAGAAATCCTTACAAAAAAGGTTACTGCAAAACTGTTCCTAGAAGCCACTATTATTCCCCAAAGGATATAAATCTCAAAACCCATAGGAAAGAATAATGGGGCCAGATTTCTTGTTGGCTATGTGGATAATACGGACATACTAAAAATAAATGTCCCCAAGGACAGGAGTCTAGAATAAATAGAGGAAAAAGATCCCAAGAGTTGGCAAAAAAGTATAAACAAGAAAAACAGGAAAAACAGGAAAAAAAACCTCTTACCAATATCTAGATGTGGATCCAGAAATCACAGAACAAAAATTCGCCCAAATATCCATTTCAGAGAAGAAATACATTTAGTGAAAAATAATGATTGTTGTATTTTTACAGAAAATTCTAGTTTTTTCTGATTCTAATTTATCCACAAATCAAATCAATATACATGAATGTAATTGTACAAACTATGAAAATTGTCGTTGCAGTACTTCAAAGGAAGAAGAAACATCAAATTCATAATCTAGAGTTTGTTGGACCCCTAATCCTCAACGTGTAGGTGTGGAAGGCGAACGGACTAATGGAGTCCGAGAGACCACTTGGAAGATGAATCCAAGGGTCACATAATGTACTATAAAAGCACATCTATGGTTAATAGTAAAATAACTCATGCCTATCTTTCCTATGTGCGTGTTTACTTTCTCATCCACCATGCATGTGTTTAACATGGTATTAGAGTCGGTGATTGTTGGTTTGATCAAATCAGCTAAATTCTAGCTGCATTCTCTATGTTGTCTACATTCCAAAATAGAAAATGTGCAGTCTTTGCTAGTGACTCTGTCCTCTGGAAACGTCTTTCGAAATATTCTCCAGCGCCCTCACACCTCCACTACGCTGCTACCTCCACTGGTCTCTGGCTTCCAAACACACATGTGTTTGTCCTATCTATTTCTGTGTTGAATTACAAGTTTGATTTACTATGAGCTTGTAGTTGATTCTCTGCGTCCCTCGATTTTATGAAAACATGTTATTTATGTAGTGAAGAAGACTTAGAATAACAAGCAGCAAATAGACATAGAGAGAGGTTGATTGGATCGATACTTGTGAGGTAGAAGAATTGATATGATTATGTGTAAATCATTGAGGATTGCAAATGACTGATCCATTTGTGTATATTTTGCAAAGCATGGGAAGGAAGCCTTGTCTCAACCTCAGTGGGAGATTGACATTCGAAGGCTCAAAAAGAGGTAATATCATTAAGTTTTTGAAAGAAAATTATGGGTCTAGCATCATGGTATCAGTCCTTACCATTCATTACTGCATAACGCTCCTCTAGAATGTTTCTCCAATTTGAGCCATTTCACTTTGTAACCATTTCGACTGCTCCATGCTCTAAATACAAATAACCTCCCGGTATCTATTGCACTCTCCTCATCACAATGCCCACATTTACATAGTTGACTCCTTTCGGTGCTCCACATTGATAAGACAACAGCTACATCTGACTCCCATAGTGTATCCTTCAACCTCTCTCCCATGCATTGGTTATCCTTACATATAATTCTCATCCATATACGCAGTTAGTAACACTTTGCCCCTCGGCCTTCCATTGCTGCACTCAACCCTCGGCCCTCCGTACTCACTTCCCACAAGCTCATTTCATCTGCTTCTGCTCCCTTACATCCCTTCGATAGCTCGATAGTGATAGCTCTACACCTCTGCTCGGGCCTTCCTCCACATTCAGCCCTTCCCCTCCACTGTTGCTGGCTTCCTCCACCATCGCTTCCACTACCTTCTTACCATAGTCGACATTGTGGAGTCAGAGCGCTACCTCTACGCATAGTGCCCGAGTGGTAAGGCACATAACTAACAGCTGGAAGGTTAGAGGTTGTCCCTATGTGATGGTCATCTTGTTTACAAGATTTAAGCAAATTTATGGGTATCTAATAAGTGAGGTGCCACCAGCGACTGTAGATGCGAAACAAACTTTCAACACTTGCTACCAGAAAAGAAAAGGAAAAAATAGGGAAGACGTAAAGTTAATGAGTGCCAATTGAAATTTTTTATATTAAAATGAGAAATGAATGTTCTATCTTATATTTTGTCCATTTATATTATGTCCATTCCATTCAAATTCTATGTACAAGAACTTAGTTGTTGTATCCTTTATATGTTGCGAGCAAAGAGTTCACTATGTGTAGTGCCATACGTAGTGATTTAGTCTCGAATCCTGAATTATTAGGATGTCTTAGGTGGTGCAAGTTCTCATAAACATTGGTATCTTGTAAGGAGACAACCGGTGGACAATCAATTAAGGGTGCCCGCGGAATTGGTATTACCTCCACAACGTCAAATTTTCCAAAATCCACAAATGATGTATAGGCAGAGAAAGCAAGGTGATGGCTGTTAGAAGATTATTTTTGTGCCATTTAGCTTTATTGTAAGAAAGAAAGGCTTGGAGCAAGACATGTTTCAGCATATTTAAAAAAAAAAAAAAAAAATTGCTCATGGGCATTCATTGAGGTATATATACTACTTTGGCATTGATGACATTGTTCTTATATCTACGAAATCATGTAATTTGAACTATGTTGAAGTTTGTCCATGGTACTCTCCATAAGCTTTATTAGCTCTTTATATATTGAATGATGAGTGTTGTAGATTGAGGGCCATGTGCATATATGGTTCATGATATATGGTTGCACAGAGTTGTTGTTAGTGTTTTCTCTACAATTCATTTAAAAATAGTCTTTTGAGGAGGAGAGAAATCATTAGGGCTATTGCACACTAGTTATTTTTTTCACATTTATAAGAATATTGCAGTGACATTGAACTGTGAGTGAGTGTTGCATCTTCATCATAGCTGTGATCAGAAAATGGCCAAATTTCATGAAGCATTAGAGTTACTAAATACTTTGATACATTCCACTGTTGATGGGATGCTTAAAATTATCCAGGCCTCTCTTTTTGACATTAAGTCTTGTCTGCAAAATGAACATGAGAAGATTGAATTTTTGCATCTTTAGTCAGAGCTATAGCAAGAAGAATTAAAACAGAAGAGTTTTCATTCTGAATTTTTTTTTTTTCAAAACGTTGAGACAAACTCCCATCACCAACAAAAAATTGCAGATGTAGTACCCATTTTAGCAGAAAATATGCACACAGAAGAAAACATCCAGCCTGCACTTCCCAAGCCCATCATTAGACTTTGGGAAGAGCTTGTCCATAACAAGCACCAAACAAGATTTTTCCTTTCATATTCCAAACTAATCCAAGCCCATCAAATTTCAGAATGACGGATTTCTTCATGATAGTTCACATTCAGCTGTTCCAGATCCTGCTCCTCTTCCAAATAAGCAACAATAGATTTTAAAATGCCAACACTGTGATCAAGTTGGCCATATGAAATATCACTGTTTTGATCTTCACCCATGCAAGAACCATGGTCGGCACACCCATTCTTCACAAAGATGCTTCAGAAACAAGCCTCCTTCAAGAACGAAGATTCATATTGGATGGATTTCTTCTTGGAAGTGGGCATCAACATCCAAGAAAATGTTTAAGTCACATGTCAAAACTTTTTCTAAAATATTAAGAAAACTTGCAGTTGAATTTTTTCCATCATCTCACCTTGTACATGACAGGGGGGGAAATGGTGGTCATATACAAGCTTGGAAGATACATCAAGAGAGCCTGAGCCACAATCTCTCATTCCAGATTCAGAGTTGTAGCCAGAGACACAACACATCAAGCAAGCTTGAGCCACAACCTGTCATTCCAGATTCAGAGTTGTAGCTAGAGACCGATTCCCATGAGCATCCCTTTGGTTGGTGGACAACCTTAAACCGTCTAGGCGAGGTTGATATTGTTCCTCTTCAAACAATTCGGGACACTTCCTCTAGCAGAATACTTGAGCTTCTTGCCAGCTTTGGTAGAGTTCTGGGAAATACATTAAGCATTCCAGTGTTGGTGGTCATCCTTAAACCATCACAAGTTATAGGCCTCCCTTCTTCTAGGTTGAAGGTCTCCCTCTTCAAATATGAGGGACATTTCCTCTAGCAGAAGCCCTCAGCTTCTTGCCAGATTTGGAAGATTTTCGGGAACTGCACTAAGCTGGTCATCCTTAAACCAACTCTTTATGCCAACATTTTAGAGAGCTAATTCAGTGTAAGTGCTGCCATGCATACTTTGCAGATTTGTATTACAACTCTTTTCTTGGACTCGCACATTCCCCTTAAGATTAAGGGGGGGGGGGGGGTGTGGGGGGATGTTGGACACCTAATCCTCAACGGGTACATGTGGAAGGCGAATGGACTAATGGAGTCCAAGAGACCACTTGGAAGATGAATCCAAGGGTCACCTAATGTACTATAAAAGAAAATCTGTGGTAAATAGTAAAATAACTCACGCCTATCTTTCCTATGTGTGTGTTTACTTTCTCATCCACCATGTGTGTGTTTAATAGAGTTTTCCCACAGAAGGAAAAAATCAGTGTTGCTCATACAGAGGATGAAGAAGAAAAAATTCTAGTAGGAACCAAAATGCCCAAGGAAGGAGAAATGAAATGAAATTTTCTAGAGCCATTTTTACAGACAACAAAAGACAAGAAGGGAATATCATCATCAAAATCTCTAAGTTCCAAACCCCTTTTTTTACGCCTCTTTTGAAAAGAATACAAAATCATTTCAATGAAGTCAACAACATGCTAAGAAAATGGCTCTTACTCTACGGGAAGTAAGTCAAGAAATCTATCTGATAAAAAGAGAACTCTCTGTATAAAAAAAAATAATCTGGTCTAGAAAAGGGAAAAGGAAAAGTAGAAATATTTACACCTATCAAAAATCCCAACATATAAATTTATGAGACAAAACCAGAAGATGATTTTTGGTTAAGTATCATGAAAGTCATGGAAATTCGGTACCAAAAATATCACTTATTATTGAAGATTAAAATGGAGTTGTCTATCGATGCAACAGAATAGCCCGTACGATAGTTTTTTTCCTGAATCAGGTAAAACAAGTTTCAAAAATTCATGTAGCTGGAGTGTTTTAATTGTATTTTTTATGGTGGAAATGGATTCAACTCCATAAAAAATGCTTAAGGAACCAAAAATACAGAAGTTTAACGACTGTAACCCAGATTTAAAAAAATATTTGCTAGAATTTTTCATAATATTACCGTAATATATGGGTTATTGTGTGGGTTTTTTAGACTATGGTGACTAAAATAGAAGGCCAACGTTTCACTCTCAAAGCATTAATTGATTCAGGCACTGATCTGAATGTTTTGAATAACAAATTAATACATGAAGGTCATAGGACTTGGACAACAAGACTAAAGTATGAAATCCTGAAAGCCACAATATGTTTCCCAGAATATTGCATGAATTCTCATTTTGTTGTAGGGAATATACAAGTTGACTACATTTTGGGAAATGTTTTCTTAGAAGCTGTAGAACCATATGGTTCTTCCCCACTAAAAGATGGTAAAGAAAGATATTTTATCTTTGTTCCATAACAAAATGGATTCCTGTAGACAATAATGTTTCCATTAATCTCCACTCCTAGAGTCTCTACTATGGTCGAGATGAGACACGAAGTCCAAAAATCTGAAGCAAAACTAAGAGAGTTGAAAAAATTAAAAATTTTCCTAAGAATAGAAGATCGGCTCCAAACTTCAAAAGCAATCGAGAATATTGCAGAATTAAAAATCCAAATATAAAAATAATGTTGCTCAGAAGAACCTAATTCTTTCTGGTACAAAAAGAAACACTTTGTAGAATTACCATATTAAAAGGAATATATGGGTAAACCTTGTAAGAGCAGAGCTATTCCTATGAATGAGGAGTATAAAAAATTTTGTCAGAAGGAGATTTCAGAGAATGCAATATTCCTTGGAACTGTTATGGGTTCTATGTAAAAAAAAATTCTGAACAAATTAGAGGAGTCCCCAGACTTGTGATCAATTAAATATCATTCAACAATGTTCTAGCTGATGGCACGTATCCAAATCTACATAAGGGAAATCTCATTAAAATAATTACAAGTGCAAAGATATTTTCAAAATTTGATATGAAGTCTGGATTCTGGAAAGTAGCTATTAAAGAAGAATACAAGTTTAAGAAAACCTTCAGCATTCCGTTGGGCCATTATGAGTAGAATTTTATGCCTTTTGGACTAAAACACGCCCCTTACAAATTCCAAAAGGTAATGGATCATGTTTTTAAACAATATCTTGATTGGATTATTGTGTACATAGATGGTTTCCTTATATTTTCAAGATCTATTGATGACCATATCAAGCATGTAAATAAGTTTAGACAAATTGTTAAGAATAATGGCTTGGTGCTAAGTAAAAGGAAAATGGAGCTATTCCAGAAAAAAAAACATAAAATTCTTGGGGAATGAAATTGAAAATAACCATATTACTCTCCAAAATCATGCAGTTGAATTTGCTGAAAATTTTCTTGACATCATCATAGACAAATTCCAACTATAGAGGTTCTTGGGATGCTTGAATTAGGTAAGAAATTTCTACCAGAAATGTGCACATGATAGAAGTTTGTTAAATCAAAGGTTGAGAAAAAATCCATCTCCATGGAAAAGTGAACATACAACTTCAGACAAAAGGATAAAAGCAATGGTAAGGACACTTCCTATCTTATACCTTTTTGACGAGGACCTTTTAAAAATTGTTGAAATAGATGCCAATGAGCTAGGATGGGGTGGAAAAAAGATGGCCAATAACAGATTATGCAATTTTCATCATGAACATGGAATGATACCGAAAATAATTACTCTACTATTGAAAAAGAAGTAGAGGTGGAATGGAATTGCATTGACATATTTGATATACACTTACTTCACAGAAGGTTCCTCTTAAGAACCGATGTTGCAGCCATGAAGAAAGTTCTTACAAAGGAAATCAAAAAGCCTGGGGATTCTAAATTTGCAAGGTGGCAAGCCTTATTTTCAAATTATGATTTCTCTATAGAACATATTAAAGGATCTCAAAATTCTTTGACATATTTTCTCAATAGAGAAAATATTCAAGAAAGACACTTAATAATTATTGTCACTAAATGTTATCCTAATAAACAACATGGAATTATTACAAATATACCTAATAATACCCCTTGGAAATAATATTGTGAATCATGGAAACCCACTTGGCTACTAAGAAATGTTGGGCGCTGGATTTGTATATTTTTCTCTCCCATTCTACCTTATATTTCTATCTCTTTGTACCATTATTGTTCTTAAACACATGAGGTGAAACCCCTTTTCCTTATATTTCATGGGATATTTGATTGATGAAGTAATTGTCATGGAGGTTTTACCTTTTCATATATTAACTCTGGTATTTCTACAGATTTGGCCAAAATAGGAGCATTGTAGATGTGAGTCGTGGAACAAGCCATAATTTCCAACGCTATTCTCATTTTTTGTTACAGCATAATAGACTCTGTTCATACCAGCGTTATTTTAGGCCTTTTTATGGTTTCCTTTTGGGCAACTAGGTTGTCATTGTAACAAAGTATATTTTGTAATTATTGAGTTCCTGAGGGGAATCGAGGATTCCAGGACATTTGTATAAAGAGGCCTGCGGGCAGTGAATCGGGGTTAAGCCCACTTACATAAATATCTTGTAACAGTTTATTTTTCCATTAATTTAATGCACAAAATCTTGTTGTTTCTTCTATAATTTGTGATTTTACCGCAACCCTGATCAAAGAGTTGGGCCCACTCTTCTGATCAGGTGCTACATTTTCCTTTCCCTCCATTGTTTTATGTTTTAGTGTGAATTCATTACTGCTATTACAGTTTAATTCTCTAATTGTTGTAAATGTCTTTTAATTTTGCAATCCATTTAATTGTTGTTACAGTAGTCTGTGTGTTTATGGATTCAAACCTGTGATCTACAACAGGTCATGTGCTTGTTCCTGCATATACTGTGTCATTAGTCTTGAAATATTTGATGCCCTCGGGTTTATAATTTATGTGGAAAAAGGATTGAACATTGTTCATATCTGGACACCAACATTTTGGGGCCGTTGTCGGGGAAGGCTAACATGTGCAAGAACAGGATTTTCAATAGATCTAAGGGTCAATATCTCATCTTGGAGAGGGAATTTAATGCCCTAATTGAAGTCTTGAGCGTAGTGCTTTGTGTTTTGTTTTTCTTTCCTGCTTTTTATTGTTTTTCTATAGAATTGATCTCTCGTCTTGGGCAGGGCATATATTACCCTGCTCCAAGTCCTGAGCATAGCATGTTGTTTTTCTTTCTTCTTCTTTTTTCTTTCATTAAAAATTAATCCCTTGTCTTAGGGAGGATATTTTGCAACCCTGCCCTAAGTCTTGGGCGTAGCTTCCAGCTTTTCATTTTTATTTTCTTTTATGAAGGGCCAACTTCTCGTCCTGGGCAGGGTATGTGATATCCCTACTTTAGGTCCTGAACTTCAATTTTATTTCTCTTTTTGTTGACTTTTTCAACCTACTCTCTCGTCCCGGGGAGGAAGCTATCTGTCCTGCTCCGGGTCTTGAGAGATTTTTTTACTTTGATGAACCCTCTTCACAATTTGTATGAACAAGGATCTAAATAAGAGGGGAAGAGGAAGACCCCCAAAGAAAGGAAAGGATCTGGGAAGGAAGACATAAATTCAAGAGATTATTAAAAAACATAAATTTGAGGCATCATCTCGTGCTACGGCCAGGGTAAGAGTTTAGACGTAGTCCGAAGGGCAGTCCACGGAGCAAATAGTGCCATCCACAGTACCAAAAGGTATTCATTATATGGCCGAAGACTTAATAAACATGGTATTAGTGGAGGAGACATCCTTATTAGTAGCAAAAGGGGAAGAAATAGCAAGTAGGGGATCAGAAGAACTGAGCAATTCTAACTGGAAAGAAGAACATCTAAAAGGGTTTTCATCCCCATGAGACCAAGGCATCGCTGTAAAAATTTTCGCAGATGAATCAAATAATTCTGATTTGGTAAAATAATTCTTGAAGGATTTTGAGTAACTGAGTGACCAGGGGATTGAGGTTCAACCTCCTACAGTTGAATCACTCCAAATACCAGCTGCAGAACTAGTCAAAATTCCAAGTGAGTACTAGAGGGTATTTATGGCACCTGTAAGTTCCTGTATTGATTTTCCAATCAGAAAAGTTACAGGTGATGCACCAATGAGATCCATCCCTTTAACAACTCTGCCTAGTTTCCATGGGCTTTCTTCCAAATACCTTGATACGTTCCTTTTTGAATTTGACATTGTTTTTCGAGGATATGACCATATTGACGATGCTTAGAAATTGAAGATATTTCATACTACCCTAAAGGGGACAGCCCTGATATGGTTCATGGGTTTAGGTTGGAGTATGATTACCTCATGAGAAGGAATGAAAGAAGCCTTCTTGGAGAAATACCAACATTACTGTAAATCCTGTGACATTAAGGAGGAAATATTAAGTTTTCACAAAAAGAGATGAAAACATGGAGGACTGTGTAGAATGATTTAAATACATATTGTAGAGGTCTAGACATAGTGACCTAGGCAAGAACATTCTGAAGATCATTCTTCTCCGAGCACTTAGGGAAGACTCACTGAAACTTTTGAATATAGTAGGAAAAGGGGATATTTCAAAATAAGACTTCGATACTATCTGTGATTATTACATTAAGTGTTCATGGGGGGGCGCAAGGAGTGGAAAAGGAATTCGGTCATCAAAGACTTCCAGTGGAGGGGTTACAAAAGAAGAAATTGGAAATATATAAAACAACCTAAGGACTGATATTCTGAGCACACTATTTGCCCAGATGGACACTCTGCAAGATAAACATAAACAAATGGAGTTAGAAAAGACTATGGCCATATTATGCCCACAGTGAAAAAAGAAGCATCCTTTGAAGGAATGCCCATTAAACACAATGGAAGCCTACACAATCTGTGAATAGACTCATGCGACTAGCTCATGTCCTTCCTTGCCTGGACTAAAGGCATTTTTTCAAGGGGCTAGTGAAGAAAGCATGGCAGACTAGCTGTACTTCATGGGGCAGAAGAAGTCATGGCAACCTCGACCACCAACTATGAATCCAGGTATGTTTCAGGACCCATCTCGGTATTTTAATAATTTTAATATGGGTTCAAAGTCTACACCATTCTCAGCTATGTGGTCTCAATACCAGTATCCCCCTTCGAAAAAAGGGGTTCCCCAGGCCAGTCTGAATCCTTCATGGAATCAAAAATGGCGAGGATCCTCTCCTACTGGAAATTTTCCTCAGTCTATGCCTCAACAAAAACTTCAGTTTCTCTCCAAAGTACCTCTAGGAAACCTAGCCATTAGACCGCACCTTCCTATCTATCCCACCCTGAATCTGAATAATAAAGTGGTCCAACAGGAAAACACTCTAAACCTTGCATCTTACAAAATTTCTACCGCGGGACTGAATGAGATAAATCTATGGTCTAGCCGGTAGTGATTGCACCTATTTCACCTATTTTTATAGAACAATTTGACAGTGAAGATATAGAACCAGAACAGAGAACAATGAGGGAGAAATCAGACCAAAACATAATAAATCAGACACCTCCCCAATTTGTTCC